>CM035416.1:97352651-97672651 GCA_020310875.1 Ceratopteris richardii
CGAGATATAGGAAACTATCTGAGATCGTTTCAGCCTCTCCCGAGTTAGTCTTCAAATCGATTCCGGAACATCAGGAAGAAGTCTTTCAACTTCTTCTTGAAAGATGGATATCTTGGGAGACACGCTAGAGGAAAGGTTCGAAACCCTCAAAGAGTTCTAGGTTTAAAAGTTTTTCAAGTGCAAGTTATGCAAGAGATGCATGAAAGTCTTTGGGCTGCTCATAAAGGTTTTGTTGCTACATATGAAAAGATTAGGGAAAGCTATTGGTGGCCGAAGATGTACGTAATTGTTAAAGAATTTAAGCACTTGTAGTACGTGCCAGTTACATTCCTCTGTCAAGCATAGAGACCCCCTTCACCCCACCTATCCACCTTGTATTCATTACAAGTGGGTAGTCGACCTTGTGACCATGCCTAAAAGCAATAGTGGCATGACATACATCGTTCTTGCACGAGAGGATTTGACAAACCATGTCGAGGGTAAAGCGCTTCGTTCCAATACTACTTATAATGTATGCGTATTCCTTCTAGAAGAAGTTTTATCCAGATTTGGATATATAGAAAAAGTAGTAGCAGATCGAAGTGAGTTAGATGCTAGAGAGGCGAGAGAATTCTTTGCACAACATGGAATTGGATTGTCTCTTACGACTGCCTATAACCCAGAAGCAAATGGTAAAATTGAAAGAGGGCATCCTTCCATAGTGAAGGCTATTTCGAAAGCGTGCCATGGAGATATTGGAAAATGGCCAAAATATCTCCCATTTGCTCTTTGGGCTGATAGAATGACGTATACGAGGACAACTGGTTTAATACTAGTTGAACTCATGTACTATCAGAAACGGATATTTCCCGTACATACTCATTTAGTTAATTGGATGAGTTTAGGTTGGAAAGATAATGTTTCACGAGAGGAATTATTAGCACTTAGGATTAAACAACTAAAACAAGGAAACAAAAATCTAAAAGAAGCAATTAAAAAATTAAAAACATCTCGATTGAAAAATAAAATATATTTTGATAAGAAACATAGACTAAGACCGCAACCCATAGAGAGTGGTGACTGGGTACTTGTATATGATAGTACGTTTGATACTCAATACGATGCATGTCGTAAACTAACTAAACGTTGGTTTGGACCCTATATTTTTATTTCGATTTTTGAAACGGGTACATATAAATTACGAGAATTTGATGGTTCTGTGTTAAGAAATTTGATTGCAACGAAAAGAATCAAGTTTTTTAAAAGAAGAGAAAGCAATAAGTTTGAATTGGACGAAGACTTCCTGGAGGACAAAGATAAAGACAAAGAATAACCAGGTGACTTACTTCTAATTATTCTTTAATGTTTATAATAATGTTTCATTTTCATGCATTTCATAAATAGAGTTTTATTTGTTTCTGATATAAAGAGGGAATATATTAAAATTACGTAAATAATGAACGAGAAATTAAAGTAGGAATATGTATATAGATTGAAAGTCTGATTTAAAGAACTTGTAATGCTTTGTGAAGATAGGAGAGTGGAAAACTTGAACTGCGACCCCCTAGTGAAAGAGAAATTTACTTTATACTAGTAGAATTCTTTATTTTTTGAACCCGTCTAGCAAATGAGATCCTATTCTAGCTGTAGCAAATTTCTAGATCCTCTACTCTCATTAGGGGTTAAGCCTTTCCCCTTAAACAAGAAAGTTGCAAAGAAAAATTAAGAAAAGAGAAAAATGAGAACATCAAGCAGTATATTAATGGCTACTGCAAGATGGGAAAAAGAAAAGAAAGAAAAGAAAAAAGAAGAAA
Organism: Ceratopteris richardii; assembly: GCA_020310875.1. NCBI lineage: Eukaryota > Viridiplantae > Streptophyta > Polypodiopsida > Polypodiales > Pteridaceae > Ceratopteris > Ceratopteris richardii. The sequence goes on from CM035416.1 coordinate 97,354,445, forward strand.
AAAGAAAGTGTTGAGGGTTCCAAGGTTCAACACAACATCGAAGAAACATTCAGAAATACTTATTTATCTTGCACTGATCCTCATCCACAAAGATTCTACCAGATCATGTTGAATGTTGTATCACAATTTCATGATTGTACACTTCTATTGAATCAGAATTGCTCAACCTCGTCAGACTACACATTTCAGAAGATAAATAGAGTCTCACACACACACAAGTTCAATGCGCTTCTGTGCACAGGACTTGAATTTCTCTTTAGACTTCATGAAAATGAAAGTTACAAACAAGAATTTTTTGTCAGACATTTCTGGTTTCTGATTGACTTAACGTCGCTGTTACCGAATTATAAGTTTTCGAATTACATATGTATCATTTGACATACTGCATGATTACATTACTCACAGGCTGCGCAAATGATTTCTGCAGACCCTGTTTTCACTATCCTGGTATTTTCTATTGTGAATCTCCTCCCTTCACGTTTTCGCTCTCTCTCGCTTTGTAACATCTTCTTCTTTTTTACGACATGTCCCTTGACTTTGACATAACCGTCCTTTTTATTAAAATCCAACGCACCAAAAATAAACATCCATCTAGATAATATCTATGTTTAACCATCTTTTCAGAATTCAAATTAATCATTTATCTTCCAGATTTCCCTGCCTTCAACACTTGGCACAACCCGGTGGGTAATTTTGTCAAAAAGTAGACTCGAATTTAGCAATCCCTTGATAATATAAAACAATTTCCCGTGACTATTTGGAAATATGCACTTCTTCCGCTTCAATATTCCAATTCTGCAAACTACTGAAATCCTCCTCAGAACAATCCTGCTTTCCTTGAAAGTCTCCATCAATAATAAATTGCTGCTTCTCAATTAATATATCCACTTTTTCTTCTAGCTTCCTCTACAACAACTGTTCCTGTAATTCTTTAATTATCTGTACCTGTTCTTCAATTTGCTTCTCTTGCTTTGTAATGACACATAATAAATCTTTTTCATACTTTGACATAAAGCATGTTTGCACCTGTTCATACTGAATCTTAAACATGCTTAGCCAACGACTTTGGAAAACAGTCCAAATGTCCTGAACATACTTATGCAGCTGCTGCTTCAATAATCCTATATCTGATGCTGTCATTAATATAGCATCCAACTCCACATATTCATCTTTTAACATCTGCTTTTCCAATACCTGCAAAACTTGCATTCTCGAATGAAGAAACACTTGTTCCTTCTGCAAAGTAGCATTAAGTACTGAAAAATCCATCATCTCTTTTTGAATTTGTTCTTGCACAGACCTCTGCCATTCATCAAATTCATGCATAGACCGCTTTATACTAGAGAGCTCTATCACATGTTGCATCTTGTCCTTTTGCAATTTCTCCAATATTTGTACCTTCTTATCCAACGCTTCCTGAAGTGTTTTAGCCTGCTTCTGTAAAGACTGATAATCATCCACATTAATAAGTACTTTTGTCTGCTCGTGCCTAGACAATTTTTCCTCTTGCAAGACCAAAAAATCAGAAATCTCTTGCAACCTCTTCTTCATTCTTGGTACATCATAATCTGTAGTCTTAATTGATTGGTGCATAACATCCTCTGACATTTTCTCCCCTACTGCTTGCAGCTTTTCCTCCAATATTCTCTTTTTAGACAACTTAAAAATAGTTCCGAGTACTTTCGGATGCTCAACCCCATCTCCCACATGCAACAGATTATCCTCCTCTATCACTGCTTTTCGTACATCAGGTTGAATCATCTGCATAACCGGTTCCAGCTCTTGTACAGTATAACCCGCGCGGAGAAGATCCTCACACGTCTTTGAAGGTCTATCCATTACCTCTTTCACTGCTAGCTGTTCCTGCTCTCAACTCATCAACTTGTGACCATGAAGATTTATCTCCTTTGGCCATACTAACTTCTGACTATCGACCAGCTGCACGAACTCAAACAATGCGGCTAAATATGCTGACAACCTACTATTTGATTGCGTTTTACGCTTATCCCCAACAAATATCTCACTATGTAGGTGATCATACAACCAATGAGCCCAACTTACTTGTCCACCTGCCTCTGCATAAGCCAAAGGTGCAAAGTTTTCTTTGGACATATAATCATATTTGAGGGATAAAACACAACCTTTCCAAATACCATTTTAACTGCTCCCTTCGAACATAACCTGCATTCTTCATCATGTGATACTGCCGTCCCCCTTCTCTGGGTCCAAAATCTTTCTTCAAGGCCTCCTCCGAACACTTCGGAATGACTACATCGTCGTACATAGGCAGCTTAAATAATTCTGCAACTAGTTCCAGTGAAAATTTTACCTAAAGTGCTAGCTGACCCTTCGTTTTCCGAATAATTTCCAGCTGACTCTTTGCGTAATAATTGCATCTCCATCTCGCCCATGGCAACGTAGCGAACTGAAATAACCCAATCCTTTTGAGCCAAGTCTCATTCAGAGCGGACTGTGTATCAACTTCCACTTTAAAGTCTGTAAATGGTTCCATGAGAGTTTGCACAAACTTAGTAGTCGTTGATGGTGTCGATATCTCATCTTCATCATCCTATAACAAACTATTACTCTCCTCAGTTGTGGTTTCTTCCTTGCGAACTACAGCTTCTCTCTTTCTCATACGTCCCCGCATGACTCCTGATTCAGGCACCAACACAGAAGACACAGGTAGAGACATTATCTTGGGGGCCATAAAGTAGGACTGAAAATACCCGTTCCACGAGTGCGAATGCTCGAACTGCCACTCACTGGAATAATGTACATACTTACGCACATAACACTTCATGCGACACAATAATACTGTAGTATGGAGCACCTTAAAAATCACCAACAGTCGGTTTCCCCGCATTTTGATAACCCACTTAACAAATCTTCTACACGTGCCTGAAGAATCATGGAGCTGAAAACCCATGCGCACTTCAAGAATACGAAATTTATATTTAAATTCCTCAATACTATATATTAGAGTGCAAAAACGTCCAACAACACCATTCCAACAAACTGTATTTTGCAAGATAATAGTTGGTTGAAGATTGTCTTTCTTTTCATGTTCCCCCCTGATGGATCTGCTTTTTATAGGTCTGCCCACTCTTAATACTTAGTATACTTGTTTCCAAAACTTCATTACTTGCAGACCTGGAATATCCCCTAGTATGTGCACCCCGATCGAGTAATGCTTCCTTATCAATCTTTGGCCTTAAACTAACCCTTAGCACACTGTTGAATTGCAAATGTAGACAGAGCCTCCATTGTAATCGTAAAAATGTACTTAATGTAGTTCTGGACCAACACGAGGCCAAAAAACACTTTACCACAGATAAAAATGTAGAGAAATAAACTCTTTTACTGCGATGATCACAAACATTGTTGAGTTGATGTTTTGGATCATGAACGACTTGCACAACATTAGCAGATAACCAATCCAAATGTGGCGGCTTCCCTTGAAATAATTTCAGCCTAAATCCATTTATTGGTTTGTCCATCCATGTGCCAAACACATCTGCCACTCGAAAAGTTCCTTGACCCAAATCCTGCACAATCTGATATGGGCCTTTGTACCTCAATGTAAGCTTTCTTGGATGAGGTCCAAGCTTAGAATTATACACCATCACCCAATCGCCTTCTTTAAATAACTTAAACTTCACATTCTGATTTACCCAAGCTTGTCTCCGCCTTTGAATAACCTCAGTAATATGTGCACTTATCAAACGATCCTCCTCGATCTGTAGAAGATATTTACTCCTGTGTTTAACCGATAGCTCAGGCGACATCTTTTTTGCCGTAATCCGCAAACCTGGAACTACAAACTCCATAGGTATTACTACCTCCAACCCATACACCAATCGGAAAGGTGTCATTCTTGTTGTCACTTTAAATGCTGTTCTGAATGACCACAAAGCTGAATCAAGAAACAAATCCCAATTTTTCTGATTGTCATGTACTAACTTTTTAAGAATACGCATTAAAGTTTTATTCGTACTTTTTGCTTGACCATTCACTTGAGGATGATAGGCTGTAATCTTTTTATGCAGGATTAAATGAATCCTTGTTAATTCTGAAATCACTTCATTAAGGAAATGAGTACCTCTATCACTCACCAACTCAATCGAACACCCAAACCTAGTCATAATATTATGATAAAGAAATTTCACCACACTTGCTGCCTTATTATCCTTCAATGCGACTGCTTCGACCCATTTTGTACAATAGTCGATTGCTACCAATATATATCTACTACCCCGCTGAGTGGTAGGTTTAATAGGCCCCACAAAATCCATGCCCCACTTTTGGAAAGGATCCAATGGTAATACTGGATGATTAGTCATCCGATCAGAATTATTAGGTTGGCCTAGCCTTTGGCAAATCACACATCCTTTAGCATACTCATGCGCATCCTTTAAAACCGTCGGCCACCACAACCCAGCTTGTAACACCTTCTTGCCTGTAATATCCCCTGACAAATGACCTCAAACTTGTTAAGAGCATACACCATCTGTCATATTACGGATGCACACTCTTGAGTGAGGTGGCAAGAATGCCACATGGCATCACTAAGGGCATTATGCCCATTTGGTAGAAGGGGGAGAGAGCAATCTCTTTGAGTAGAGAGATTATTAGTATTACACTTAAGTAGTTTTGAGGGGCTCTCTCACTATCTCTCAAGAGAACACAAGAGCAGCTCGGCGGCTGGGCGGTTCGAACAAAAAAGAACTCTGTGTGTTGATCGAAGCGCTGGTAGAAAATCGACGCGCGCGGCATTCAAAAGCTAAGCTCATGTAATACTGGTATCAGAGCGGTGTTCCCAGGCGCTTCCGCGAGTGCAACAGATGGGATTCGAACCCATGCCACCAGGTTTGAAGGCACATGGCTTAACCAAGTCACCATTGCTTTGGGATGGTTTAGTCTTGTCTTCAACGCTCCTAGTTCAGCGCTTCTCTGCACTTACAAGAACCCACGGGAGCTTCGTGAAGTGATCAAAGGTTTTTTTTGGAGAAGCAAGTGTACTTTTGATGCCGTGGGATATATCTCTTTGAGATAGCATCAAAAGAACTTATTAAAGCTATGCTTTGGAAGAGAAGAATTCACCAAGCTTTTGAAGCAAGCACGGGTTGTTCATGAGGGAGTGTTTTTCTTGGATCTCTTCTTAGCACTCCATTTACATCACATGGCCTCACCTGATGCATTCAAGTGAATAGACTACATGATTAAGGCAAAAGGAGTCCAAGATCACATGCTTGGGTCCATGAATGTTCTCCCTTGGAAGTCAACATGGGTTGAAGATAAAGACAGTGTCATCTACGTGAAGTAAGGCAAGGAGAAGTAACAAGAGAAGATGATGCTCTCCTCTATGATATCCTACGTCATTTAGCAAAAAGGAGTTATGGCTTCGACTTCCAGGTTTGAGTATTTTTTGAATTCCTGTAAGAATTTTCATTTTTGAAAATGATGATGAAGCATTAGGGGGCCAAGATTTTGGAGGGAAATCATATGTACGGAGAGTATGAGGTATATATATTCTCATCTAGGATCAAAGATTCCCTCCAATTACAAGAAGGCCAAGTTTAGAGTATCTCTAAAATACTCTATTTTTATGATTTTTGCATAAATTTCAGGAGCTATTTTGGATAAATAGCCATTTTTGGAAGGCAAAAAGAGGAGGTATTTTTCATAGTTTTATGGAAAAAACCATGCACACTTATAGTCTAGCATATTGACTTCCATGTAAAATCAAGAAATCCAAAAGATACCTCAGTTTGATGGGAGTTTGAAGCTCCACAAAACCCCCTTCCATCACAGTTTGACAAAAAATTTCAGCACCTAAATCTGAGAAATTCCCATTTTGGAAGAGGGAAAAAGAGGTGCGATAGTTACGGATGGATCGGAAAAGGCATATTTACTGAGAGTATGGTATATGGACTTCTTAGGCGAATCATTAGATTCATTGAAATGATAAGTGAAGGAGGAATTTTACTTCCTCAAAGACCCCCTTCCCGCACTTTTTGGAAAATTTCAGAAATTAATCTTTTGCCAAACTCCACTTTTCGGAGTAAGAAAAAGATCATTTAGAGGCCTCCCATGGATTATTGTATATAATCCAAGAGAAATCCACATTTAGAGTGGATTAGAAGCTTGCTAAGAGCTCCCATTTAAGTTTTTGCATAAAAGCAAAATCTTGATTTAAGCCACTTTTGGGGAGCAAATTAGCATGCATGAAAGGAGGATTTGGAAAGGTAAAAATTGGCTCAAGCATCTTCATATACCACTCTCTGAGGATATGGAGAGAATTTTAGGATTTGCATGAGGGAAGAATGCTTTTGGGCACCCCAAAAATCACATTTTTACACTTTTTCCAGCCCTCCAACAGTCCACTAGTTTGACATGTCCCGCTTGGAATGGCCATATCTTGGGCTAGGAAACTCCAAATTGGACATGCTACGGCTCGTTTCGAAGAGCACAAGATCTACTTTCATTTTATGAAAATAAATTTTGGAAAGTAAAAAGTTTTGCAGGTCTGAACAGGTCTGCAAAGTCTGAACAGTTTTGGGCGACTACCTTCCGGGAGCCATATCTTTCAAACCGGGAAGGCGATTTGAGTAATTTCACTTAGACCTATTTGCACATACTTTATATTTCAGTTTATGAAAATTTGCAGGTCTTAAAGTGGTTTTTTCAGGTCTAAAGAAGGATTACTAATGCATTTTTAAGCTAAATTTGCATTATTTTTGTAATCACCTGACCATGCTTTATGTTTGAGGAGTGCTCCGATATTTTCGGACACTTCAAAGTGTATGTTAGGACCTGAGGAGGAAGGTGCAAAGGTCTCGAAGCTTGTCGAGAGCGATTGGATGCGTGCAATTCCAAAATCAGATTACTCAGGGATGTATATTTTATGCTTTCTGGCATTTTATTTATGTTATGGCATGTTCTGTATCTACATGCATGAATGGGATTGCATACATCAAGTGTTGATCATTGTTTAAGCTCTTAAAAGTATGGATCAACATGCAGGAAGTATACTTTTTGATTGTTTGCAGGAAAGAAGATTACAGAAACCATATGGCTATGCAACACCGGGAATGGTTGCTAGCAAATACTTTTGTGTTTTTGCAGGTCATGGAATCCATATATAAGTTTATGGCGTGCATGCCATGGGCCTGTCAAGCCCCATGTTTTTGGGTGGCCTGAGTGCCACTGAGTTATGGTTTAATTTTTTTTTTTGGAATTCCATTTCCTGGGGAAATGCTGTCGAAATTTTTCCTACCGCATGGCGTTATATACGCACTTGCCTTTAGGTAGGAATGTTATGGCATCGTAGCATGCCCTTTTTGCAAACATCAATAAGTTTTAGGCATGCTTATAAGCATGTATTTGATGGACTTAGGACCATCAGAGTATTATATATAAGGCAACTTCGGTAGTAGCAGGATCCCTATATATAATCCTTATGGATTTAGACCATAGGATTGCTAATGGAAGGAGCTACACCTTCACCATTAGTAATATGCACAAGCAATCCTATAGCTTCAGGAAGTTGCATTCAGGCTCGGGAGATACATTTAGGATAATCTCCAAGGTAGTGAAGATTTATTTATCTTCACAAGAGTCTCACAGTAGAATTAGGAGACTATGGGGTATCATGATGAATACCCAAAGAGTGACTAGTTTCACTCATGTACATCACTTGAGCAAGTAGTGAAGCATTTTTGCTACACTACTAAGGAAACCAAATTGGATGGGATCACACAGATGGGTTTCATGAGATAGCATCGACGGATGCTTATGTGATTCGAGTGATGGTTAGGAAGGCCATAGGCATGGCACTAGCTCCATGGTATAGAGCATAGATCCCTTAGTCAGGAATAGTTGGGGTACCCAATACATACATATGTATCTTGGGATCTACAGAGAGGTACCTAGGCTTAGTCTTGGTACCTAGGAACAAGTTGGTTTGGAACAAAAGGGATATCCATTGTCACATTGTTGACTAGAACCAAACTAACTAGTTCAAGGACATGGGACTCATTGCAGTCCACTGATATGATTTTAGTATATGGGATTCATTGGAGTCCACCTACATATTCCATTATATGGAATAGATATTCGGTTTAGTGTAGGTATGACACCGTGAATTGGAAGAAGTTTTCACTGGTATGGGACGGTGGAAACGACTTCCCTTTGAGCACTCTTCTTCTATGGCCAGGAAGAAAAGGACTCATCATTCATGGCATCATGTCTCACTAGATCAGAGGAGAGATCTTAGTAGACATCTCCTTAGGATTGGAAGTTATCCTTCATAATAGGGAAGATTTATTCTTCCAGTACAGAATGTGATAGGTGATTTTATCACCCTTGGTATCACATACTCATTTTTCAGTCTTTCAGGAAGGATAATTCCATCAGTTTGATTGGATCGTATAGATCCATGCACAGAGTATGGTTGGCAGAGATAGTTCTTCACTATAGATACATATATGTTTACGGTATCATATCATATCATTGCTGACCATTTTGGTAGAGGGCTTTGACCCTTATTAGGAATTTATTTTCTCCACTCTTCACTACATACACCTTCATCAGTTAGCGGAGATCTGTTCTCCACCTTCATAGGAATATGTGATGAGGGATTATGCATTAGTTATGGAAGAGAGGACTAAATAAATTCATGAATCTCTCTTTTAAGGAAAGGAGAAAGTGGGAGTCAGCTCAGAGATCCATGAGAGATCTCACTTTAGCTCAGAATGGTCTCACTTTAGCTCCTGCTCTTTGAGAGAGAAAGAGGGAAAGGAAAACATGATTTCTTCATAGGAGAAGAACAGAGTATGTTTTCCTTTAGATAAAAGAGGTGTTTTGAAAACATCTCTTAGTTTATATTTCAGAAGGAATTTGTTTACTCTACTTGTCAATATAAGTTCCTTCATGTGGGAGTATGATTCTCCACTATTTTGGAAGGAAAAACATGGAGAACTTATGTGCATGTTCTCAGTCATGGATGAGTAGAGCTAACCGATTCAACAGAATCTCTTTCAAAGGGAAAGGGAAAGTGGAATAGGTTCCACTGCTAGAGCTCTTTTCCTTAGAAGAGATTGAATAAAGAGAAAGACATGGAGAGAGTTTCACTTTCTCACTTTTAGATTGTCTAGATAGGAGTGGCACTCTTCTATTAAAGACAAGAGGGAGATCAGTTAATCACGATGGTTAGATTGAGTCTCACATGGAGACTCTAGAGAAAAATAGTTATGTTTATTTCCAGTGATGGTCCTTGACTAGATGAGATGATCTAGTTATTGACATTAGTGAGACTGGAAGTAGAGATATGACTCTTCTCTTTATACTTTCTAGGAGATAGAGATATATCTAACCTATTCTAACCTATTATGGTACCAAACTCTTAGTTGGTGTTACATCATGAGTATGATGAGTAAACATCAGTTAGGAGCATAGGTACTTAGGGATTATCTGAATCTCAAAAGGGAATGCTTTTGCATTCATATGGCAAACTAGAGGGAAGAGAAATATTAGAGTTTGCACTAGTGCCAATTGATGCTCTTCCATGACAACTTAGTCCAATGGTAAAGGATGACAAACCACAGACTTCTTGGTTGGTGGAATGTACAGAATTCATTCCACTACCAAGAAGTTCTTATGTATGAGCTAGATGATGGATTTGCATAGTTCACAAGATAGTTTAGACAAAAACTACTACTTGTGAGTACACTCAAGGTTAAGAAGACCTAGGGTGTTATGAGGGCAATCCATCATTTAGTCTTAGATCGGTTTGGAGTCACTTGTTATGGGACTTTGTTCTATATCTCATAGGATTCTATGGTTTATTATCTCCATTATGGTATGGTCAAGCTTATAAGTTTGGCACTTTACACTTTCTTTTCATATTATTACTCCATAGAGGATACATCATATGGACTTATGTCATTTGGATGATGTTGTATGTTATGGGAGTGATAGTTTGGAGGTGAAGTGTACATGGGAGATAGTAGGCACCACTCAGACGGTTTCCCATCCTTGAGATGATCTCACATGAGACTTCTTAAGGGGAAGGATACGGGGAAACAACACACAGAGATGACCATGTACATAGAGTGCATGGGGTTCAGGGGAGTCCGAGCATTTGCTTCTACCATCATGGACATTTCATTTACATTTTCGAGGACGAAAATGCTTTCAAGGGGAAGGAAATGTCATATTACGGATGCACACTCTTGAGTGAGGTGGCAAGAATGCCACATGGCATCACTAAGGGCATTATGCCCATTTGGTAGAAGGGGGAGAGAGCAATCTCTTTGAGTAGAGAGATTATTAGTATTACACTTAAGTAGTTTTGAGGGGCTCTCTCACTATCTCTCAAGAGAACACAAGAGCAGCTCGGCGGCTGGGCGGTTCGAACAAAAAAGAACTCTGTGTGTTGATCGAAGCGCTGGTAGAAAATCGACGCGCGCGGCATTCAAAAGCTAAGCTCATGTAATACCATCGCCAAAGCTTCCCTTTCCTTCACCGGGTAATTCCTTCAATCGCAGCCAATACTCTACTGGCATAATAGACAGGTCTATACCATCCTTTGTCTTTCTAGTGCATCAAAAGTGCTCCTACAGCCACATCTGATGCATCAACAAATATGTGAAATGGCAATGACCAATCGGGTGGTTGCAAAATTGGTGCTACCGACACCATCTTTTTAAACAATTGAAATGCTTTCTCTTGAGCATCTGCCCACATAAACGGAACATCCTTCTTGGTCAAATGCGTCAGCGGTAAAGAAATGTTTGCTAAATATCTTAAGTATTGGGAATGCCACTTAATTTGACCCACAAACCGCATTACTTCTTTAACGTTGGTTGGTGCTTTAGCTGTACTTATAGCTTCAATATTCTTAATATCAATAGCCATCCCTGCTTGCGATATAACATGGCCCAATAAAATACCACTTCTGACCACAATAACACTTTTAAACGGATTCAATACCATCCTAAACTGCCGACATCTGTCAAAACATGATTTCAGGTGTAGCAAGTGCTTAATCATTTCACCAAAGACCAAAAAAGCATCTACAAATACTTGCATAATATCATGTAGATAAGGTTCAAACACTTTATGCGCCACATAATTGAATGATGGCGGTCCATTCTTCAAGCCAAAACTCATGACGGTAAACACATAAGCACCAAATTAATAAATGTTGTTTTATGCTGATCCTCCTCAGCAACACTGATCTGATTATAACCTGAAAATCCATCCAAGAAACTATACATTTCATGTCATGCTACTGCATCCAACACTGCATCACAAAACAGCATAGGAAATGGGTCTGTAACCGTTGCCGCATTTAACTTTCTATAATCGACACAAATTCTGAGCTTCCCATTCTTTTTTGGGACCACTATGATGGGAGATAGCCAAGTCACATGATTCACCAGTTTGATGAATCCGATTGCCATTAGTTTATCAATTTCTTCCTTCACCTGTTTAGCAAAGTTAGGATTCATTCTATATCTTTGCTGCGCTATGGGTACTGCATCCGTCTTCAAATTAATCCGATGTTGATGCAACTACAGGTCTATGCCTTTCACTTGAGTGTAATCCCAAGCAAACACATCTACATATTCTTTAAGCAGGCAAATAAGATCCTCCTTAAACTTTCCTTCCAATGTTTTACCAATCTGCACCATCTTGGGTTCAACTTCGGTTCCTAAATTAACCTCTTGAAGCTCCTCCTCCTTCACCCGCATAGAACCTGCATACTTCCGATCATACATCCTTTCCGCCAGCGTAATTATTTCTTTCTCTTGTTGTTCCACCTGCTGCTGTACTGGAATGTCCATACGTTGATCAAATATCTTTTGTAACTCAGCACCTGTTCACCTGGAGCTGACCCTTCTGCATTTAGCACACCCATATGATCCTTACTTAATACTCCTGCAACATCAAATTCTAATACCGGTACCACCGTTGGGTTTGCTTGCAAAAACTTTTCCTCTTCATCATCTTCAATCTCATCCGCTAAATTAATAGTCTGAGCCATGAGTGGTCTCTCCTGTACCGACATATTTTTTCGTCCACGCATAGGGATCGTCAATTGCTTTTTACCCTTGGTAATCATCACTACATTCAAACCCCAATCCTGCTTTACTTTAGCAAGTCGAAACCAAGGTCTCCCTAACAACATTTCGTACGGATATGCAGACTCAAACATTCGGATGACCACAAAATTGACCATAAATGTCATGCCGGAGATGATAATTTGTTGCTGCTTCAGAATGCCAACCGGCTATACTCGTGTTTGATCCGCCATCTTTACCTGAAAAGGTGCTCAAGCCAATACCCCTCTTCCCATTTCAATAAAAATATGCTCAGGTAATATGTTTACCCTTGATCCTCCATCAAGCAACACTTCTGCAAATCACCGCTGATTGTACTGCACCTGAATTATTGGCAACACAAAATCCATGTCTACTGGATCAATACTGTTGGCCGAGGTTGAAGGGATCGACCTAATTTCGGGCTCTGCATGATTCCCAAGTAACTTTCTCAACAATTTCTCTCGAAACATAGGTACCAAAGATAACAGTTGATCCAAAGACAACTGTAACGGTGAGCTAATGATTTCATCAAACCAATCATTTGCTTGGCCTTGCTGACTCGGAGCCTTATTCTGCTACATTATGGGAGGTATCAATTTCACACCCTGTTGTTGCTCAGTCTGACTTCCACACCTCGCCTGATTATGAGGCTCGTCTTGAACCTGCTTCAAAACCTTGTCTCGGATTTGCCTTTGTTCCTGCCAATCAATAGGGCCTTTATTTTTTGATCTTGTAACCGCCAACACTTCAACCTCTTTGCCTTTCCCACATTGTTTAGAATCACACTGCCATTGGTTATCATTCTTAAAGTGCATTCGATCAGATGTACTGGGAGCATCATGGGCTCTATCCGCTTGATCTGGCCATTCTATCAGCATGGCATTTGCCTGAGCCGCCTACTGCCCCTGTTGTTGATGTTGTCCCTATTGATTATGCTGATTATACCTGATAACGGGTATACCTCTTTCTTCACGATGCTTTACCCAAAAAGGGCACTTCGGCCCTATCCAATGATCGGGAGCTGAACAATATCCACAAGGCATTACCCTTGGTGGTCGACCTTGGTGATTGCCTTGTTGGTTATTCCCTTGTTGATTCCCTTGATCTCTCCATGGGGGTCTTACTTGTTGTTGTCTCTGAAAATTACCTCGCCCTTGGACAGGGATAGCTTGATTGGCCACTACGTCATTGATATTCCTATTGTCTTGCCGGGAATTTTGCCCTCTATGCTTAGGGTTATACCAACACTGACTTGTTGTATGTCCCTCTTTGTCACAGATATCACAAAATTGTTTTTCCTTTGGAGCTACTATGGAATATCCATGTCTCTTTAACTTATAAATCCATGCCTCCTCTTTATTGTGCTTGGCTTTATGCTTATGATGTTTTGTCCTTACTATTTCATCATCGTGGTCATCAGTGTCCGAATCACTTGAACTCTTGCCCGACTCCGTTGTTGAATCCGATCCAACCTCTGAACCAGAATCAGATTGCTTCTTTTTGGCTCGTCCAAACCTCCTTTCCACATGTGCCGCTGCTAATACTAATACATCAAAGCCATTTGCAATGTCCACACTGGCCACCGCATGTCTTATTGTGCTCCGTAATCCTTTCAAAAAAAATCTTGCCAACATCTCATCAGTAGGTCGTTCATTACCTTGCAATCTTTCCATTAAAGTCCGGAACTTCTTAGCATAGTCTTCCACTAGCATGGTTTTTTGTCTGATGGCCCTCAGCTTCCTTATTACATCAAAAGGAGTCTTTTCTTTTCTAAAACGTTGCAAGAATGCTATTTTTAAATCATCATATCTAGCAAAATGGGCAATGCCATATTGACTGAACCAGCTCATAGCTCGTCCTTCCAACGTGGCCGCAAACTGTTGAAGCTTAATATCATCACCATACATAGTTGGATATCCATTAGCTGTCCATTTTATTTCAAATTGAGCCACATGGAAATCAGCATCCTCTTTAGAGGTTCCCCTGAAATGAGCTGCTTTGACTTTAGGATTCGGAGGTGGTTGAGCCATTGGCTGTGGTTGAGGTGTACACCTAGTTCTTTGACCGGTCGCCCCTCCAAGTGGGTCAAATTGGAGTCGTCTTCTTACACCTACAGTTGCTTCTGTGAGGAATAATGCTCCAAGTATAATGCCCACTAACCTTGCCTCTGCTGCACCTATTTCCCCCTGTTCCTCTTCAGTTTCCAGATTTTCTTCCTCCTCGGCCTTGTACCACTCGTAAAAGTCTGAGGAGGTCTCCACGTTCACTACTCTTGCCTGTGCCCTCGTAAAATACACTTTACCAAAGCGGTTGCATCTGTCCTTCATGCATTTCTTGCTGCGTCAGCAGTACAGTAGGATCGCCAATTGTGTTGAGGGTTCCAAGGTTCAACACAACATCGAAGAAACATTCAGAAATACTTATTTATCTTGCACTGATCCTCATCCACAGAGATTCTACAAGATCATGTTGAATGTTGTATCACAATTTCATGTCTGTACATTTCTATTGAATCAAAATTGCTCAACCTCGTCAGACTACACATTTCAGAAGATAAACAGAGTCTCACACACACACACAAGTTCAATGCGCTTTTGTGCAGACGACTTGAATTTCTCTTTAGACTTCATGAAAATGAAAGTTACAAACAAGAATTTTTTGTCAGATATTTCTGGTTTCTAATTGACTTAACGCCGTTGTTACAGAATTATAAGTTTTTGAATTACATATGTATCATTTGACACACTGCATGATTACATTACTCACAGGCTGCACAAATGATTCCTGCAGACCCTGTTTTCACTATCCTAGTATTTTCTGTTGTGAATCTCCTCTCTTCATGTTTTCGCTCTCTCTCGCTTTGTAACGTCTTTTTCTTTTTTACGACATGTCCCCTGACTTCGACATAACTGTCCTTTTTATTAAAATCCAACACACCAAAAATAAACATCCATCTAGATAATATCTACGTTTAACCATCTTTTCAGAATTCAAATTAATAATTTATCTTCCGAATTTCCTTGCCTTCAACAAAAAGAGAATACAAAAGAAAAGAAAAAGAAAAATATGTTTCAATCGTGGTCTCGAAACCACTTTTGAAATTTTATGCGGGCTATATGAGGCAGAGGTTTGCTGCAAGAGAGTTAGTTAGATGTATCTTATGGCGTACGTCTAGGAAATAAAAGAAAGCATACCTATATAAATTAAATTTTACCTAAGAATAGGGTTAATGGAATGGTGAGTACCTCAATTATCTAAATAACCTTTATAGGATTTTCTAAATTTGTATTTTTGACTATATGCACTGACCGAAACGATTTCTAATTCATATTTATGTAATTTTCGAATTTTTTTCCAATATCAGAAACATAATTAGCAATTAGAAGCATTTCTTATAATATTGTCGATTTTTTTTTTAAAGAATTTGATATGGCGATAGAGCACACTGATAGGCAAGAGAGAGAGAGAGAGAGAGAGAGAGGCAAGCATTTCTTATGACATTCAAAGTAGATATGGTGACAGAGCACGCTGATAGGCAAGAGAGAGAGAGAGGGAGAGTGACAGAGAGATGGGTCTCCTCTTGCTATGCTTTGTGCTAATCAGAGAAATTTGTCTGTTTTGTTGAAGAAGGTGGTGTTGCGCAATGAGAAAGAGAGTAAGTGTACGTCCTAGAAAGAGAAATTTCACATGTGTATAAAGGTAGCTTTTATCCATTAATCTTTACAGGTCTTCGAAGCGATTCGTGCATGTTTCTACTCGTAGCGTTGGGTGTGTTGTCGTCAACTTGCACCACACAGAAGAAACTCTCTTGTGTGTTTGTGAGAGAGAGAAACCTCAGGATGGGGATGTATGTGCATAGAAAATCGAGGAGAGGGAGAAAAGGTTATCCTTCTCACCCCTCCGCCATTGGCTTGCAATAGCGCACAGACAGTCAAAAGTGAGAGAGAGAATCAATTAACATTTATCTTCAGCATAGCAGACGATTCACGGTGCTGAAGAGAGTGCTGGAGGCGGATTTAGGCGATCAAAAATGGAGAGAGAGAGAGAGAGAGAGAGCTATAAGCGATTGTTTTATTTTTTATTTCTTTTGTTTTATATTGTGTTTTAATCATAGAATATTATTTCATAGTTAGAAATTAAATAATTATTAGCATGAAGGTTAATTTAAATAATTAATTAATGAAAATTAACGCAAAAGCTAATGATACTTAATATAATGAATCAGCTAGTATGAGAGTTTTATATGTGAATGCATATGTATATGTATGATTAGGACATGTATAGGTAAGTACGTATTTGAAATTATGCATATGCATGTGTGCATAAGGGTGAATGCATGTGCATATAAGAATGTGCATGTGCATGTAGGAGGTAAGCGAGTGCATGAGCATAAATGAGAAGGCATAAATACATATATATTTTAGTAGAAATTCATATACATAAGTATAAGTGTATGAATGGGAGTGTGAGAGCTTGCATATTTAAGAATGTACATGTGCATAGATGCATGTGCATAAGGAATGTATACATGCATAAATGAAAGAGTGAGATGAATGTATCTACAATCAGCAAGTGCACATGTATATAAATAAATATGCATGTATATAAATAAATAACATATGTTAAATTGTAAATAATGCATAAGTATATGTGAATGGAATGTGCAAGCATGTATGTATGTGTGCATGTGCATATGTGGAAAAAGAAAGTGCACGTGCATTTAAGATGTATGCATAAATGTTAGAGTATGTATGCATGAGTATATGCATGTTAGTAAGAGTAATGTTAGCATGATTGTATGCATGTTAATATGAATGCATATATGCATGTATGTTAGGAAATCAGAAGTGTTTGTATACATGTGTTAGTATAGATTCAAGTTATGTATTGAATGCTAAATTACTAAATGAGTGTTTTATATTTATTAAAAGCATACTTATAGGGTTAATGTTCTTTGACAGATCATTGCGAAGGAGATTACCAGATTAGGAGTTGACAAAATTGTGACATTTGAAGATTGAAGCAACTTATGTTTAATTAGAAATATAAAATTTTGTATAGGATTATTTTTTTTAGAAATTGTATTAGAAATTATCATAAGGTTTTGTATAGGCTTAAAAATTGATCTTGAAGTTCTGTATACTTTTACTCTGCAATCTAAATAAGTTCTTTACATTTTTATTTCATATGTCTAATGATCTAGCGTCATCAAGCGGTTCTATTACTAATAGTGAAGAATTAGATAACATTATTATAGGAACACTTCTTCCATCTTCTATTGATAACACGAATAGTAACGAAAATAAAGAAAAAGAAATAATTAAAGACAAAATAGTTTACAAAACTTTACATACATTTGAATACGATCGTAACCTTTCCAGGATTTTACCTTTAATTTCTATAGTTTTACTAGAACTAGAGAAGAAAGAAGACGTATTTCCACCTAATTTAATAAGAAATATTAATTCAAATCAAATTGAAACCGAAGTAGTTGAAATAGTTAAAGATAAAATAACTAGTGAGAAATTAGTTTTATCTTCTCATTTAGAAGCTGTAACTAGATATAGGAACATACTTCCTTACGGGCCATAGACCTAAGAATCTTAGTTCTTAATTTAGACATAAAAAGATTAGAAACCTTTAGCTTTTATCATTCATAAACTGAGAATTCAATCCAAGACCCAAAGCATACTTAGAAGCACCCTGTGTGTAGTCACATGGTTAGGTT
The DNA here is from genome assembly GCA_020310875.1 of Ceratopteris richardii. Classification (NCBI taxonomy): domain Eukaryota; kingdom Viridiplantae; phylum Streptophyta; class Polypodiopsida; order Polypodiales; family Pteridaceae; genus Ceratopteris; species Ceratopteris richardii. The sequence continues at coordinate 97,372,283 of CM035416.1, forward strand.
AGCGTGAATCTTTTTTATGAACATCTGCCTCCCTTCACACCCCTCTACGACACCGTCTAAGCCACACACACTCAATAGTAGCTGTGAAAGTTGCCCTACACTCAGCCTCACAACTAGAAGTGGACACAGTAGGATGCTTCTTGCTCAACCAAGACATACATGAGCTACCAAGCATGAAGCAAAAGCCACTAGTGGACACACGAGTGTCATAGCAACCAGCCCAATCTGAGTCAAAAAAAGCATGCAAGTCTGGCGATAGTGATCCCCCCTTGGGATAAAACAATCCAAGTAGCCGAGTAACACTCAAGTAGCAAAAGATGTGCTTAACCGACTACCAATGCTTGACACTTGGGCAATGCATAAACTTACTCATTTGTGGGATAGCAAAATGAATATCTATGCTAGTAATGCATAAGTAAATCAGGCATCCAACAGCTTGCTGATAGAGGACAACATCAAATGCATCTCGAGCATCATGAAGGCTTAATTGTAAACCTGTCTCCATAGGAGTGGCAATAGGCTTACAATCTTCAAGGCCAAAACGCTACAATAATGTGTCAATATATTTCGTTTGACACAAAGCCATTCCACCATCAACTTGCATAAGCTGAATGTTCAAATAGTGATGCAAATGCCCCAAATCAGACATCTCAAATGAGGCATGCAAATCAGCCTTAAAATCAACAATATGTTTCTCAATAGGACTAGTGAGCAGCATGTCATCAACATAAACAACAATGATCAGAAGCACATCATTAGCACACTTAACATATAAGGTGCTTTCAGTTGGACTGTTCTCAAAACCATGTGCAATCAGATAGGCATGTATCTTCTCATACCAAGCACATGGTGCTTGCTTTAAACCATATAATGCCTTCTTTAACCTGCACACCTCGTTTTCATGCCCTTTCTGTACAAAGCCATAGGGCTGAAAAACATACACTTCTTCATGCAAGTCACCATTCAGAAATGCAGTTTTAGTATCCAATTGATGTACATTCCAACCATGATGGGCTACAAGTGCACAAATGCTCTGACCAGTAGTCATACGGCATGTACGTGCAAAGGTCTCATCAAAATCAATGCCTCTTTCCTATGCATAACCCTTTGCAACAAGCCTAGCCTTATACCTGTCAACTCTACCATGAGGTTTACGCTTCAGCTTGTATACCCACTTACTGCCAATGGCCTTCTTGCCAGGAGGCAAGTCACATAAAGACCAAGTACCATTCTTCATTATTGCATCATATTCAGATTGCATAGCAGCCATCAATTTTGTGAATTTTGTTCTTCATCAAACGAAACAGGCTCAGTCTCATCACAGAGACTAGATGCAGCCATAGCATAGCAATCTGATGCAAAAGAGGCACTGTGAGAGCCTGATCGAGTACGATATGAGAGAGGTGCATCTAATTTGCTGTCACGCAAGGTCTGCACCAACCATTTTGGCATAGTTCTTGCCTGCTCAATATCACCTCTCTCATCAATAAGTGCATCATGTAAATCTACATCAGAAATGGAATGATCTACATCATCACATGAAACCTAAAAAGGCTGAGAAGTTGCCTCATTAGGACTAGCACTAGACTGTCCACCTGTAAAAAGAGGTAGCAAAGTATCATACATGTCTTTGGAGCTAAGAGTTGTCCCCTTAGTACATGAAAGCAATGGTTGAATAGAATCCTCCACAAAAACAACATCACGGCTAACTAGAATGCATTTAGTCTATGGATGATACAGACAATAGCCTTTACTATCAGAACTCTACCCAACAAAAATACATTTTACTGCTTTATCATCCAATTTTTTGTGATGTTTTTCGGGCACTAATGCATATGCCACACAACCAAAAACATGCAGATGAGCAACAGAATGCTTGCGATCATGCCAAGCCTCATATGGAGTGATAGACTGTAGTTCTTTAGTGGGACACCTATTCAGTACATATGCTGCACACATGACAGCCTCAAGCCAGAAACCATGTGGTAAAGCCTGACTTTTGACCATACACCTCGCCATCTCCATGAGTGAATTGTTCTTTTGTTCAGAAAATCCATTCTGTTAAGGTGTATACGGCACTGTACACTGGTGTTTTATCCCACGTTTAGCCACAAATGTATTAAAATCAGAAGACATAGATTCCCCCCCTCGATCAGAACCGAGGGTGCCCATTTTATATGCTGATAGATTTTCAGCCAAAACCAAAAACTGTTTGAAGCACATGAACACTTCAGACTTTGCCTTCAATGGATATACCCATGCATGCGTGGAAAAATCATCGATGAAAGTCACGAAGTAAAGATAATTCCCAAAAGAAGGTGTCTCCATTGGACCACAGACATCACTATGTACAAGCTACAATTTCTGAGTAGCCCGAATTGAACCATCTTTTGGAAAGGACGAACGCTGCATTTTGCCCAAAACAGCCTTCACAAACATGTTTTCCAGGTGCCTCAAATTTGGGCAAAGAGGACACCATTTCAGATTTTTGTAGGCACAGCAAACTAGAAAAATTCAGATGACCAAAGCGTGCATGCCAAAGCTTTGCATCTGACATAGCTGGAGAATCATTTACTGCACATGCCAAATCATTTATAGATCTTTCATAGTCTATGATCTTATACAGCCCACGACATAGAATGCCAGAAGCAATAATCACATCGTCATTTGACAAATCATGAACTGTATACCTATCATCAAAAAATTTCACAACCAAGCCAATCTTGGCCAATGCAGAAACTGATAACAGGTTCTTCTTGATCCCTGGCATAAATAAAGCATCTGACAAAGTGAAAGAACTACCATTAGAAGTAGTCAAAATGATCTTACCAACTCCCATAACAGGATAAGAGGAGTTGTTGGTTCATGTAACAGTATTCCCAGATTGGGCAGGCTCGAGTGAAGAGAACAAACTGCATTGTGAGGTAATATGTTTGGTTGCCCCACTATCAAAATACTGGAACATCTGAGTCTACTACAAACATGCATTGCTCATGAGAAGATGGATCAAAACTGCAGACAGTAGTAAATGCCCATTCTTCTTCCTGCACAAGATTAGCAGAATCTGTTTTTGGTGTAGAGGCCTCTGCAACAACCATTCTAGCCTCTTTCTTCTTTGCCTCTTTAGCAGCCAATTTTGGACATTTCTTTATGATATGATCATTCCCTTTATAGTACTTACAAAACAATTTCTACTTTTTTGATTTCTTTTCATCTTTATCTTCCTTCTTCAAATGTGCAGAATTAGCAGATTTCTGCTTACTAGTTGAAGAGCTCCATTTTCCTTTGCCCTTCTGACTAGCCAAAAAAGCTTGATCTACAACCCGCATAATGGACCTGATCTTCTTGGACTGATCTTCCTGCAACAGAACAGAGACTAACTCCTCAAATGATAAGGCATTTGGATTGCCTTTCATCATCAACCAAAGAGTAGAAGAAAAACTCTGATATGAATCAGGAAGACCATTCAGAACAGTCTGCACAAGTGAGCTATCTGGTATAACCTCATCAGCAGAAATCAACTATTCCTTCAAGTCTTTGATCTTCGTTAGGAAATTGTCCATAGAATCACCTACATTCATGTGCTCACTCTCCAACTGTTTTCAGAGGTAAGCAACACGAGCCTCATTCCTAGCTTGGTACAATGTGGTAAGTGTATCCCAAGCATCCTTAGCTATTCTACAAGAGCGAATGTGAGGAATAATGGCACGTTTGATAGACAAAGCTATCAATGCATGTGCCTCGACATCTCTGCCATCCCAGCAAATCTGCTCTATAGTAGATACAGCAGAAACTACAGCATGAACAGGAATATGTAGAATATCACCATCTTCAACACCTTCTGCATCAGCTTCCGTACTTGTAGTTGTAACAGTTGCAAGTGTGATAGGATGTTTTTCAACACCCTACACAATGTTCCACAGTCCTTTTGCAACCAGCACATGTCGCATCATGTAAGCCCATAACGGGTAGTTGATACCATCCAACTTATCTTCAACAACCAACATACAGATTACATCATGTTTTCAGCCATGGCCGGTGACTAAAATACCTTGATGCAAAAAATTGACTGTATCTCAAAAAGTTGAACAGAACTGCCTAGATGAATTCTGCTAGACCTATAACAGACTTCAAGATGCTTATACTGGCGAACACAAATTGGTATATACCTTTGGCACGAAAAGATGAAATAGCCTACACAAGCACTATGATAGCACGTTTAGAGGCCGAAACGAGCTCAGATCGTAATTTTGACACCACAAAGCGAAGCAGTTTTGATCTAAAAAACACGCTAAGTATGCTCACCAAAATTCGTGCGATTCTGAGACTGCAATCAGAGGAGTGTCGACGGTGCCCTAGATGAAGCGACGACCTGCTCTGATACCAATTGTTGGAGTTAGACATCTGTGAAAGCATGCGAATAGCACAAGGAAGAAGAAGAAGCTTGGAACACAACACACAATACTGAATGTATTACTAAAAAATGTACAAAGATAAGTAGCCCATTAGGGCAATAGGCATATAAACAAGCCGAGGAAAAACCCCTCCTAAAGAGGGAAAAAAGTGGCCTGGTGGTCCTAGAGTGTTCACGCACATCACTACGTAAATATATCAACACTTGCTACTTACATCACTACAACATATGAGGGGCATACCGATGCTGCATATACCAACGGTCACAGTCGGTGTCGGTATGGGCCTCGGAAAATGTCACTTAAAGATACCGATGGTCAAGTGACCATCAGTATGAACGTTTTAAACGGATTGTCGGTGTGGCCCACAGGCGCCGATATGTGCGTCGGTACAAGCGTCGGTATAGGCGTCGGTATAAGCGTCGGTAAATTACTAGGGATTACCGATGTGTATACTGTGGGCGATAACTTTCGCTCTGATATCGCTGATGATGGTCATCACGGCAAAGGCTTGAACCTTGTCAGGCCTGCAGAAATTGCCGCGCCGCCAAATAGAGAGCTAAGCTAGAGTGATATAGAACACCTCTGTAATCAAGAGTAGCTTAGCATGATTACTGTCGCTTAACTAAGTTAAACTACGACTTGAATTCCACCAGAACTTCACCAGACTATCACTGGGACGTCACCGAAATTTTACCGGAATATCACCAGAATGAACGTTGATTCTGCTTGTGATTACTTCAAATGAATTATGTGAAGTAAGGAAGTGATACGTGAGCTTCCTTCACTGAATGAAGTTCATCTTGAAGTTAAAAAAAAAAACTTCACAGTTCTAAAGTGCCACTTTCCGGTTAGACTTTGTACTATGTGTACATATCCATTCCACCGGAAACTGTGATCAGCTCAAAGTAGAGACGTCTAGCTACAAGATGAGCTATCTCTCATACAAAGCTTGGAGTTCTACTGCGAGATATATTTCGTTGTTCTACCGGAAAAAAACTCGCTTTCCTCAGAAAACTATAACTGACCAAAAATGCATTTACTGAGATATCTTTGACCGAGACATTCGTTTACTGAGAGAATACCAAGGGACACGTTTAGTAACGAACTGTAACTGTTAATGGTTAACAAACTTTCTATTGTAACACGAAAAAACTCAGATTCTTCACATGCGAACAGTGCGCACAACTTCCACATAAACATATGTTTTCTATTAGAGAAGATGTGTACAAACAAGCTTGGCCTCTTCTTGCTCAAGCTGTAGAAACTCCCCTACACTGAGTAGTTTCTTATTACCATCTCTCTCAGATGAATACCTGACATTCCAGGTTTTTGTTATTCATCTGTACATATGGGATCTATGGCGTCTTCTGGGAACTTCTCACTCTCTCTTCACTCATACGTGATCTCTCATAATCCTCTTCTTCTCATCATCCGAGTCCTTCAATCCTTGGTGTATATATACACTTTTTCTTCTGTGCTTTTCCACGCTCTCATTCTTTAATTTACGTTATGCGCACATTATGCGCCCACCGCGGTTTATTGCTCTGTTACTCCTACAATTCTTTATTCTGGTTAACAGACTGATTTCGCATGCTGTAGAACTGAGGCTTTTGATTTTCTGAAGATTCCGCTTCTTTTCTTTTTCTTTTATGTCTGTTTGTATGTCAAATTCGTGAGTGATTCCTCAACAGCTCCCCCTCAATCACTAATTTGACCTCTTTCGGTCTTTCATATATCTTTCTTTCTTTTATACCTGCCATTTCTTTGAATCTGCTTGTCTTTGTTCCATCCAAGCTTTTTGTCAAGATATCTGCTATCTGATCTTTCGTAGGAGTGTAGACTATTTCTATCTCCTTCTCCATTACCTTTTCCCTCAGGAAGTGATACTGAATTTTTGTGCTTTGTTCTTGCATGAAACACCGGATTCGCTGCAAGATATAGAGAGCTCATATTGTCTCCATGTATAATTGGTATACCTTGATCAATACCCATGATTTTGAGCAAGGTCTGCATCCATTACTTCTTTCGTGGTTTCTAGTAATCCTTTATATTCTGCTTCTATTGACAATAAAGCTACTGTATGTTGTTTCTTTGAGCACCAGCTTACTAGCTTATCTCCTAGGTATATCATATACCCATGTGTCAATCTTCTGTCATCTTGACTTCCTGCCCAGTCTGAGTCACTGAATGCTCTCAGCTTTATATCTGATGTAAAAGGATAATATAATCCTTCCTTTGTAGTTCCTTTTATATATCTAAGAACTCTTTGTCCTGCAACCCAATGTTGATCTGTCGGACAATGCATAAACTGTGAAAGAACTCCCACCAGATAGCTGAGATCCGGTCTTGTTAGCGTAGCGTAAATTAAGCTTCCTACTAATGACTGATACTTCTTCATATCTTTGAACTCTGTACCATCATATTTACTGAGTTTATGATTTACTTCAAATGGTGTTGAAGCTTCTCTGCAATTCTCCATATTAAACTTCTTCAGTAAGTTTAGGAGATACCCTTTTTGCATAACATATACACCATGATCTGTATATGTGATTTCCATACCTAGAAAGTATGATAACTTTCCCAGGTCACTGATTTTGAATTCCTTTTCGAGCAGTTTCGTCACCTCTGTTATTCCTTCACCTGAGGTACCTGTAATTATTATGTCATCTACATAGATACAAATGTAGATCATTCCTTCTTCTGTTCTTTTGATGAGGAGACTTGCATCTGCCTTCGAACTTTGGTATCCAAGTTCATTGAGATACTTCACAAGTCTGTAGTTCCAAGCTCTTGGAGCTTGCTTCAGTCCATAAAGTGCTTTTCTTAGTCTACACACATGTTCTGGGTATTTGGAATTTACGAAACCTTCTGGTTGTTCCATGTAAACTTCGTTTGATATATATCCATTTAGGAATGCATTCTTTATATCTAGTTGACTTAGCTTCCATCCTTTCGATGCTGCTATAGCAATCACTCTCCTTATGGTTGACATCTTTGCCACCAGACTAAACGTCTCGTCATAGTCTATGCCATGCGTCTGAGCATAGCCCTTGATAACCAGTCTCACTTTATGTCTGGCTATCCTTCCATCTGCAAGTTTCTTAACTTTGAAAACCCATCTATTTCCAATTATTTTCTTACCATTTGGTTTAGGAACAAGCTCCCATGTCTTGTTCTCTTCCAGTGCGCTGAATTCTTCTTCCATTGCTTCTTGCCATTGCTTCTTGCCTTTAGCTTCATCATAGCTCTGAGGTTCATCATCATCTTTGACCATATATGCATAATCTTTCTGAGTTATATACGATGTATCATACGAGTACCTTTCTGGTTGTCTTCTATTCCTGTTTGACCTTCTTGGTTCAAACTCTTCATGTGTATCTGAATACACTTCTTCATCTTCGTTTCTCATACCTGATCCGGTCCTGGACGTACTTACCTGCATATAATCTTCATCTTTATTCACCTGTACGATTGATTTACCTTTCTCCTTTCTTTTTATCTCTTCTTCAAATTCTTCAACTGTATGACTCTGATCTGCATACCAGCTTTTTTGTTCATCAAATGTTACGTCTCTGGAAACAGTAAGTTGTTTGGTTAGAGGAATCCATAACCTGTAACCCATCTGCTTTTCATCATATCCGACGAACACATATTTCTCTGCTTTCGGTTCAAGCTTATGTCTCAGTTGAGACGGTATATAAGCATAAGCGACTGATCCAAACACTTTACAATGATCAAGTGTTGGCTTCTTTCCCCACCAGGCTTCATAAGGGGTCATTCCTTCTAACGTTGTACACGGTCATCTGTTTACCAAGTATGTAGCTCTATTTACGGCTTCAGCCCAAAGATAATCTGGACAATTCTTTTCTTTCAGCATAGCTCGTGCAAACTCGACTAGAGTTCGGTTCCTTCTTTCTGCTACACCATTTTGTTGTGGTGTATACCTACAGGTTATTTCTCTCTTGATACCTGCATTCCAAAGGTAATCATTGAACTCTTGGGAGAAGTATTCTCCACCTCCATCAGACCTCAGTCTTTTAAGCTTTTGACCTGTGAGTCTTTCAGCATATGCATGAAAATGTCTGAAAGCTCCAAACACTTCTTATTTTTCTTTCAAAACATAAAGAGTTATCCATCTTGTTGCATCATCAATGAAAAGGACATAATACCTTGATCCGCTAATAGATCCTTCCTTTGTCGGTCCCCATACATCTGTATGTATGAGTTCTAGCACACCATCATGTTTGAATCCTTTCTTCTGGAAAGGTAACCTGTGGGCTTTTCCCATCTGACAAGCTTCACATTTGTGAATCATATTTTGGTTCTGTACGTTCGGTAATCCCAGTACAGACTGATTTGCTATCATAGCTTTGATTCCTTTTTCATTGAAATGACCTAATCTCTTGTGCCAAAGATCACGTTTTGTAATCACCTTTTCATCATGTGTGAGCAACGCTTGGCCAATGTTCCCTTGTACTCTTAAAGTAAAGAGTCTTCCTTCTTTCTTATCAGAGACGATCTGATTATATCCGTTCTCGGGATCTTCTACAAATACTTCTTTGTTTGTGAATCTGACCTGAAAACCTTTCTCAACTATCTGTCCCACACTAATCAAATTTTTTGGTATTGTTGGAACATACAAAACATTGGTTAGCAAATCTGCTCCACTCTTACATTTCACCTTTCCAATTGAATGTACGCTATGTCTTGTATTGTCACCTGTTTGAACAGTATGACTCGAACTTCCTTTTTCCAGTTCTGACATCAGTTCTATGTTTCCTGACAAGTGATTAGAACATCCAGAGTCAATGTAAAATACCTTTAGATCTTCGTTATCAGATGTGCTGATTGAGTTCATCATCAATGATGTATGATTTTCATTCTGCGTGTCATTTGCGTAGTTGTTGTAGGTGGTGTTGTAGGATTGGCCCTGTCCCCAACTTCTTGTTCCACCTCTACCGTAGCCTCCTCTTTGATTCTGTCTACCCTTTTGGAAGTTACCTTGATATCTTCCGCTTCTGCCTCTGCTATTACTGTTCTGATTTTGATTTGATCCCTATTGGTTGTGCCAACAGTCATGCGCCAGATGATTACTTAGTCCACAAATCCAGCAAGCTTTCTTGTTGGTATTCTGACTACTTCTTCCTCTTCCAAAACCTCTTGTTTTGCTGGTGCCTTTACCTCTAGCATAATAAGCCTGAGCGCTCGACTCTTCTTCATCTTTTGACTTACCTTTGTCTTTCTTCTTGTTCTTCATGTAAATTGCAGAGCTTTGTCCTTTATCTCCATCTCCTTTCAGATCTTGCTCATATGTGAGCATCAGACCAAGCAACTAATTTAAATCTAGCACAAAGTGATTTAAAGAAAGTTCAGTTGAGAGTACAAAGGGTTTCCACCTTTCATCTCCTCTCAACCTTGTTAGCAGTTGTGCTATCAATCTGTGATTTTCGACATCTTCATTTATGGATCCAAGACTATCTGCTAGATCCTTCATTTTAGTGACGTAGTCGCTAATACTTTGACTCGGCTTCTTTTTGAACGTTGTGAACTCGGACCATAAGCTAGCCTTTCTAGCTTTCGTAGTATCTTGGAAGTGGTCTTCCAATGCGCTCCATATGTCCTCCGCTTTCTCCAGACCTCTAATGTGCAGTAGTAGATGATCTGAAACAGTGTTGTAGATGTAGGCTCTTGCCGTTGCATCTTTCTTCTGCCACAGCTTCAAAGCTTCTAACTCTTCTTTTTCCGGTTGGCTATCATCTTGGAAGGTCGGCTTCTTTTCTTCTCCGGTCACATACATCATTAAGTCCTTACTCATAAGTAAGGCCTCCATATGCATTACCCACGTGGGATAATTATCTCTATCCAGCTTATCAATTTGGACATGATCTGCCATGATCTTCTTGTTTGCTTAAGGTTGCCTTTGAGAGTCTTTTGGCTCTGATGCCGCTCGTGGAACTAACCTGCTCTGATACCACTTGTGGGCGATAACTTTCGCTCTCATATCGCTGATGATGGTCGTCACGGCAAAGGCTTGAACCTTGTCAGGCCTGCAGAAATTGCCGTGCCGCCGAAGAGAGAGCTAAGCTAGAGTGATATAGAACACCTCTGTAATCAACAATAGCTTAGCAAGATTACTGTCGCTTAACTGTGTTAAACTGCGACTTGAATTCCATCGGAACTTCACCGGACTGTCACTGGGACGTCACCAAAATTTTATCGGAATATCACCAGAATGAACGTTGATTCTGCTCGTGATTACTTCAAATGAATTATGTGAAGTAAGGAAGTGATACGTGAGCTTCCTTCACTGAATGAAGCTCATCTTGAAGTTAAAAAAAAAAAAACTTCACAGTTCTAAAGTGCCACTTTTCGGTTAGACTTTGTACTGTGTGTACATATCCATTCCACTGGAAACTGTGATCAGCTCAAAGTAGAGACGTCTAGCTACAAGATGAGCTATCTATCATACAAAGCTTCGAATTCTACTGCGAGATATACTTCGTTGTTCTACCGGAAAAAAAACTCGCTTTCTTGAGAAAACTATAACTGACCGAAAATGCGTTTACTGAGATATCTTTGACCGAGACATTCGTTTACTGAGAGAATACCGAGGGACACATTTAGTAATGAACTGTAACTGTTAATGGTTAACGAACTTTCTACTGTAACACGAAAGAACTCAGATTCTTCACATGCGAACACTGCGCGCAACTTCCACATGAACATGTGTTTTCTATTAGAGAAGATGTGTACAAACAAGCTTGGCCTCTTCTTTCTCAAGCTGTAGAAACTCTCCTACACTGAGTAGTTTCTTATTACCATCTCTCTCAGATGAATACCTGACATTCCAGGTTTCTGTTATTCATCTGTACATACGCGATCTATGGCGTCTTCTGGGAACTTCTCACTCTCTCTTCACTCATACGCGATCTCTCATAATCCTCTTCTTCTCATCATCCGAGTCCTTCAATCCTTGGTGTATATATACACTTTTTCTTCTGTGCTCTTCCACCCTCTCATTCTTTAATTCACGTTATGCGCTCATTATGCGCCCACCGCGGTTTATTGCTCTGTTACTCGTACAATTCTTGATTCTGGTTAACAAACTGATTTCACACGTTGTACAATTGAGGCTTTTGATTTTTTGAAGATTCCGCTTCTTTTCTTTTTCTTTTATGTCTGTCTGTATGTCAAATTCGTGAGTGATTCCTCAACATATACCGACGCCCATACCGGCACCTATACCGGCGGCGAGTTTTAAACATACCGCGAACCCGAGAACAAAACTTCACATGTTTGCACGTGTTTGAGTACTGTTGGTCTTCTGTCGAACTTGCGCGTGCGAATCGAATTGGGACCTGCATTGTCTTGTGCACACACACACAGATCTCTCTCTCTCTACACACACACTCTCTCTCGGCTTAGATCTCACATCTTGGTAAGTGCTACACGTACTGTTAGCATTTGTGTTTCTCTATGCTTTAGGTTTTATAATTTCTCTTTTGTTTAATTTTGCAGAAGTTCTTTGGCGTCGATTGTTTGGAATTGGACGATAGACGACATACATTATGCTTTGATGACAACAATCCAAAAGACGGGCATACTTGTAAGTGATTGTTTTATTCTCTATTGATAGAGAGAGAAGGAGAGAGAGAAAGAGAGAGAGAGAGAGAGAGAGAGAGAGAGAGAGAGAGAGAGAGAAAGAGAGAGAGAGAGAGAGAGAGAGAGAGAGAGAGAGAAAGAGAGATATAAAGAGAGAGAGAGAGAGACAAAGAGAGAGAGAGAGAGAAGAGAGAGAGAGTGAGAGATAAAGAATAATGAAAGAAAAGAAGATAGAGATAGGAAAATAAAGCATACATACACACACACATACACACACATTTACGCATTTACACATGCATACATACACACATACATGTACACACATGCATACATACACACACATGCATACACACATACATACACACACATGCATGCATACATACACACACATGTATGCACATGCATATATACACACACATATGTACACATGCATACATATAACACACATATATACACACATGCATACATACACACATATACACACAAGCATGTATACATACACACACATACACATACACACACATGTATACACATGCATACACATACACACACATGCATGCATACATACACACACGTACACACACATGCACACACATGCATGCCTACATACACACACATACACATACACACACATGTATACACATGCATACATACACACGCACACATGTACACATGCATACATACACACACATATATACACGCATGCATACATACACACATATAATCCTATTTTTATTTTGAAGTTTTTTTTACATCAAATATATAAAAATAGGATTAGGGTTTTTACTCTATTTACACATACATACACATACACATATAATATATATATAGATGTATATATACATGTATTCAGAAATATACATATTTTAGGTCTAGATATTTAAGATTAGGGTTTTAGGGTTTAGGCATACATATCAATCAATTATATTTATATTAAGAAAAAATATAGAGGAAAATAAGAAAAAAAATCTGAATATATAAATAAATAAATATATAAAATATGATTAGGGTTTTAGGATTAGGGGTTTAGATTTTTATAGGTGTTTAAGTATTTAGGTTTTAGTATTTCAGATTTAAGTCTAAGTCTTTCTGATTAGGGTTTTAGGGTCTTAATACGTAGATAACATATATACACAAACACACATATACATATAATACATACATACATGTAGATACACATGCATACAAAAATATACATATTTTAGATTTAAATCTTTAAGATTAGGGTTTTAGGGTTTTAACACCTACATAACATATATGCACACATACACATGCACATATAATACATATATACATGTATATACACATGTATAGAGAAATATACATATTTTAGGTCTAGATCTTTAAGATTAGGTTTTTAGGGTTTAGACATACATATAACTCAATTATATTTATATTAAGAAAAAATATAGAGAAAAATAAGGAAAAAAATGTGAATATATAAATAAATATATATATATAATATGATTAGGGTTTTAGGATTAGGGGTTTAGATTTTTATTGGCGGTTAAGTATTTAGGTTTTAGTATTTCAGATTTAAGTCTAAATCTTTAAGATTAGGGTTTTAGGGTTTTAACACCTACGTAACATATATACACACATACACATACACATATAATACATATATACATGTAGATACACCTGCATACAAAAATATATATATTTTAGATCTATAATTTTAAGATTAGGGTTTTAATTAAATATATATAATTAAATATATAAATTTAAATATATTAACATAGGATTCCGCAAGGAAAAAATCTGAATATATAAATATATATATACATAAAATAAGATAATTATATACATAAATAAATATAAAAATAACTAGTGTTTTAAATAATTTAATTAAATATATATAATTAAATATATAAAATTAAATATTTTAAAATAGGATTACGCAAGGAAAAAATCTGAATATATAAATAAATATATACATAAAATAAGATAATTATATACATAAATAAATGTAAAAAGAACTTGTGTTTTAAATAATTTAATTAAATATAAAAAATTAAATATATAAAAATAAGATTACGTAATGAAAGAATTTCAATATATAAATAAATATATATATAACATAAGATAATTATATACATAAATAAATATAATAAGGACTAGTGTTTTAAATAATTTAATTAAATATATATAATTAAATATATAAAATTAAATATTTTAAAATAGGATTACATAAGGAAAAAATCTGAATATATAAATATATATATATATATATATAATAAGATAATTCTATACATAAATAAATATAAAAAGAACTAGTGTTTTAAAAAAATTAATTAAATATATAAAAATAGGATTAACTAAGGAAAAAATCTGAATATATAAATAATATATATGTAAGGTAAGATAATTATATAGATAATAAAATATGATAAGAACTAGTATTTTAAATAAATAAATAAAATATATATGATTAAATATATAAAAATAGGTTTAAATTTAATCATTTTAAATAGAGTGAATATATATACAATACACAAACACACATACTTATACACCTATCTATATGCACATATATATACATATACACATATATATACACATGCATACATATATATATACATGTTTTAGGTCTAGGTCATTTGGATTAGGGTTTTAGGGTTTTAACACCTACATAACATATATACACACATACACATACACATATAATACATATATACAGGTATATACACATGTGTGTAGAAATATACATAATTTAGGACTAGATCTTTAAAATTAGGGTTTTTAGGGTTTAGGCATACATATAACTCAATTAAGAGGAAAAAAATCTGAATAAATAAATAAATATATATATAAAATAGGATCAATCAAGAGAAAATCCGAATATATAGATAAAATAGGATAGCTATATAGATTAGGGTTTTAAAATTAGGATTTTAATTTTTTTTAGGTATTTAAGTATTTAGGTTTAGTATTTCATATTTAAGTCTTTAAGAGTTAGATTTTTAGGTTTCATAAAAAAACAAATGTTCTAAAATGTCCATATTGTAGCAGATGGCTTCTTTGGATCCTGAAGAGAGAATGGCATGTCCTTGCACATAGTGCAAGTATCAAATTTATCGGAAACGACGGATTTGTACTGCACATGTTAGAGAGTATGGATCCTTTGATAGGAGTCGACTGGAAAACCTACGCTATCATTTGCATGGTCCCCCAGGTGAACAGATGGACCCAAACGACATTGCAACGATAACCTCTCGTGGACAGAAGAGAGCAAAAAATGACTTAGACGTACAAGCAAGCACTAATTTACACAGAATGAACATATGGAAGAGATACTTGAAGCATTTTATGAGATGGACGAAGATCATGATGCTGAAGAAGGTGTTGAGAGTTTCATGGACACAACAAAAATTCCACGATTAGAAATTGATGAAGAATATGAAAACATGCAAAGATTAGCTCGTTTACCACTTTGCAATGGAGAAAAGATATCTGTACTACATGCTTCACTCGCGATGCTCAATCTACAATCCATTGATGGATGGTTAGATAGTAGTGTCACTGAATTGTTCAGGTAAGTGTAGAACAAATTGGCTTTCATTGTTGTATCACAATAACTTCATTTACTAAAATCATTTTAATTGCTTATTGTAGGCTTCTTAAAGATCAATTTTTGCCAGAGGGCAATGACATGCCTCCAACACGTGGAGATGCGAAACAACTCTTACAGTCCATTGGAATGGATTATACCAAAATTCATGCTTGTATCAATGATTGCATTCTCTTTCAGAATGAGTATGAGCATCTCCACGTATGTCCAAAGTGTGGAGCAAATAGATTTAGAGAAGACGTTGTAGGCGAAGCAATCCCCGCAAAGATTCTTCGCCACTTTCCTATCATTCCACGAATTAAGAACATGTCTAGATGCAAATCTATAGCTGAGTTAATGTCATGGCATACAAAGAGCAGGTCTACAGATAATGTAATGTGAGTGCCAGCTGACTCTGATGCTAGTAAGTGTCCAAAGTTTGCTAGTGAGCCTCGGTCCATATGTCTAGGTCTAGCTATGGATGGAGTGAATCCATTTGGATTACGGAGTTCTTCATGGAGCACATGGCCTGTATGTTTGGTCAATTATAATATCCCACCATGGTTGGCCACAAAGAAAGGTCATTTATTATTAGCTCTTATTGTACCAGGTAAGTATAAGAAGACGAGACGTGCGAGTGCAAGGCATACTTATGTGGACAATGCATGATTGGCCTGGTTATGGTGAATGTTCAGGGTTATCAATTTCGAGTTACCATGCTTGTCCTTTATGCGGACCATAGCTCGAACCATGCTATTCCAAAGCACTATGTAAAACTGTCTATGAAGGACATCATAGATATTTGACAGATGGACATGTTTTATGTGAAGAACAAATTGGTCGACAAGCACAACACCAAATGAAAGCTAGCGATTGGAAACAACTGTGGGATTCAGAAAATCTAGTTGCTGGCATGAAACGGTTGTCCATTTTTCATGAACTCCCTTATTGGAGTGAATTGGTGATCAATCATTTGGTAGACCCAATACATATTTTTAAAAATGTGGGAGAGATTCTTTGGAAAACTTTGATCGGAAAGAAAGAAAGCAAAGCACAAAGGGAGGACTTAGAAGAGCAAGGTCATATGCGAGAGTTGTGGGCAATTACTAAGCCCAACGGAACAATATCATTACCAAGAGCTCCTTGGGTGCTTCACAGGATGGAAGAGAAACAAGTGAAGAAAACAATTTCAGAGTTTCGTACACCTACTAGATGCATGAGGTGTCTAAAGACTGCTTTCACATGAAACGACAATCTTGCAGGACTCAAGTCTCATGATTGGCACAAGTTTTTACAGTTTGTGCTCCCTGTAGCCCTAAAAGATTGTCTTTTAGAGGATGTACGAAAAACCATTTATAAAATCAGTTCTTTAGTACGGTGGATATCTTCTAAAGAGATAAATAGAGATAGCATAGAGAGTGCAAAACTCAATGCTATCGAGGCTATTTGTATGGTAGAGAAATACTTTCCCACAAGTATTCTCACTATTCATGTTCACTTACTGGTTCATGTGGTAGATGAAGTTGCAATAGCAGGAACTGTCCATAGTCAATGGATGTTCTTCTTAGAGTGCTTTATGATGTTCTTCCTACTGGGTCTACTAGTAGACATGTGTGTTCGACACATGAGCGCAATACAGGTTCTGGCCCGTCTCGTAGATCGAGGTCACGCTCTGGAGCAGGAGGTTCTAGGAGTGGATCTACAGGGAGGTCTGGAGGCGGAGTAGGCAGTTGTTGTGGAGGCAGTGCGACGGATGTTGTGTTGCCGCTTCTACTCGTAGGATGAGTACCTCAGATGTAGGTATGTCATGCAGTACACCACGTGGAACACCACACACACCTTGGGATGCTCATGACCATGATGACTCCAAGGTGTATAGTATTCGAGATGGATCTCTAGTGATCGATGCGGCTAGCAAAGCAATGCGTGCACGCATACGACAGCTTTGCTCCATCCCGTTTGGACACTCCATCATGCTGAAATGGAGTGAACAAGATAAAGATCGGAAGAATTATATCACAAAGATGATTTACCAGGAGTTCCGACCAACCGATGGACAGTCTATTGTGAGTTCAGAGTGGATTCTACACACCGCACGTGAGGTCATGTCCCATCGATGATCCGAGGCTTGTGATGCTTTCAGAGAAGGCTTACCAAAGCCTGTATGGTTAGATGCTGAGGAGTGGGACATGATTCGTGAGGAGCAGCAGCAGACTCTTGATCGATATCACTAGTAGTGAAATGCCACAGCCACACGTTTAGATAGGATTGGACCGTCACATTTGGGCAGCGGCGGATATGACATGATGCATCATGAGTTTGTAAGTACCATTTCATTTATTGAATTTATTTGTGTTAAATTTCTCATGTATGTTTCTCTAATCTTTTTATATTTGTTTCAGGAGCTGGCAATGGGACGTCCTCCAACACAAACGGAGGAGTCATATGGATATAGTAATGGGTTGACTGCACTATTGCAGGACTTGGAGGGATGCGGTGCGGTAGTTTCATGGGAGCATTTGCGATGAGATAATTAATTTATAAACTTGGTTTTTACTTGTTGTTTGTAATTTTCATGTGAATTTATTTCATTCCATTAATGTTCTTTCTTGTAGGACTGTTGATATGGAACGTTCTTTGCATGTGTATGGCAGTGGAAGACCAATATTTTGTATTTGATTTTCATATGGCAATACATTGCTTTGCCACATTTTGTAAAAGCGTCATATATGACAGTGGTTTGCCACACTCTTGTACATGCTTCATTATTGAAATATATAACTTCTTTTGTACATGGTTCATAGCTCATTTTGATTATCTCTTTTGTGTCCAATAATACTCTGTTTCATGAAATCATATTTCGATTGTCATTAGAGTACATATCACATGTACTTGGTTTTTTTTAGGCAGAGAGTATTGTCTTTTGTTAAGCAACATCATGGTAATGTTGCTGTAGCGAAAGACAAAACACTCTGCCCCAAAAAAATTTTGCAGGTATGGTCGTCGGTATACGAGACGGTACTCCCTGTAGTGTCATCGGACCATGATGACTCCAAGGTGTATAGTATCCGAGATGGAGCTCTGGTGATGGATGCGGCTGGCAAAGCAATGCGCGCACGCATACGATAGCTTTGCTCCATCCAGTTTGGACACTCCATCATGCTGAAATGGAGTGAACAAGATAAAGATCGGAAGAATTATATCACACAGATGATTTACCAGGATTTTTGACCAGCCGATGGACAGTCTATTGTCAGTTCAGAGTGTATTCTACACACCGCACGTGAGGTCATGTCCCATCGACGATCCGAGGCTCGTGATGCTTTCAGAGAAGGCTTACCAAAGTCTATATGGTTAGATGCTGAGGAGTGGGACATGACTCGTGACGAGCAAGAGCAGACTCCTGATTGATATCGCTAGTAGTGAAATGCCGCAGCCACATGTTTAGATAGGATTGGACCATCACATTTGGGCAGCGGCGGATATGACATGATGCATCATGAGTTTGTAAGTACCATTTCATTTATTGAATTTATTTGTGTTAAATTTCTCATGTATGTTTCTCTAATCTTTTTATATTTGTTTCAGGAGCTGGCAATGGGACATCCTCCAACACGAACGGAGGAGTTATATGGATATAGTCATGGGTTGACTACACTATTGCAGGACTTGGAGGGACACGGTGCGGTAGT
Source organism: Ceratopteris richardii (assembly GCA_020310875.1). Classification (NCBI taxonomy): domain Eukaryota; kingdom Viridiplantae; phylum Streptophyta; class Polypodiopsida; order Polypodiales; family Pteridaceae; genus Ceratopteris; species Ceratopteris richardii. The sequence goes on from CM035416.1 coordinate 97,391,542, forward strand.
TTCATGGGAGCATTTGCGATGAGGTAATTAATTTATAAACTTGGTTTTTACTTGTTGTTTGTAATTTTCATGTGAAATTATCTCATTCCATTAATGTTCTTTCTTGCAGGACTGTTGATATGGAACGTTCTTTGCATGTGTATGGCAGTGGAAGACTAATATTTTGTATTTGATTTTCATATGGCAATACATTGCTTTGCCACATTTTGTAAAAGCGTCATATATGACAGTGGTTTGCCACACTCTTGTACATGCTTCATTATTGAAATACATAACTTCTTTTGTACATGGTTCATAGTTCATTCTGATTATCTCTTTTGTGTCCAATAATACTCTGTTTCATGAAATCATGTTTCGATTGTCATTAGAGTACACATCACATGTACTCGGTTTTTTTTAGGCAGAGTGTATTGTCTTTTGCTAAGCACCATCATGGTAATGTTACTGTAGCAAAAGACAAAACACTCTGCCCCAAAAAAAATTTGCAGGTATGGTCGTCGGTATACGAGACGGTACTCCCTCTAGTGTCATCGGAATAACCGTCGGTACACCTAGTAGGCGACAGCATAGGTGACAGTATGTCCAACAGAAGCCTCGGTATATGCGCCAGTATGAGCGTTGGTAATACCGACGCATATACCGATGCATATACTAACGCATATACGGACGCATATACCGACGCATATACCGACGCATATACAGACGCATATACCGACGCTTTGGTACCGACGCGCACACCGACCTTTACACCGGTGTTGCGGCAAATAAAGCCACGTTCATTTTCCTCAGTAAAAACCTCAGTATACCATCGATCTGTTGTAGTGCATGTTGTACTTGTACCTCATAAGCAAACACCTCTCTCATGTAGTGTGAATCTATCCTTATATGTTTGTTTATAGAATGGGACATAGGATTGGTAGATAGGTACACACTACTCATGTTGTCACACATAATTGTAAACTGTTTGACCTACAAATTTAACTCAATCATAATATTGTTGAGCCACATGATCTCACATGTGACTTGTACTACTACTCTATATTCACCTTTTATAAAAGATAGGGTGGCTATAGGCTCGTGCTTTGCTATCCATGAAATGTTCACCTTGTGTAGCATCACTACATATCCACTTGTACTCTCCTATCTTCCTTGGATCCAAACCAATCAGAATATGTAGTTATCAGCTAGGAATCATCTTTTCACGAAAAGAAAAGACCTTTATTCAAAGTAGCTTTGCGACATCTAAGTATGCTTTGGCTACAAGAAAATGAGGAGCCCTAGGTGTGTGCATAAATTGAGATAGCAGGACCACTATATATGCAAGTAGAGGCCTTTTGATAGCGGCATGATTTGGCTTTGGATTCCATTTGATACTAAGAAATCAAAGAATAGATGGAAGAAGTTTTCTTCCCCTCCATTGGACCTTGGACATTCGATGCAACAATCACATTCCTTTTCTACAATAGCTTTGAAATTCTTGAGCTAGTAAAATAGATCTATTTTTTGCATCAAGAGCTAAAGACAAGCCATCCTTGCACAATCATCAATGAAGGTTACAAAATATATATTACCTTCTATTGAGTTCTTCTTTGTTGGCCCCCAAACATTTGTATGGACTAGGTCAAGTTGATGATAACTCACATAGTTGCTCTACTTAAAAGGTAACCTAGTTGGCTTACCCTATTGCCAAGATTCACACATGTTCTTGAAATTCTGATTATAAAGATTTGGTAATTCAAGCAGTAACCTCTTCTTCTCTCATCCCTCAACCTCTAAGTATTGATATGTCCATATCTTTTCTTAGAAAGATCCAGTTGCACTACCTTTCTACTTCCATACATGAAGCCTTTTGTCTAGTTGAAGTTTGGCTTCACATCGGATGTCAATAGCCTTCCCTCATTCCTACCTCTATCCACCAACTTGTACCCTTTTTTAGGATTTTTCACAAAACTTATCTTCTGATTGAATGTGACCTACAATCCTCTCTAAACCATTTGTCTTGTGGAAACAAGGTTCGATGATTATGGGAACTTGATGAACACACTTCAAACACTTAGCATTATGAAAACCACCCAACATAAAACCACCTATTTGTGTGAAATTTCCACATATCTCCACATGTCCTTTGTTTGCTAAAGCATACATATTTGAGAAGAAGTCTTTGTTAGAGCTCACATGATTACTACGTCCACTATCAATGTACCATTTTCTTGACCTCGATGTTTTTTAATCGGGCATATCCATGGTAGCCTACAAACTTCCATTCTCATTTGAAATAGATGCATAATTACATTTTACTTTGAGTGATAAATTGCTCTTGTCTCTCTTACAAAATTCCCTTGCATAGTGGCCATACTTGCCACACATGTAGCACCCATCTGAGTTATTGTTGTCTTGAGTTTGATTGTACCTTCCTTCTCTTGCTCTAAACTTTCCTCTACCTCTTAATGATGGGAATCTCAGCATTGATTTCTTCATCTAGCTCATGTGCTACCTGCATAAAATGCTTGCCTTCATTATCCGTTGGATTTGAGCCTCCAATGGTCATCTCCTTAGTAAACACTAAGGCCAGTAATTTCTCAAAATTAAGAAGATTATGTTCCACATATAAATAATTCGTGAAAATTTTCCAATTCTCATTGTCCCTAGAGCCATTCAATGTATATGCAACTAGTTCATCATTATCTATGTGACAAACTATGGATCCCAATGCATCACTTACTTCCTTGATCTTCATCATGTAGTCATTGATGTTGTTTTTCGTTTCTTTCTCGAATTATTAAGTTTATCTCCATTGTTTTGGTTGAAGTAGAGTAAAGTCTATGTATGGTTTCCCACACTTTCATTGAAGTGTCTAGGTCTTGACTACTCCCTATCATTTCATTTCTAATACGTTAAGAAAGGATGAAGATATCCCTATTATCTCTCTCATTACATTCTCCAACGTTCCTCAATTGATAAGGATTTGGACTATCCTCTAATCTAGCCCTAATGTTTGTTCCACTAGTAAGCCCCTATCAACCTTTCCCCATAAGAAAGCAAGAAATTTTAAAATTGCATGGTTGATAGTTGTTCTTATCTAGCTTTTCAATCTGGAGGCTATATTTTGCAATGATGTACTCTAATCTCCTCTTTTTAGGCTCTTTAATGCAAGAAGAGTGATGAGAATAAAGAACTTTACCTCTGTAATTCAAATTACAAAAACAGATGGTCTAGATGTCTTGCTTCTTCACTACTAGAGTTCCCTTGCATTTTTTAATGATCTTTAACTTGAATCATAACCTCCTCTTATTCGGAGCCCTTCAGTAGCTGATTTTTGTCCTTTTCAAGTCTCTTTATGTGTTGAAATTATTTGATAACTCTTGTGGGAGAATTTACACTTTCCGTATGAAGTTAGAAACATGAATCCCCTCACAGATATGTTCAGCGATACCCATATTCACTGAGGACATTGATACTTTGGTTCGAATGAAATGATCCCAATAAACTTTGGAAACTCAAACTCGAAAATCAGATCCTCCTAATGCAAGTTATCACACTCAAAATACTTATCAGATCCTCCTAATGCAAGTTATCACACTCAAAATACTTGGTCCTACACTGAGAATCAATGCCTCCAAGAAAGACTAATTACTACCTTCACCAATGCCTCCAAGAAAGACTAATTACTACCTTCACCAGACCTGCACATAGAGACAAGTATTCACTCGAGAGTTAATTCTACTTAGAATACACAAAGATCAGACTTGAGATTTGACTCAACGTTAGTCGAATATATTTGCATTTAAAAAACCAAAGTCTAGAAAATGATGGATATCATATGAATAGGAACCTCTACTCAATACTCAAAATGTGCAGCTCTCGATGTAGCTTGCTTGAAGAATCACTTCTCTACTTTTCTCACTGGTAGCTTACGAAAACGTTTTCTTTATTTATTTTTATTCTTTAAAATGGAGGTTCGACCAAAGTCTACTCATCAAGATTCAGTAGATGTGGTTTAGCGGATGTGCCTTGTACTCTTAGGCAGATGGCCAGGGTTCAAGTCCAGCTCGGGGCTGGATGCCTCAAAGTTCTTCAAGATGGGTGTCTCTACCTTATGAGGTCACATGTGTGTGTCTTTCCAAATTCCTTGTACTTAAAAAAAAAAGTCTACTCCTCGAGGCTTAAATTTTGAAAGAAAAACTCTACAAGGTGAATCAAAATTCTACTCCTCGAGGCTTTAATTTTGAACAAGGTGAATCTGTATAGTACCCCCGAGACCCTCCGTGTTCCACAGAGCAAGGGTTAGATGAGTTGAACAACCGCTCAGAGGCTTCATCAAGGCCTAAAATTAACAGACATTTTGCCTGTCAAAGGCCATTTTTCTGGTAGAAAATGGGTGTTTTTTGAGACTTCCTGTCAAATGACAAGCTCGGATTTGTAAAATGTTTTTTGAGACTTCCTATCAAATGAGAATCTCGGATTGGTAAATTGTCTGTCATTTTTTATAGATCTCTTTATATATTATTTGTATATGCTTTATGTAGATAGTCTAAATTCTTCATATGAAAGGTAGAAGCAAATTTTGACTGTCATATGACATTTTGTGTTGGCCGTGAAATTTGACTGCAACTACTTTGACTGCAAAGACATACATGTGTCGTGCGGGTGGGGAGGGTCGAATCCTCACCCCTGCCTCACGAGGCGAGGGACTCAACGATGTGACCTACCACGCGAGCACACAATGAGAGCGCGTGAGCAAAAAATGGCAAACAAAAACTTGACGGCTTCCATTAGTGTGTAATGATTTATGATGCTCAAGAAAGCATAGTTCACGTATGGCGCAGAGAGAGAGAGAGGACTATCAATGATATTTTGCAAATCTCCTGACTAATCATTCAATTCCGCTGACTAATGATTCAATTCCGCTGAGCGTGTGGAGTTTGGACTGATGGATCTGTCTTTGGCATGAGAGAAAGAGAGCAATAATATGGGAAAATCTCCTATCTAATCACTCCATCGCCCTCAATGATAGTGAACTGATGCACATAAAAGAAAAGCGAGGCTATGGCCTTTAAGCAGTAACGTCAAGTAAAAGCTATTTTGCGTCAACTAGTTGTGACAATGTAGAGTCGAAAGTTTGCGATATCCATCGGTTATAGTGTGGTCACAGTTCTCCACCCCACTTTGCTATGATGCTGCCTGTAGTACAGTGACATATTCTTTTAAGAAGTACACGCCGCTCATCCCCTTGAATTGTCGAGGAGCATCAAACAACAATCGCAACAGATTCGGGTTTCAATGTTTGAGATGGTGCAGACATTGCGGTGCACTTTCCAATACCTTGTGGTCTTTGGGGAAACCTTTTCGAGTCCATCAGTTTAGGTTGGCCGCAACAGATTGCGCGATCTGGGCTGAATTGCACGATTTGCGCTTATTTATAGCGCGACTTCTTTTTCATCAGCTGATGTTGGAAATCGTTTTTCCATTTTAATCACGGGATTTGGAATTAATTACAGGCATTGCGGTGCACTTTCCAATACCTCGTAGACTTTGGGAGGACCTTTTCGAGACCATCAGTTGAGGTTGGCCAGATTGCGCGATTTGGGCTTAATTGCACGATTTGCGCTTAATTGTAGCGCCACTTCTTCTTAATTGGCTAGTCAAGTTCATCAGCTGATGTTGGCAATCGTTTTTCCATTTTAATCGCGCAATTTGGGATTAATTGCAGCACTAGTTTTTTTCTTCCCTTTTTTTTTAAATCTTTTGCAAAGGTCTAAATAGTCGTAAAAGAGAGAAGCGCACAGCCATGTGCAGCGAGATGCATGGCGGTTGATGCATTTCAATATCGGTTGTTCATATCATAAAAGTCTCTGAATGTTAAATAGTGGAAACCCACTAGCTTTCCTTTCGTATTTAATAGAAGCTTTCCTTTCGTATTTAATAGAAGAGATGGACTGAGCTTGAAAGGCAAGGGCCTTTTACGGAGGCACTAAAATTGATTGCATTTTTTTACTTTTTTTTATTTTTTTTTTATTTTTTTCTTATTTTTACAAATCCTTCCACTATCTGGAAAAGAGTCGAAAATGTGCACCGATTCTTCCTTCGCAATGTGAGATCTGTCGCGATAAGAGTCAATGGGATTCCGTAAATCCATGAACCTACAAATCTACACCAGCTTCATAAAACAATACATAATCCAAAATAGCACTCACATAACGTAGAGTGCACCTCAAAGCATCCAAATGTGGCTTCCTCGGTGTTGGAACAAAGCAATCCCAAATTGATGATTATGAAGAACTTGAAGCAAGTCAAGAATCAGAATGAAGCCAAAGAAGTCATTTGAGAAAGTGAAGAGATCTCAGAAGTGAAGCTTGTATACATATGTACATTACAAATGAAAATTCTTGTAATATGAGTGTAGATGATCATTGGAAGATAAGGAAGCTATGGCTAAAAGCATTTAGCAAAACGGGACGTGTGCTCTGAGAAATCAACCTTGGAAGTTCACTATGTCAAAGTTGCTTGTTCAAGAAGACAGTTTCTGACATAACTTTGATCTTAAAGTTCAAATTAAAGTTTTGATGATTCTTTTGAAGAACTAATGGTTTATATGATTGCGCAAAGATAGCATGGAGATATTTATATCATTAGATTGAAGAAATCTAAAGATATGTGCAGGTAATTAAGTCGATCTTTGAAGCAGACTTCTTGAAGAAGAAAAATTTTCACTCAGAGAAGTGATAGTGGAAGATCTAATAAATTAAGGTTACATTTGTGTAAATTTTGGTCTACAACTGATATAGAGGTGCTCTTAAATCAGTATAGATCAAGCCTTTGGAGATTTAGAAGTCTCCAATAATGGTATCAGAGCTGAAAGATCAAATCAAAGTGAAGAAGAAGCTGGGAGAACCTCGACTGTTGCAGATATCAAAGATCTTGTGAATTGAAGGAGGAAAGAGTAAAGTTTGGAAGAGAACGTGAAGAAGAACAAAGCACGAGTTTGAAGGATCAAGAAGGATTAAAGCTTCATATCAAAGGTACAGTATATCACCATAAATCTTAGTAATTGTAGACAGAGAAGATCAAAAGATGGGAGAAAGCTTGCAGATTGATAAGCTAGATAGGGAGAACTATCCAGCTTGGTCCATGAGGATGGAGGCACACCTCATGAGCAAAGATTTGATGGCATTCATCACTGGAGAAGAAGAAGAGCCTAAGTTTGAAGATCCTAGTGTTCCAACTACGGAAGAGCTTGCAAATTTGAAGAACTAGATAAGGAAGAATGCTCAAGCTAGGAGCATCATTTACATGACTGTAAATGATTATCTTCTACTTCATATTAGAGGATTAGAAAGTGCAACAGATGCGTGGAATGCTTTGGAAGAGCATTTCCAAAATACAACCAAGTCAAGGAATTCCTCATTATGGGCAAAGTTCACAGCTTTCAAGAAGAAGAGCTCACAATCAATTTTTGATTATGTGGAAAGAATGAAAGATATTGTAGATAGCTTGGAAGCAGTAGATGAAGATATTGAAGAGGATGAGTTGCTAAGACAAATACTTACAGGTCTGAGAGGAGATGAGAAATGGAAGCCTTTCATATTTTCCATAGAATTGTCATTAGATCATTTTACTCCTTATCTTAATTAATTGCGAGGACACATGCTAACTTTTGAGTAGGACATTAAAGGAGATAATGATAGGAGTGCAAGTCAAGCTATGTACACCAAGGATAAGAAACAGAATGGCAAAGGGAAGGAGTCAACTAATGATGAAGGACCTTCAAGCCAAGCTAATTTCACGAAAGGAAGAATGAATTTTAGAGGTAAAGGAAGAGAACGTAAGAACAAAGATAATACTAAAGCTTGTTGGATTTGTGGCAGAACAAATCATTTGGCAAATGATTGTTTGTATAACAATCAAAATGGTGGATGTCATAATCAGAGTTTCAATCAAAGAGGTAGAGGAGGCAAAAATCCAAGAGGCAATTTCAGAGGAAGAGGTGGTATGACATCATATGCTAGAGGAGGTGGAAGAAGTTAATCTCAGTCCTACAACAACAACTATTATAATTATGCATCAGATCAGAAGGATGACATGACTCTCATCTTGAACGCAACACATGAAGCAATAGGAGATGATCAAAGGGTATTCTATATTGAGTCAAGATGTAGCAATCATCTAAGTGGCAACATATCATTGATGACTGATATGGAAGCAAAGGTGAATGGACATAGAGTTCAAACAGGAGATAACACCAAGCATAAAGTGGAAAGCATTGGATCAATGAAGACAAAGAGTGGAAGCACACTCTTAAGCAAGGTATTCTATGTTCCTTCTATCCCTAAAAACTTGATGAGTGTAGGAAAAATTGTGGAAAAGGGATATTAAGTCAGATTCACAAATGATGGTGTTTATGTGCAAGATCCAAATCAGGGATATAGAAGCATTATTGCAGGTAAAAAGGAAGGAAGACTTTTCACTGTCAAGGTCCAAGGTAATGTGGGACATGCATTGTTTACTTATGGAAGTCAAAAGATGTCTAAGTTAGACCTATGGCATAAACGGCTAGGTCATTTTAATGAGAGATTCATAAAGGAAATGTCAAAGAATGATGTAGTGCTTGGATTGCCAAATGTTGAAGGTCAACACATGGTGTACAAGTGTGAAGCTTTTCAATTAGGTAAAGCACAAAAAACGTTCATACAATAAATCAGGATACAAGTATTCAAACATGCTTGAGTTGGTTCATACAAATGTGTGTGGTCCTTTAAGGGACTATAGCATAAATGGATCCAAATATTATGTATTGTTTGTTGATGATGCAACCAAATGGATTACTCTATATGTAATCAAGGAAAAATCAAAAGTGTTCAAGACATTCAAGCATTATCATGCTTATGCTGAAAGGATTATAGGACAAAAGCTCAAAAGGTTGAGATAAGATGGAGGGGGAGAGTATTTTTCTAAAGAGTTTGATGATTATTTGTGGAATGCAGGTATAAAAAGAGAAGTAACTTGCAAGTATTCCCCTCAACAAAATGGATTTGTAGAAAGAAGAAATAGATCTCTTGTAGAGTTTGCAAGATCAATGATTAAAGAGAAGAATTGTCCAAACTACTTATGGGCAGAAGCTATCAACATTGCAACATACCTTGTGAATAGGTTACCCTGCAAAGCTTTGGATGGTAGAACACCTTATGAAGCATGGTGGGGTAAGAAACCTACTCTTGATCATTGTAATGTATTTGGATGTTTGGCATATGCTTATGTTCCTTCACAATTAAGACATAAGCTAGAACCCAAAGCAGAGAAGTATGTGTTTATTGGGTATGATGATAGACAGATGGGTTACAGATTGTGGAGTCCATCTACAAAGCAATTTCTTGTGACAAAAGATGTTACATTTGATGAGAAAAGCACATGGTATACAGGGTCAACAAATGAGTATGCAGATGTTGAAGAAATACAAAAGAAAGGGAAGACCAAAGTAAAAGTGTATGAAGAAGATACTAATGATGTTGATTGTAAAACTAAATTGCAGGACAATGATGAAGATAGGCCAAGATTTGATCAAGAGTCAAATGTGGCTGAGACTTCAAGAAGTGCAAAGGTCATAAGATCTTTGAGAGAAAGGAAAGAACCTATCAGGTATAGCTATGATACATCTTTCTTCACAACCAAAGAATTATTCTTACATTGTGAAGATAGATGAAGATCCATCCACATATGATGAAGCTAAAGGAAGCAGAATTGGGAGAAGGCAATGCAAGAAGAGTATGATGCTCTACTTGAGAATGAAACATGGGAATTGGTGCCAAGACCAAAGAACCAGAAGGTAATTGGATGTAAGTGGGTGTACAAAACAAAAAGGTTTGCAAATGGTGAGGTGTCTAGATACAAAGCTAGACTTGTGGTTAAAGGTTATGCCCAAACTTATGGGGTAGATTATGATGAAACCTTTAGTCTAGATGCTAAGATGTCTACAATTAGATCTCTAATTGCTATTGTTGCTTGTAAAGGATGAAAGTTGTCACAATTAGATGTGAAGAATGCATTTCTAAATGGGTATATTGCAGATGAAGTGTATATGGAGCAACCAGAGGGTTTCATGGACCCAATTGGATCAGATTATGTGTGTATGGTTTAAAGCAGGCCCCAAGGGCATGGAATTACAGGCTTGTTAAGTTCTTGAATGAATGTGGATATCGAGCTTCAAAAGCAGATAGTAGCTTGCTAGTGAAGGCAAGTGAAAATGGGTATATGTACATGTGTATTTATATTGATGATATTATTGTCACAGGTACAGATGCTCAAGGAATCAAGGAGGTTAAGAAACAAATAGAGAAGAAGTTTAAGATAAGTTCTTTGGGAAAGTTATCTTATTTCTTAGGAATGCAAATTGTGTATACTCAACATGGAGTATATGTTACACAAAAGAGATAGTTGAAGAATCTTCTGGTCAAGCTCAACATGGAAGATTGCAAGCCTTTGATCACACCATTGGAGGTAACTCATAAATTGAGCAGATATGGAGGTGAAGAATTTAATGACATGAAGAAATATGAGAGTTTGGTAGGTAGTTTGATCTATGCTACCTTGACAAGACCAGACCTATCATATGCACTTGGTATTTTATCACAATTTATGCATTGTCCAAAGAAGACTCATTGGATTGCAACTCAAAGGGTACTCAGATATATCAAGAGAACTCTGAGTCAAGGTTTGTATTATGGTTTTACCTCTAATACAAGAATCAAAGTGTTTAGCGATGCAAATTGGGAGGGTAATTCAGATGATGGAAGGTCTACTCATGGTTATCTCTGTTATATTGGAGATAAGTTAGTTTCTTGGTGCTCAAAGAAGCAACATACAGTTGCTTTGTCATCCACAGAAGATGAGTATAAAGGAATGGTAGAGGCTGCAAAAGAAGTGATATGGTTAAAGATCCTATTGAAGAGTTTTGAAACTCATCAGAGTACTCCAATTATTTTTGGAGACAAGATGAGTTCATTATATTTGGCAGCGAATCTTGTTTTTCATGCGAGGACTAAACACATAGAGATTCAGTATCATTTCTTGAGAGAAACGGTACTTGATAAAGAGATTGAATTATTGTATACTTCAACAAAGGAGTAAGTTGCAGATATGTTGACAAAAGGCTTAGATGGACCTAAGCTACAAAAGTTCAAAGAGATGGCAAGAATAAAGAATAATGGAATAATCACAATTAGTGATTGAGGGGGAGCAATTAGAACAAAGCAATCCCAAATTGATGATTATGAAGAACTTGGAGCAAGTCAAGAATCAGAATGAAGCCAAAGAAGTCATTTGAGAAAGTGAAGAGATCTCAGAAGTGAAGCTTGTATACATATGTACATTACAAGTGAAAATTCTTGTAATATGAGTGTAGATGATCATTAGAAGATAAGGAAGCTATGGCTAAAAGCATTTAGCAAAACAAGACGTGTGCTCTGAGAAATCAACCTTAGAAGTTGACTATGTCAAAGTCACTTGTTCAAGAGGATAGTTTCTAACATAACTTTGATCTTAAAGATCAAACTAAAGTTTTGATGATTCTTTTGAACAACCAATGGTTGATATGATTGGGAAAAGGTAGCATGGAGATATGTATATCATTAGATTGAAGAAATCTAAAGATATGTGGAGGTGATGAAGTCAATCTTTGAATCAGACTTCTTGAAGGAGAAAACTTTTCACTCAGAGAAGTGATAATGGAAGATTTGATAAATTAAGGTTACATTTGTGTAAAGTTTGGTCGATAATTGATATAGAGGTGCTCTTAAATCAGTATAGATCAAGCCTTTGGAGATTTAGAAGTCTCCAACACTAGGAACTTGCATACACTGACTTTCAAGTCCAACAATGTAGCTAAGATCAGGCCTCGTAATTGTGAGATATATCACATTAGGAAAAAAAGTGAGCCCTGCATGGGCCTTGTAAGGATTCCTAATTTTTAGGAATTAAAAGGGTTAATCTAGGAGATTAAGAAGCCACAAAAAACCACTAGTGGTATTAATGAATATAATAATAATTCACGTATAATTTTATTTGAATTTGGAAAACGATTTTCTTTTGGCCTTCTGATGGCTCTATTGAATGGTCAAGATTTGTTGGACAAGAAAAGTAGAAAGTAATGCTTTGACATGCATGGGCTGATGCAATAGAAAGAGAAGAACTCATGATTGATTTTGTGAAACTCTCTATAGCTTTTCTGGCGACTAGATGAAGCGCCATCGGACGGCGGCCCACGTTTGGTGCTGAGACAAGGTTCGCAGTCAATTGGCACCATCCAATTAGAGGTCGATCTGACGGTCATCCGGGATTTGGGCTGAGCTTAATTTCGAGGAATATGTGAGCCGTCCGATTAGCTATTCATCCAAGGGCACCAAGGAAAAGGTGCTTTTAGCTTTTTGCAGTTCAATCTAAGCCATTAGATCATCCTTTGATCCAATGGTTGAAAATTTGGGCGCCCAAATTCAGAGAAATTGAATACCAGCCATTGGATTTCTCATCCAATCTAAGGGCTTATATTTGAATGCGTAATTCTTTGGATTTAACGAATCTCATCCGTTCCCCTTTCTTAAATCCAAGGGTCCATCTTCAAAGATGCCTTGACTTTTGCCAGCAAACCTTAGCCTTAGGATCATTGAGGAAATCCAAGGGCTACAATTAATTCTTAACCTTTTCAAAACCATTCACACAATTAAAACCACTAGTTCAAGGAGATTTTCTCCTCTTTGACCACACAAAAACCATGGAAGCCTATGCCTAGCCTATGTGATTAAGGGACTAGACTATGTCCACCACCCTCTTCTCATTGGTCCATCCCTAATCACCCCTTAATCCAGAAGGCCCATGTAGGGTTCATTTTTCCCCTAATGAAACTTCCCATAGTTTTCTTGTACATAGTAGCATTCTCCAATGGTTACCTTGATGTATTATCTAACTTCAAATTCTGATCTAATCGCATAGAAATTGGCTTACAATCAGCCATACTAGACTTTTGCAGCATTCAAGGCATATTGCCTTTGCGACATCCATATACTTGTTTCTGTATGTATAAACTCAATGCCCAAGAAATAGTGCAGCACACCGAGATCTTTCATGTCAAATTGCTGCATAAGAAGTTGCTTTAACTCTTTGATGCTTTCTTCATTATCACCACCTACAATCAAGTCATCAACATAAATAGCCACAATTGTGATGCCATCATCACCCTTCCTTGCATATAGTGAATGATGTGCATCACACATAGAAAACCCAATGGTGGTTAAGTAATTAGCAATCCTTGCATGCCATGCACAAGGAGCTTGCTTCAACCCGTACAAAGCCTTTTACAACCTGCAAACATATTCTGGATGCTTTGAATCTTCATATCCTTGTGGCTGGTCCATGTATACTTCTTCCTATAACTGGCCATGTAAGAAAGCATTCTTAAGATCCATCTGATGCAATATCCATCCTTTTGCTATAGCTAATGCAACAAGTGTTTCGATAGTAGACATTTTAGCTACAAGGCTGAATGTTTCCTCATAATCAATGCCATAAGTTTGTGCATATCCTTTTGCTACCAAACATGCTTTATACCTTCTTATGCTACCATCAGCATTGTGCTTTACCTTGTAAACCCACCTGCAACCTATGGGTTTCTTTCCTTGTGGCAATGGAACTAGCTTCCATGTGTGGTTTCCCTAAAGTGCAGCTATCTCTTCATCCATAGTTTTTTCCTAATCTACATTTCCTATTGCATATTCAAAACAAGAAGGTTCAACATCTTGTATTACCTTTGTCATGTAGGCACAATGTCAAGCCATGTAACTATCATATGTCAATCGTTGCACTGAATTCCGTATCCTCCCAGATCTTATTCATCTTGGGTCACTTCTCCTTGTATCATCTACATGTGCCTTTCTTACTCTGAAGTCTTCGCAAAGGGCAATCCAAGTTCCTCATAAAGACTCTTTTCTGAACTTCTTGAATCTCCATTAACATTTTCAAAACTTGCACATGTTTTATGACGAACAGAAAGCTTTTCTTTAGCTTTCTTGGATGTATTTGATGAATTTAGTGGACTTAAATTTCAACGCAATCTTCCACTCCATGGATTTGAGTTGGAACTATTGCTTGGTGATGCATCCAGCCCACTCAAAGCTTGAGATTTTGCACTTGATTTTTTAGCATTTTTTATGTCATTTGGTTCAAGATTCAGCCCTTCTTTGGCATCTGCATAGAAGCTTGACATTTCATCAAATAACACATCTCTGCTCACCTTCACCTCTCCTCTGAGTGGCTTATAAGATTTATATCCTTTTTGCTTAAGGGAGTATCCAATGAAGACACATTTTTTTGCTTTTGGATCAAGCTTCATCCTCAACTCATTTGGAACATGTACATATGCAATACAACCAAAAACTTTCATATGTGTTAAGTTTGGCTTTTTACCTATGAACTTCTCTTCAGGTGTAACTTGATGTACAATAGTAGTTGGAGTTATGTTCATGATGTATACAGCCGTATGCATAGCTTTTTCCCAATAGCAATGAGGCATAGTCTTCTCAGCCATCAAGGCTCTTATTATTTCTGCAATATGTCTATTTTTGCATTCAACAACGCCACTCTGTTGTGGTGTGTACTTGCATAAAAACTGAAGACGAATTCCATGACTTTTTAAAAAATTGCTGAATTCACTTGATATGTATTCACCTCCTCCATCAAATCTTAATGTCTGAATATACTTCTTGCTTTTCCACCATAGCTTTAAAATTCTAAAAGTGAGTGAATACCTCACTCTTCTCTTTCATGAAATATATCCACACTTTTTGTGTATGGTCATCAATGAAAGTAACATAAAACTTGCGACCGCCCATAGATGTGGTCTTTGTAGGACCCCAAACATCTGTATGTACTATTTCTAGCACATTCTCACTAACATGTTTATCATGTGAAAATGATGATCTTGATTGTTTACCAAATTGACATGCTTCACATACTTTTTGCATCTCTGCAACCTTGAAGTTTGGTAGTCCATGGACAGTCTCCTTTGATTACATCAATTTCAGCCTCTACAAGTTTGCATGTCCAATCTGTTTGTGCCAGCTCTCTATATCAACAATAACTCCTACACCTTTTGCAAAACATGGCTACATTCATCTCATGAATTTTCACATTTAAGGTGAACATTCTACCCACTTTGTTTCCTTTGGCAATCAATCTTCCATCCCGTTTGTATTCTTCTACATATAACCCATCGGCATTGAACTTGACTTGTAATCCTTAGTCAACCATTTGTCCAATAGAAACTAGATTCTTTGTTATAATTGGAATGCAACACATCATCAAGGTGTTTTACCTTCCCATCCTCCATAGACAGTGCTATATTTCTTGTATGCTCAAAAAGTTTTTATGCATCATCACCTATTTCAACATATCCAGGACTGATAATTTTTGCAAAGTACTAAACCATTGTGCATGACGGGTCATGTGATTTGAAGCACCTGAATCAACATACCAAACATTATCATTCGATTTTGAAACACCAGTAGAGATCGTATTCATCATGTGATGTTGAACCATGAAGAGCTTCTCAGAATCATCTGCACTTCTAGATGCATAGTTGTTTTCTTGCCTTTTGTTATTTTGATTCTTCAACCTACAATCATGTTCAAAGTGTCTAGGTTTACCACATTTCTAGCATCCTTTACTGTCATTACCTAAAACATTTCTTTGGAAATTTTTCCGGCCTCTTTGGCTCCGCCTACGTGGAAGCTGTCCTCTTCCTCCTGCATGATTTTGTTGTTGACTTTGGTCTTCGTTATTGTTTCCTCTTCCACTTCCGAAATCTCTACCTCTACCTCTTCCTCTGACAGAGTAGAATACTTGCTCAGAACTAGAATTTCCTTGGGAGTTCGAATCCTCACCAAGATTCTTTTCTTCAATAATCATCTTAGATACTAGATCAACAAAATTTGGAATATTCTCCCTGGTCTATAAAGAAGTTCTGAACTGCTTATATGCAGCTCCTAAACCACCAAGGCACACTTCCACCTTATCATCATCATCATCTACATTCACGCCAATAGATGCAAGTGACTTACACATACTTTTGATTTTCAGAGTGTAGTCACTTACCGACATGCTTTTTTTCTCGAATGTATGCAACTCGTTCTTGAGTTGCAATTTCCCTGCCTTTGTATTGATCTCTACAATGTGACCAAACTATTCCAAGCCTCTTTCAGAGTCTTGGCATCGTGTATGTGCCCAATCATGCTATCTTGTACGCTAACAGATAGCCAATATATTAGCTTTCATGCTCCTTGATTCCATTCCTCATATGCTCTTAACTGTTTTGCAGTTCGATTCCTCTCTAGGAGCTGTGGAGCATTTTTGTTCTCTCCTTCAATTTACTTCTAGTAGCCTTTTCCCATAAGGAAATTCATCATTCTAAATCTCCAAGCATGGAAGTTGTTCTTTTCCAGCTTATCGCTCATAAGCTGATGCATTCCATTTGCATTTGTCATTTTTGCAACAATTCACAACACTGCAAAACACAACAAGCAACACTTCTACTTGAACTTAGCGGCATTATGACGTGAAAGTTCGATCTCAGAAAAACACAGTTTTCGTGTATCAAGAGTACACAGAATCACTTGAAATTTTAGATCTGGAATATACGATTGTTTTCGAACATGATGCAAGTTATAATTTTTGAAATTGACCTGGTTTTTTTGTGGGTCCCACCTTGCAGGCTCAAAAGAGAGATCGAGATGGCTTCGAAATTTCCATCTAACAAAAAACAAGTGACCCTAAAGGGATAAATCTTCTGCCGTCATGCTAATTTTCATAGCAATCTAAGGTCGTTTGTGAATCACACTTTCTCCACGCCATCTGGCATACTCTTCACTGTCAGCCTTCTCCATGAGCTCTCTATAGCCACATTGGCTCAGATACCATGTCATGAGGAAGGAGATAAGGAAGAGAGCTCATGCACATACTCTCACAATCAAAGAGAATCACACCTTCAGATTGAGGCAAGGAAGAATAATCATCTTCTTCTTCTTCTTTTATTACATAAAAAGGAATGTACAAGAATGACCTAAAAACAAGAATACAAGTGCAATATACAAAGACTAGTACATAACGAAAAACCTAATGTCCGCAAATAAGTGAACTGGCAAGAAACAAATGTGCCATCACTCTTGGTAGATAAATCTAGTACATCTCAATGAAGTATCCTTGACATATACCGGTGTGACCACTATACATGTCAGAAAAATGAAAAACTAATACATGTCATCTTGGATCATCACATGTTGAGCTTGATCTCTCAAAATTATCTACCACTTAAGCATCTTTTATAAATGAAGGACCATTGAAAAAATACTAGTGTGGTTATTGTTCTCAAACTTTATGTAAAGAATGTGCCACATATGGACCACTTTCTTGTTTTCAATAAGTAGATGGAGAAGATCCTTGCACTTGGATGCCCATCTAACCTAGGTCTAATGTAAGCACGAGTTCATCTTTCATGACTATTGAGTAACAAACGTCTATTGATCCTTAGCATATCCTTCTTCTTGTTTCAAGTGTGCCACTTCATACCCTTCAAATGGGGATGCGGGGTCCTTGTTGGCTAGGAGTTGAATCCATGAGGCATCTCATGTACTAGTTCCATGGGTTAATAGTCACTAGTCTTTGATGGAGAATATACACCTTCTCTTAGTAGCTTTGAAGCATCGATGGCCTCATAGGGACACTCACAAAAACCTTATTCACTCAAATGCATGATACTTTGAACTCTTAAAGGTTGAACCCAGATGCTTTTACACACAAATACTATAGAATAAGACTTTCTAGTACAATTTATTTCACTCAAAGTGGATAATCCTACTTTGAGAAACAACTCCTTCAATATAGACTATCTAATGCCTTCATTAGGCATGCAAAGAGAGACCAAAGTTCATTCCTAGATCCATTTCTCTGAGAATATGCAGGTTTAAAGATGAGCTTTGAAACAAGTTTAGAAGAAAATGGTAGTTTTCTAACAATTCAAAGCTATTAGTAGTCAACACAAAATGATAAAGAATGTCTACTCAACACTAGGATGTATCTAGCTCTTACACAAAAAAAATTGTGAGCTAGATATGACTACTCAAAGTTTACAAAATTTACTCAAGCAGCAAGGGGATTTGCTAAGAAAGGCGTTTACTAGCTTATTCAAATCATATGAGAGCTTACACACACACACACAATCATAGATTCAAAGTATAGTGTGCATAAATATAATCTTGATAAGATTATGTAGATGATAGGGAACAGTTTCACTAAATTATAGACTTTATCACACCTAATTGTGATAGGTGGTAATTGACTTCTATGAAGAGGCATTCAAATTCAAATTTGAACATGAGGTTTTGTGGTTGATTCCTTGCTTCTCATTGCTCCAAGTGGCATCTATCCAAGGTCTCCAAAGGTACTAAGCTTGGAGCTTGAATGTAACACTCCCCTTCTAGCTTCAACCTCCAAGTCTTCATCCTATCTCCAAGAAGAAAATGCCTCTTTTAACCTTTTTAGGCTTGATTGAGGTCAATGCTCTAAAATGAACATCATCACACTAATACTTGGTAGTTATGTGATGCACTTGAATTTGTTTAGCAAGCACTTTCTCCCTCATGTAGTAATAGTTGTAGTGTTTCCTCAATCACAATCTATCCCCAATCACAATCTTTTGATTACTCAGAAATTACAATGGAGAGAAGAACGCAGAGATTGCACAAGGTAAAAGAAAATCTGATGCGGAAGAGTAGAACAAATATGATGCAGAGAAGGAAGAATTCTGATATTATAGATGTGAATCAATGGTTACAGTAGCTTTGGACAAGAGCTTCTTGACGAAGCCTCTACCTCCCGACCACCCCCGAGCTATCACAATCGCATTCTCACTCGCACTCTCAATCACACTCTCACTCTCACTCTCACTCTCAATCACACTCTCAATCACAAAGTAATTCTCAGATTTCTGTGTGTCCTCCGTGTTGATGTGCAGGCCTTCTTAACTTTTTTTCTGTTTGATTGTAGCCGTGCTCCACAAAGAAGTGTGCGATCCACCAAATTTAGAAAAAGTCGAGTTTCTCCAAAACTTTCGCAAAAATCATGCGATCGTAGTGTACTTCCTTTCTTTAGCATACCTGTCAAAAATAGCAGAAAAAACCAAGAAGACATATACGAAAACATACATAATTAGACATGGTGACACGTGAGCATGAGAATCACGGATTCGAATAGAATTAGATAAGCCCTCATTTTTTTTTTTAAGTGTTGGAAAAAACGGGACTTTTCAAAGCCCTATAACTCAAAAACAATGAGGAATTAGGTTAAGCTTGTGAGATACACTTTTATTCAATTTTTTTATCTGCACAATAGTGTTAGAGACGTCCGAGGTCCAAATCCACCTCCAAATGCCACTTTTGAGCCCTGCAAGGTTTAAAATTCTAGAGAGAGAGTAAAATCAAGGCATTTTCTTACAATGAACTAAATGTAGGACCCTGAACGAGGTACTTCGAACATGATTCACAAAAATCTCACACAGGCACTTTTATTCTCTTCTACTTGCTCTACCTTTCCCTCATACAGAGTTTTCCTTAATTCTTTCATCTTCACCTTCAAAATTCCACTGGAAAACATGATGCAATTAAGGTCTAGAGAGAGAATATGAAACTTGTCAACCCAAAATTTTTCCTACATGCATAAATTGACCTAATTATTCGTTCTAAGCATTATCCCCACAATGAAATTCAGAAAGTTCAAAATGAATTATTTCACTAGAAAAGAGGCCTATTACAATAGTGCACATCTATGTGCGTTCTCCTAGCATGAAACATATGGTTGGGAGATAGATACACACATTAGGGGAAAAAATGAACCCTAAATGGGCCTTTTAGATTAAGGAGTGATTAGTGATGGACCAATCAGAAGAGGGTGGTGGCCACAGTTTATGCCCTATAAAATACTAGGCTAAAGGGGGGAGAGGGGACATATTTCTCCCTTATTTATGAGCTCCCTCTAACTGAGTTGGGCCTAAAAATTCAAAATTTCTAAAAAGTTAAAAAACTCATCATAACACCTGAAAATGGACACCCCATTACTTTTCAGGGGTCAAAAGTACTCTTTTTGACCCCAAATTCAAAATCCATGCATGTTTTGAGCTGAAAAAATTGGGTTTTTTCAAAAATACTAAAAAAAGAGTTATTTCCCTCCTAAACCTCACATTTTCATACCCAGGTCCCAAAAAGTAATCTTTTCCCACTACTTTCACTCTCTAGCACACCATTGAAGCTCATGTTTCTACACTCCAACCTACCTGCATCTCCTATCTTGAATTGCTGTTGTAGCTTGAAGACATTTAGCTTCAATGGCAACATCTAAAGCTTCTAGGTGACCCAAAGATAAAATCCTCACATTAAGATGTCATAATATCAAAGCCATAGATGGACAGTGGCTATCACATGAGTACTCCAAAGGTGCATGGGTGTACATGCAACCCTCTAGAGTTGGGCCTCATTAAGTTAGAGATCGTGGAAACTTAGATCTTCATTGGAGGGGAAAGTTACTTGGCTTCAAGAAGCACAGAGACAATGGGATGGTTGATATTGTACAACATGTTTTTACAATGGCAACTATGAAACTTGAAAACTCTAGTAGAATGAGATATCCTATGAGTTGTAAGTATTACTCTACAGTTTTTTATGTTTTCTTGTGTCAGATATATTTATGAACTATTTAGATATGTTTTTGTTTGTTTCAGATATATTTCCTTCTACTTTGGTGGAAGAGAAACCACTTCATAGTCTTACAGGTACTTTCCAGGCATTGCATGTAGATGTTCGTGCACTACTCTTTCCAAAAATATCTCCTGCTCAACTTTACCATGATAGAGTTTTCTTTTACACACATAGATATGTTGTACCCTCTACAATGAATGGTTTTGGAAGGTTAGAGAGAATTGAAGTACATTCTCTTCTTAGCTTGGAGTGGCCAAAACCTGATATATGGTTCGTATCATCTTTGAAGCGAAAGATGGTAATGGATATACATAACTCTTTGAAATTCACAAAAGTGCCTAGGTCTGTAGCTTTGCACTGGTCTTTTTCCATTCATTGTTTTGTATATTTATTCCAAGGATTCTCATTCTAAGAGACTTCCACCATGTTCATGTGTAAAGGTATCACATATGAGCAAGTGGAAAGTCATCTTGGTGAAAATTGGGGTTTGATAGAAGGAATTGCAAAAGGTGATAAATATCTTTGTAAAATAGGTGGAACAAGTATATGATTTTGATATTTGAAACAACGTACTTCATTATACATCATATTCTACTATGATTGTTGGATGTGCAAACTTGGCAAATGGATACCATTTCAAAGTTCAGAGGGATCTTTGCATTCATTTGAAATAAAGATTAGATTGCCCAACAATGAAATAGAAACTCTTTTAGTGAATAATCATTGGACCTTGGCTAATCTGAGAGAACACTTGATGATTATGGGGTTTGAAGGTCTAACTCAATCCAAATTCAAAATTCAAGGACGTAAGGTGAGAAATGTTTTATGCTTTTGTTAAAGTAATCTTTTCATTATTGCTTATTTTACTTTAATGACTTCAATTTCTTGCAAATTGATTGCAGGTGGGTAGAAGAATGGAATACAAAATGAAAGTCCTTGTAGATTGGAGCAACGATGGAATAGAACTCTCATTGTCATAGTTCTTTTGCAACCTGATAATGTCACTTCTTGGGCCCTAGTCATTGTATCTCATGGTTTTTGCACTTTTCAAGAACCTTGTAAAAAGTAGGACAATCGATTCATGTTAGATATTGTATATACCTTCTTCTCTACAATGGTAATTTCAAAACTTTTGAAATGTCAAAAAGTCTGTTCACTACTTTGAAATGTGGTTGCTCATGTTTTTTTCTATGCATTATTTTGTCATCAGAAACACATTTTTTGAAATTGCACTTCTTTATTCTATACTTTTAAAAGTGGTTCCAATCAGTTTAAAAACTTGAAACTGCTATAAAAATGGGTTCTATGTGCTGATTTCTCACATTTGCACTCTCAAAGAGCTAGAAAGCACAGACACGCCAATAGAATTCTCGTGCACAAGCAATATTGGCTGCTAGCACTTCCACTCCCATGAAATGTCCTCGAGATCTATTCATGGAGTTTTTGGATACTACAGACTACAATGGTCGTACGGATTTGTATGAACTAGTTTGTAGAGTCCCTAATCTTGAAGGAGCAATAGCCATGAACTCTGATGTGATCGACGAGATCACAAATTTTATGGAATTTTATATATTAAGATATGCTATAGATATTCCAACATATGAGTGTAAATGGGTCCCCTGTGACCTATGTTTCTACATTCATAAAGGAGATGAGGTGTTTGCAAAGCGCTTAAAGCGTTTCATGGCTGTTGCTGAGGATTCAGGGCACTTGTTAGATGACACAGTGCCCTTAATTAAACAATTAAACAAGAAAAGGAAAATGGGAAGAAAATATCTTTCCTACGTAGCAACAACCATCTTTTTTGTCAATGAGGAGCCTGAACCTTGACCCATGGAACTACCCCATCTTCTTACTCGGTGTTTTGTAGATGACAAGAAGGAACCCCAGACAGAAGCTCTCAACTTATTAGAAGAGAGTCAAAAAATTTCTAGAGAATTTCCACAAGGAGTAGTGGAAAAATTAAAGGAAGCCAGTACATAGAATAGTCCACCCTCCAACTTAGAGCCCATGGAACCCACTCTACCAGAGGTAGAGATGAAAATGTTTTCAGTTGTACTTGTCGACAGAGAGGATTTTTTTTTCCTGCACGATATTGAGAAGGCATTTGGTCTACGCCTCGACGAATGGCTTAGTTTTTTCTGCTCAACCTCGGATGTTCCCATGGACAACACTTCTGACATTATTAAAAAGGCAACAATTCCACTTGGTGATTCAATTGTGATTGCATTTGTGTGTGAAGAGATTTTGAGCAAGGCCAACCAAGATGCCACTGAAGAAGATCTGGCCGCAACAAGGGAAAGAATTTTGGAGAAGAAGATTCCAACATCCCCTGTTGTGGAGCAAAGTGGCATGGCCCACTCATCGATTCCACTAGATGCAATGGGAAGAGGAGAGGATGAAGATAGGCTTCAAGATGTAAGTCTCCAATGACATTTATGGTTGTCTCATATTCATACACGATGTATCTATTTAATTTTATGATTGTCTATGTGGAGGAAACAATTGAAGTGGATAAATTTGCAGCAAGGAGTGGTGGTGACCGTGTTGCCCATGGCCATGGCTCTTCCTTGGCACATTACATTGGAAAATTTCCAAAGGAAGATTTTGTCATAATCCACAAAGACTTTTCCCCTCAAGGACACTTCGTGACTTGGTATCTAAAGGCCTAGAGCAAAGTGTTGTGCCTATCTACAGTAATGCAAGGGACCAATTGTATATTTCGCGTTAGGAAGTCCCTTGCCCTTACTACCCTAGGAGTTAAATTTAAAGGAAAAATATTAGGTCAAATAGGAATAGCTTTAGGTCTTGGATTGACAGAGCCTCAATTAATATCCCAATCAGTTTTGACTTACCAATTGCCACTATCTTGTTAGAGAAGAAAGAATGTAGTGGAGAGGCTCAAGGCCAAGAGCCAATTGTAAAAACTTTATAATACCAATTATTGTTTTTCCAATTTCCATGTGCATGGTCGTTATGTTTTTTACAATTTCTTAATTTTTGCATACTATAATTAGTCTTTTTCCAATCAATCTTGTTATTTTTATTGCCAAAAATGAATGGGATGGCCTACGAATGCCAAAAAAAGGCCTGCCACAAAAACGCGGGGATGCACCCTAAAAATGTTTTGCAGGGCCCATCCCCGCGTTTCTGTGGCAGGCCTTTTTTTGGCATTCCTAGGCCATCCCATGCACTAGGTTCCCTATGTTGGAAGTCTATGTCCATCACTTACAACCTTCACTTGGGGAATTATGGAAGACTCTTCTTATGTGCAATAATCAGAGAAAGTTAAGACTCCTTTGGGTGCATAGAAGCATGCAGCAGTAAATAAGCACATGTATGTTCATCAACATTGTTTGGCTATTGGTCAGAGGGTTAGCATGTTGTGTACTCTATCTAAGGCCAATCATATGCCCCAATGTGCATGGCATGTGGTTTCATGGCTTGGAAATGCCAAAAAAAGGCCTACCACAGAAACGCGGAGATAGGCCCTGCAAAACGTTTGCACGGCCCAACCTCGCATTTCTATGGCAGGCCTTTTTTGCAATTTCTAAGCCATGAAATGCATTATTACTTACAAGAAGTACAATAAAAATAATGATTAAACTATGCAAAACACTTCAAAAAGGTACTGGAAAAAGACACCTAGATACATAGGAGAAATAAACGTCAAAACATGTACACTAAGAGATAAACACTTGGGAGAGCAAATATAAGAAGAGAAAGATTATATTCATCATTTGGGATTTAGAAAATATTCATCATTTGGGATTTAGAAAATATTCATCATATGGGATATACAAAAACTTCTCCAAACAAGGGAGTACAAATTTTTGTTACGGGTTATTCCCTCTAATTCTTCTAGTTAGCTTCAAATCTTTAGGTTGTATTTTCACTCTCTTTGCATGGATGGCACACAGGTTAGAGTCCTCCAACATTGATATAAGATACGCCTCTGCAGCTTCTTGGAGGGCTTCATTGGCTATCCCTTGGATACGAAGTCCAGCGCAGTAGCATTGGATCTCTTCCTTCACAACTCTTGCAAATGACCTTTGTGGAATAAGAAGCTCCATAGACTTTTGATAGTGTCGAATCTCTACAAAGGCTCTGGTTTGCTTTCTGCACCTTTGTGGTGCTCTTGCATTTGGGGGGATGTTGGGTTGTGGTTGTTGTGCTCTATGACGTGGTTGATAGTTCTTCTTTCTTTACTAGGGTCTATTAAAAGGTTTATACTAGAGTAGTGTCTCCAAGAAGAAGTTTTAAAATTGGACCTTCCAATATGAAGATAGCATGTGCTCATCAGACACATGTACCACTCTTTGGAGAATCCTCACTAGATATTGGTCTGAGAAGAATAGGTCATTTGACCTAGCACATGATGTCCAATTTCTTCCAAATTTTGATAGCATATGGCTAATATTATCTAATTTTAGGGACATAAATTTCATATATTTGGAAATTTTAGGCTTTCACAATGACCAAAATACTAAGCCTCTACACTTGCAATATTTTAAACATTTGTAGAGGCTAACATTTACTCTTTTCTTTATATCCCCTAAATGGAGAAAATTTTCATGTTGAAATTTTGTACACACCATTTGAAGTTGTTTAAATAATTTTAGAAACAAAAATAATCCAATTTGAGTAAATGAGCTAAGAGAACCAATCACCTCTAGGTGACATGGTCTCTGGTCATTTCATAAATTCTAGAGGCTCTACTTGGACGTGCAGAGATTTTTTGATCCTTCAAATGATCTCTAAAAATAATGAAAATTTGTATGCCCATAGTGCACTGTAAAGCTTTCATTTACCAAAAAAAATTCAATTTGGATCTACCAATGAAGAGAAATGCCCTTTGTAATAGGCCTTCTATTAGTAGCACTTCTAGTGCAGAGGTCATTTGACTTTTCTAAAACTATCCAAATTACTTGAAAATCGGTAAGCTTAAAGCACAGCCTATGAGATACGTGCTCCCAAAATTTCAATAAATTTGGGAATTCCTGCAAAGAGTAGCAACCAAATCTCTATGAGGTTTCTACCTCACTAATTATTTTCTCAATTATTTTTCAAATCTAAAAAAATGAGGAGACATGTTAATCCTTATGATTAGACATACTCATTCATTGTCTTGGATGGATTATGACATGGAGACATATACATGCATATAATGATCGTTTAGATAAACACAAACCAATTAACAATCCAAATCCTCTCATGGAAAATAGATTCTTTACAATATCCACTTTTCAATGAAAGTGAATATGTATGCATATCATTCCATTCATTGTGCTTCTTGCACATTCCTTAACCTCATCATAAACAATCATATACAAGCCTGTAATAATTGTATTGAGGATCATAACCATAGCATGAACTTGTGTCGAGTAGGGATAGAATTCCATATCAAGTACATGGATTCCCATGAAGAACAATTCATGTGCTCATGAGTTACTAAACCAAAACACATCTTAATTGTTCTTGAGGGATATAACTTTTTTGTTTACTTTAAAGCCACAATTAGCCTATGCATGATAGCTCTATCACATACCTCATGCTCACCCTAAATCATCATGGTGATACATAAAAGTGATCTTCTATAGAGAGAAAATGCATCATGCACTTCAACTTTGTAGCAATCCTATCGGCTATGTATGCATGCATCCACTCATGCATCTTCTTATCTACTTCAATCAATTTATATGATTTTAATTATGCACACATAAGACTTCCTCTCCCTCATAACAGAACATCACTTTAGTTCTCACATGGCATATAACGCCATATGGCTACAAAAATTTTGGTAGCACTTCCCTAGGAAAATGAAGCCTGAAAAAATAATAACCATGATACAATGATAAGCGTGAACCTAGTGGTTGGCAAACCACTTTCTTTACTCCAAAAACCTACAAATAAAAAAATTTCCCAAAATGTGTTGTTGGACCCTACATGCCCTCATTAGAATGTCTTTTCTTGCTCCAATACATACACAAATATCTTGACACACACAACAAAAACCTATGAATGCTTCTATGAATCAGCATAAGTTAGTGTAACTCCATGTGCATAGATAAATTCATGTAAAAACTAACTTTCATGCACATTCCAATGTTGGTTTCATGAAATTGGAAGAGAATATAATGCAAAATTATAAACTTTGATGCAAAAAGTATTCAAATGAATGTATTTAAGAGCAAAAATATGATGCAAAGGTATTCACATTAATTCATTCCTATCCAAAATGGTTCAAAATATGATTAGAAACTCCTAATTATCATAATTAAGCACTCAATTCACTCAAAAAGAGTTTCTCGCCAGTCAAAAGCCATCAAAACAATTTGTGCAAAGATGGCCTACAATGGTCAAAATATGGCCGAAGAAAAAGAAATCCCTTGAGACATAGAATCTATATCAGTTTGAATTTCTTGATTTGGAGCTTCCATGAGGACGTTATGGCCAAAACAATGATGCTAGGTGAGTGGGTAGCATACCTCTTTGAAGACGTATGCAGAGAATTAAATACTCTCTAGAAGTAGTTTTTTAAGTATGCAATCATATGTTCCACCATTATTTGAAAGCTCTTCGATTCTACTTTCTATACCAAGTGGAATAATCCAATTTGGATTTTATAGGAGAGAGTTATGTCCATTTTCGTGAAGGTAGGTATGCTAATCTTGCTCTTTCTCTTACTTCCTATCTCTTTTTTTTCTCTTTTTTTACTCTTCTCTCTCTTTCTAATCTTTTCATTCTCTCTCTATTCTTCATTTTATCTCACTTAGGAAGTCCTAATTCTCTCTTTCTCTTCTTTCATCCTTTCTCTTTCTCGTTCACTTTCTTTCTCTCTTTCTTTAATCCTTTCTCTTTTTTTTTCTTCTCTCATGAATCTCTCTTTCTTCTTCCTTCTTTTCTTCTCTCTCTATTTCTTTCTCTCTTTCTCTCTTTCTCTCTATCTCTCTTGACATGTCTCTCTTCCATTATCTCCTTCTCTTTCTCTTTTCTTCATTCTCTTTTTATGTCTCTTTTTACTTCTCTTTCTCTCTCTCTCTCTTTCTTTTCTTTCTCTTTCTTTCTCATTCTTTCTATCTCTAATTCTTCTCTTTCTTTTCTTTCTCCTTTATTCTTCTCTCTTTCCTTCCTCCTTTTCTCATTCTCTCTTTCTTTCTATCTATCTCTTTTTCTCTCTCTCTTTCTCTCCATCGCTTTCTTTTTCTCTATCTCTCTTGGCTTCTCTCTTTCTATCTCTCTCTTTTCTCCTCTTCTCTTTCTCTTTCTCCTTCTCTTTATTTCTTTCTTTCTCTCTCTTTCCTTATATTTCTCCTTTTCTCTTTCCTTCTATTTCTCCTTCTCTCTTTCCTTGTTCCTCTATATCTTCCCTTCCCTCTATCTCTCTCAAATTGTCTGTTTGCTGAACCTGTGAGAACACATTATAAATATAAAGCGCATTGAATTTTCATCAAATTTGTGTGGCCTATTGGATAGTTCATATGCTTCTCATGGACGAGGTTGAAGGTTCAAATACCATCTACTGCATCTCTAAATATGTGTTCTGCATTAAAATCAAAGTTGTGTACTTACTTGAAATCGTGAATAGCATTGCTCATGCTTCACAATGTTTTGCATTCTCTTTTGTTGGCCGACAGAATTTGTGGTGTTTTTCGTTCTCTTTTTGCTGACGGACGTTGTTAATTCTGTCCAGGACTTTTGCAATGGATCAGCTTGATTGTGCCCTTGCATAGCCACCTGCCATGGATCAATCTTCTTCCTTCATGCAAGAGAAGAGATTCCATCTCGTTGCCAAAGGTCTCTCTCTCCCCAAGCTCTGATACCAAATGTGAGAAGTGGAGAATGACATGCCCGAGACTCACCTCCTAGCCTATTTATAGCCCTTGCCAAGTCACCATCTAGAGTTCTATCTAAGGTCCCTCTACTCATCTGGCCATCATGAGTAGGTACCTGGTATCAACTCTCTAGCTTTTGGCCTTGGCTATCCCCTGAGCAAGGAACTTCTCATTCCACCAAGAATGTACATCTCTAGAATATAATCGGATTTGAACTCGTGACCTACTAGCTAGGAGTATAATGGGCTAACCACTTTCCCCAAAAGCCATGGTTAAGGATTATTTCCTAATCCTCCCTCTAAGGGTGTGGTTCAACCATCTCTTGTTGATCATTTCTTGAATCTAACACTCTCTTCCCCTTCTAGAGATCATTGTCCTCAATGATCAATCTTTGATGTCCCCTTGGATTGAGGTCCTCACCCTTGCATAGTCTCTTGAACCTTCTTCTTCTCAACCTTGGTCTCTTGAACCTTGTTGTTCTCAACCTTGGTCTCTTGAACCCTTGATCTCAACCTTGGTCTCTTGGACCTTGCCTTTCCGCTTCCTTGCCACTTGCCTAAGGACTTGCCTTGTTTGCAACCTTGGTCTCTTGAGCCCCTTCTTCTCAGCCTTAGTGTCTTGAACTTCAATGCTCATTTTGAGAGATTTTCAAGGGTATCTTACATGTCCAAATCTAACCTATGGATTGAGAGATACACTCAGATCTTTGTTAGACTCACCTTTGAAAGCGACATGTGCACCTTCCATCCACTTTGCCCAAGTCTACTTCCTAGGATTTGATACCAATTGTGGGATCCCAATCAACTACCTGGCACTCTCCTCCCAACCTTAAATAGCCCTTGCGGTTGGCACAACTAGAGTCTTCTCTAAGGTTCAAACACTCCTCATATGGCCACTCTGAGGAGATGGAATAACCTCGAAGATTCATGCTAGAGCCTTGGCTCCCCTGAGCTCTGGTCCTTGACCTCGCTAGGATCATTGACCAAATGCAGGTAGACCAATGGTAGACCATGAAGGTCTAAATAAATATAACACTCCCTCCCCCTTCTAGAGATCAATGTCCTTAGTGAGCAAGGAAGGAAAGTGTTTGTGAATCAAAGCTTCTGATTCACAAGTAGCATCTGTGAGTGGACATCTAGTCCATGCTATTAAATACTCTGGTATGGAGTGATTCCTTAACTTTCACTTAATCTTATCAATAACCTAAAATGCAACATCTCGCTGAGATGCTCTATTTTCTAAAGAAACTAAACAATCTACACAATTCTCATCTCGAGAAATGTATGGTCTCAACTTGCTAACACGGAAAACTGGGTGAACTTTGCAATTATCTGGCAATTGTAATTTATATGCGGCATCACTAATCTTCTTGATTATTGCCAAAGGTCCACAAAATCTAGGGGATAACTTGGGTTTCTAACCCACTATCAATGATGAAACAAGTGGAACATGTAAAAACACACGATCACCCTCTTGACATGTTCATGGTGTACGATGTGAATCTACAAATGCTTTTATCCTTTCAGTAGCTTGCTGTAGATTGAACTGAGCTATTTTCAAATTAGCTTGCATATCCGTTAAAAACTATGGAGCACTCAGAGATTTCTTGGGTAACCCAATGGTAGCTGGACTATGTGGAATAAATCCATAAATCACATCAAAAGGTGCTAGCCTAGTAGTCTTGTGCTTCCAACTATTATAAGCAAATTCAACTACTGGGAGAAAACTATCCCCATCTATTTTCTTTTCTCAAACACATACCCATATCATATCTTTGAGTATCTGATTAACTCTTTCGATCTAACCATCTTTCTGTGGATGCTCTCCACTACTCATCTTGAGTTGAACTTGAAGCTTATTGAACACATGTTTCCAAAAATTTCTTGTAAACCTAGGATCTCTATCTGAAACTATTGATTTCAGTAGACCATCTAGTCTAAAAATATTTTGAATAAATAGTTTTGCGACTTGTGGAGCCTCCACAGATTCCTTTGTAGGAATAAAGTGTGGCATTTTACTCACACGATCAACCACTGCAAGAACAAGGAGCTGAGAACATGGTGTCCTAGATAAACCCATTATAAAGTCTATGGAAATACTATCCCAACAATATTATGGTATCTCCAATGTCTGTAATAGACCTAGAGGACCAATCCTCTGTGCTTTATTCACTTGACACTTAAAACACCAACTTACATGATTGTTTACATCTCTGACCATCTTTGGGCACCAAAAAAGTGCGTCTGATCAACTAAAAAGTTTTCTCAATACCAGGATGTCGTGCAGAAGGTACATTGTGGTTGTCGAAAATAACTTCTTTTCTAAACTTCCCTTCTTGGGAATTAGGCACACAAATCTTTCCCTTTCTTTTGAGCAAACCTTGCTCCTTATGAAAATTAGAGAATGCTTTATCTTTATCATTTTGTGATAAATTATTGATTATAGATTGATAATAATCACCTTCAATTTGTGAATCTTTGATCTTTTGGATTAAATCACTATCAAGAATTGTGAAGCTAATCTGATGCAAAATACGAGATAATGCATCTGCAACTGTATTCATTTTTCCTTTTCTATATAGAATTTCCATATAAAAGTTTTGCATCAACTTGGTCCATCTAGCTTGTCTCCCCTGAAGATCAGGCTGGGAATAGAAATACTTCAATGTGTGATGATCTGATACCAAATGTGATAAGTAAAGAATGAGATGCCTGGGACTCACCTCCCAGACTATTTATAGCCCTTGCCCAGTCACCATCTAGAGTTTTGTCTAAGGTCCCTCTACTCATCTAGCCATCATGAGTAGGTACCTCGTATGAACTCTCTAGCTTTTGGCCTTGGCTATCCCCTAAACAAGGAATTTCTCATTCCTCCAAGCATGTACATCTTTGGCATATAACACTAATTTGAGAAGTGGAGAATGACATGTGTGGGACTCACCTCCTAGCCTATTTATAGCTCTTGCCTAGTCACCATCTAGAGTTCTCTCAAAGGTCCCTCTACTTATCTGGCCATCATGAGTAGGTACCTCGTATGAACTCTTTGGTGTTTGGCCTTGGCTATCCGCTGAGCAAGGAACTTCTCCTTCCTTGAAGCATGTACATCTCAGGAATATAACACTCTCTCCCCCTTCTAAAGATCATTGTCCTCAATGACATACAAGGAGCTATAAACCTAGGAATCAAAATCTGTGATTCCAAATAATAAGAGTAGTGTGTGCTAGATGTGTGAAATACTAGATGCTAAAAAAGTAGACAACTAGTCTCTGTGCTTCCTATCTAGCATTTCCACCAATCAATAGTAGTCCTTGCCTTGGGCATAATATAGGAATCCCTCTGAAGCCCAATGAGTCCAGATGTGCGTAACATAAGTACTTGGAATATCTTTGGACTCCCTATGCGTAGACCTTGACCACTAAGTTGTGACTGCTTGTCACCTATAGAGATGTTGGCAGCTTGCCTTTGTCGCCCTGAAATACCCATTGACAGCTTGTCATATGCTATAATCATGCAAAATCACTTACTCCACTAGAGTAATGAAAAACAAACTACTATGCGCATCCAAAATAATCTAACTATGTCCCAGCATCTATGGAAAAATACTAAAAATTAATGGAAATATTTTCCAAATAGTGCTTAATCTCTAAGCTCGAGTAGATCTGCTTGATTTACTCACTATATGAAAATGAAACTTAAGAAAGTCTCATCATAATCCAAACTATGAATCCAAGATGACAATCTATCAATGATCTAGACTATGGACCAAGATATTAATATCTGAATGATCCAAACTATGGACGAAGATCTCAATCTATCACATCCAAACTATGGACTAAGATCTCAATCAGTCACATCCAAACTATGGATCCAAATCTCAATCTATCATATATAATAATCCCAAATATGGTATATAATAATCCCAAATATGGACCAAAATATCTCTCGTATAAAGTAAATCCCAATCCACTATGGAACTAAGTCCATCATGCCAAGTGAAGACATGGTAAGAAAGTATAACAACTAGTGGAACTACCACTACCTTCTCAATAATAACATGTAAGATGTTTCAAGGTGGATGAAACTTGCTTTATCTCTGACCACCATCTGATCATCACCATGATCAAATCATTCCCAACTAGGAATAAGGTGTCTCTAGTAAACTACTATAATAATCTGGCACTCGGAGATATAATAAGAACGATAATATGAGTCCAAAATACACTGAAAAATGGTAAGTAGATGTGTGCATAGTCATAGCCCACTAGGCTAAGCATCTAGCTCACCTTAGACACACTATGTATGAACCATGGCCTATTCTTAGGCATATCAAATAAAGTAGTACATACTCTATGAATTTCTTCTTAATGCAATTGCCTATTCATAGTTCTTATGTGCAAACCTTGCCTTTCTGCTTCTAGGCCACTTGCCTGCAGACTTGCCTTTTTTGCGATCACATACAGAGTGACTGTCTCAACTACCCCTCTGCTCTCTAATAATAAGAAGACAATATGAATGAACTCCAAATCATATAAAAAATACAATCCTAGAGACTTCTCTCCCATACCATTTCTCCTAGACCTAGGTAGAATACAAAGTTTGATGTCCCATACCACCAAATTTTATACCCCACATAGATGCGTGTATGAGATTAAAGTCGAACACTTTTCTCCAATATGATAAAAATAACTCGGTGAGTACTCACAACCATAACAATAATAATGAAATCATGAAGTGTTTCCTTCCCTCGATGGAAAGAACAGAGTCATTCCTATGACTCTATCACTCATAACTATATGTAACATCAACTCATCTTGAGTTGAAAAATGAAAATCTATGTAATAAATCAACTCAACTAGAGTTGTGAAGGATGGGGCTTGCATCATATATCAACTCATGCGACTTGAATCAAATATTAACTCACGATAAATTGGAATTTATACAACTTGTATGAATCCAATTATATGAAATGAAAACAACTAGCAAAGTTCTCCTATTCCATGCTCTCATGGCACTATATATCTTTCTGAAAATTTTGATAGAGTCTTCTTTGTCCTACTAAGAATGGTCACCATAAACCAATGATCAATAAACAAGTATTTAAGGAATTTCTAGCCTATGGTGATTACACCATATAAAAAATATCATAAAAAAACTGTGGAAAATCTTTTCCTTTCAACAATGTCTCCTGCATAAACAATTTCTAATAGTTTCATATTAAATCTTAATTTTAACTAACTTTTACTCATGCAAAATGTATGAAATTTTCCAACCTTATGTAGCTTTGCTCAAACTTTCATTACGCACAAAAATCACTTGAGGACCAACTCTGGGAATGTATAGGGTCATCATCTTGAAGCCCTTAGACTGACCAAACAAACTCCAAATTTTAGTTTCTTTATGCGCAAATCTAGATCACCTTATCTAGTTTGGTCTTACAAAATGTCATCTAAAAATTCAATCAAATACTCATTCAAATGTATCATTCTATCTCTGCTACACCTACGCTTAGGTCAGCCTAAAAACAATGCTGCTGTACTTTTGGAATAACTTCTATCTATGAAGATAAATTCCCAAATCTTTGAATTTTGGAGATATCAAAGCGAATATACTGGAGTAGCTTCTCCAAGAAAAAAATTTGAAATTGGAGCTTCCAATATGAAAATATCATGTGTTCATCAAACACATGTACCACTCTTTGGCAAATCCTCGCTAGAGATTGTTAGGAGAAGAATAGGTCATTTGGCCTAGGAAATGATGTCAAATTTCTTCAACATTTTCATAGAATATGTCTATTAATATCCATATTTATTTTTATATTTTCATTGTATTTGGACATTTGAGGATTTCACAATGACCAAAATACTAAGCCTCTATACCTGCAATATTTTAAAAATTTGTAGAGGCCAACTTTTACTCTTTGCTTTATATCTCCTAAATAGAGAAACATTTCATCTTGAAATTTTGTGCAAACCATTTGGAAATATGTATCTAAAGGTAGAAAGACAAAACATCCATTTTAAATAATTGAGCTAAGATAACCAATCACTTCTAGGTGACATGGTCTCTAGTCATTTCATAAATTCGAGAGGCTACACTTTCATGTGCAGAGATCTTTTAAACTATCAAATGATCTTTACAAATAATCAAAATTTTCTATGCAAAATTGCCTCTATCAAGCTTTCATTTCCAACAAACATCATTCAATTTGGATCTATCAATTAAGCGAAAATCCCTTTCTAACAGGTCTATGTTACTTGTTTCAGGCCTCTACCTCTACTAGCAACACTTCTAGTGCAGAAGTCATTTGACCTATCTAAAAGTATCCAAATTAATTGAAAAGTGGTAATATTAAAGAATAGTGTATGAGCTAATTGCCCTCCAAATTTCAATAAATTTTACCATTCTCGCAAAGAGCAACATCCAAATCTCTATGAGGGTGCTACCTCACTAACTATTTGCTCAATTATTTTTTTAAATCTAAAATGACAAGACATGTTAATCCTTATGGTTAGACATGCTCATTCATTTTCTTGTATGGATTATGGCATGGAGAAATATCCATCCATATAATGATCTTCTAGATCAATGTAAACCAATTAACAATCAAAATCTTCTAGTTGAAAAATCAACTCTTTATATAATATCCACCTTTAAGTGAAAGTGAACGTCTATGGATATCATTCTAATTATTGTACTTCTTGCACATTCACTAACCTTATCACAACCAATCATATACAAGCACTTAATACTTGTATTCGTAATCATAATCATAGCATGAACTTGTGCCAACTAGAGATAAAATTCTATATCAAGTACATAGATTCCCATAAAGAACAATTCATGTGCTCATGAGTTACTAGACAAGAACACATCATAGTTTTTCTTGATAGATATGCCTTGCCGTTTAAGTTCTAAAGGCACAATTAGCCTACGCATGGTACTTGTATCACATATCTCATGCTCACCCTAACTCATCGTGGTGATACATAAAAGTGATCTTCTTTAGACAGAAAATGCATCATGCACTTCACCTTTATAGAAATCATATCATCCATGTATGCATGCATCCACTCATGCATCTTGTTCTCTACTTCAATCAATTTATATGCTTTAAGTTATGCACACATAATGTTGGGATAGATGGATGGATGCTCCAAGAGACTGAGTAGGTACTGCTAAACCTGCTTTGTACCAGCCCTCTTTCTGCTTTAGAGTTGATAAGTAGACCTTCTTAGCTTTCCAATAATACCAAAAAATGGCCTATGTACTTTGGAAGTGATGTGTGTAATGATTGAATCAAAACAGATAACTTTGCAGTTCACAAACTCAAGAAAACCTTCTATTTATGTCTTGACACTTGCTGACTGTTTTGCTTAGTGTAACCAGCACAGTAGAAATTAATAAACTTCCTTCTAAGGGTATTTAATTATCTTAGTAAGCTACCATTTGCAAGTGGAATGGTGTAAAAATATAAACCATGCTAAGAGAAATCAATTTAGCAAGTTTAGCTACACCCCCGACTTTTTAGGACTGTAGCAAAAAATGGCCAGAGTTCACATCGACGCAGCTTTCTCAGAAATGGCTAAATGGAATTACTTCAAACTTTGACAGCATGTAGATGACGTTGTGCTGAATCCAACAAGCTTTGAATCACTTGATTTGATGAAGAAGTGACCGAGATATGCCCTTAACAAGTTGAGAGACTTTTGAGTACACTAACAGAGAACTCAGAGATGAATGATGTAAATGTATCTATTAATGAACACTTGTATACAATCCCATTGGCATGAATAACATTGCCTAATGGTGTAGAGAGGTGTAGGCTATGGTATAGTCTGCACACACACTCAAAATTAGTAGAATGAGGCTCGGGAATAATCACTCCTGCCCGCGACTTTTCATTGTCTCTTTTTATATGTAATGAACAAAGATTTGAATTCAAATTCAAATTTTGGCTCCCTATGATCAAGCTCCTACATGTTAGGAGATATTCCTTCAATCAATATGAGCTACGTTTTCCACGAACCACTTTGGTAGATGATTACAAAAGATTCCAAGTCAATTTGACTTTTACAATGAGGTAAAGTGGTAATTAACCACTAGCATATGTTCCTATGCTTCTTCATGTATGTGTAGAGCTTAATGCATCCTTTGAGCCAAATGTGTAGGCTTGCAATTTACTCCAACAGCTCCCCCTCAAGCGAAACATTTTGGCTTAAGTCTTCATCTTCAATCTTCAAGTATATCCTGCAATCCAATCATGGATTTGAACCTGCAAAGTTTTGTTCCATCCAAAGCTTTAGTCAACAAATCTGCACATTGCATGTTGGTTGATACATAGGTAAGTTGAATGTCCTTGCTTATCAATTTCTCTCTCACATAATGGTAATGAACCTCTATGTGTTTGGCTCTAGCATGATAGATAGGATTAGTTGCAAGGTGAAGAGAACTTATATTATCCCCAAAGATAATTGTTGACCTAGTATATAAGCCCAATTCTGTATTCAAAAGCTTAATCCAAATTGCTTCTTGTGTGGCATTAGCCAGTCCTTTATACTCTGCCTTTGTGGAAGACAAAGCAACAGTAGGTTGCTTCTTTGAAGACCATGAAATTGGTTTGTCACCTGCAAAGGAAATATATCTAGAAGTGCTCCTCCTATCATCGTTGCATCCTGCCCAATCTGCATCTAAATAAATTTTTATATCAATATCTGAAGTGTAAGGGAAATACAAACCATGGTTCTGTGTACCCTTGAGATACTTCAAGATTTTTTTTGCAGCCTCTAAGTGAGGTATCCTTGGCTTGTGCATAAATTGTCTTAGCAGACTTACACCATATGCAATATCAATTCTTGTAAGAGTAGCATAGTTCAAGCTACCCACCATACTTTGATAACCTGTAATGTCTTTGACTTCATCACCTTCATGGGCACTTAGCTTTAGATTTACCTCCATTGGAGTGCTTGCTACTTTAGCATCCTGCAAGTGAAACTTCTTCAACATATCTTGTACATATTTTTTCTGAGTAATGTATATCCCTGAATTAGTGTAAACTAATTCAAGCCCTAGAAAATACTTCAATAAACCAAGATCATTGATCTT
Organism: Ceratopteris richardii; assembly: GCA_020310875.1. Taxonomy (NCBI): domain Eukaryota; kingdom Viridiplantae; phylum Streptophyta; class Polypodiopsida; order Polypodiales; family Pteridaceae; genus Ceratopteris; species Ceratopteris richardii. Next base: position 97,429,264 of record CM035416.1, read on the forward strand.
GAACTCCTTCATCATCTGGCTTTTGATATACCTGATTCCATTGACATCATTACCTGTAATGATGATGTCATCAACATAAACACAGAGATATATTACCTCTGAATTACTTCTCTTAATGAACAGAGAAGTGTCAGCCTTGCTCATGACAAAACCTTGGTCTTGGAGGTATGTAGTTAGCCTGTAATTCCATGCCTTAGGTGCCTGCTTCAATCCATATAAAGCCTTATTTAATTTGTAAACATAAGTTACCTTCTTAGGGTCCTCATAGCCAGGAGGTTGTGACATATAAACTTCTTCTGAAATCCATCCATTCAAGAAAGCATTCTTGACATCCAATTGGTACATGTTCCAATTCTTTGATGCAGCCACACTTACTAACACTCTGATTGTTGGCATCTTTGCCACAGGAGAAAATGTCTCTTCATAGTCAATGCCTTGGGTTTGTGCAAAACCCTTAGCTACCAATCTGGCTTTGTACCTATTAATTGTTCCATCAGAATTTCTTTTCAACTTATAGATCCATCTGGATCCTATTACCTTCATAGAATCCTTCTTGGGTACTAACTCCCATGTGTCACTCTTCTTGAGTGCTTCAATCTCCTCATCCATAGCTTCTTTCCATTCTGTTTTGGTTATTGCTTCTTCATATGAACCTGGTTCTTCATTTGACAAATCTTTGGCAAGATAAACTGAATGTTTAGTAACAAGAGATGTATCATACCCATATCTGATAGGTTTCTTGCTTTCTCTTTGAGATCTTCTGATTGATTGAGTTGATGATTCAGGTATGTCTTCAAGCTTCTTCATCTTCATTTTGCCCTTGGACTTCCATGCCTTGAATTCTTCAAGGTTGATAGTGTCCTCATCATCTGAACTTGAGGCTTCATTCTGAATAGGTTCCTCCTTTGCAAGTTTTGGAAATTCCTCTCCCAAATCATAGGGTAGTTTAACCCTCCTGCATTCATTCTCATACCAAGAATCATTTTCATCAAAGATCACATTTTTGCTTACCATAATCCCTTATTGGTAGGATTATAAAACCTATAACCTTTTTTATTTAAATCATACCCAATAAAAATGCATTTTTCAGCCTTTGGGTCTAGTTTACCTCTTATCTGAGAAGGAATGTGCACATATGCTACACATCCAAATATTTTTCAATGATCCAATGATGGTTTCTTACCATGCCATGCTTCATAGGGTGTCATACCATCAAGTGACTTAGATGGTAACCTGTTTATGAGGTAAGTGGCAGTAGAAACACTCTCTACCCAAAGATAGTTAGGTAACTTCTTCTCATTAAGCATAGATCTAGCTGTCTCAACAATTAACCTATTTCTTTTCTCAGCTACCCCATTCTGTTCAGGAGAATACCTTGTGGTTATCTCTCTCTTGATGCCTCTGTCCTGCAAGAAGTCTTCAAATTCATTGGAGAAGTACTCACCTCCTCCATCTGACCTTAGCCTCTTCAATTCCTTCCTTTCTGGTTTTCAACTAATGCAAGATATTTCTTAAAACAATTAAATACCTCATCCTTGTGCTTCATGAAGTATAATACAGTCCATCTGCTATAATCATCAATGAAAGACACATAGTACCTTGATCCTGAGACTGAGGGATCTTTGCTAGGTCCCCAAACGTCTGTGTGTACAAGCTCTAGGTAGTCTTCATGCTTATATCCTTTCTTGGCGAAGGGTAACATGTGAGACTTACCAAATTGACAAGCACCACACTTGTAAATCATATGTTGCTTGGATACATTAGGTATCCCAAGCACACATTGGTCCCTGCACATTTATTTCAAGGTTCTTTCTCCTATGTGCCCTAACCTTTTGTGCCAAATCTCAAGCTTTGAAAGTGTTTGATCTTTATAACTGTATAGTGCAATATTCTTTGTATCTTCCAACTCAAAAGTGAAAAGTCTACCTGATTTTTCTCCTTTAGCAATCCTCTTGAACCCATGTCTTGGATCCTCCACATATGCTCCATATTGATTGAATCTGACCTGCAAACCTTTCTCCACAATCTGACCAACACTCATCAAATTTTTGGTAATGGTTGCTACATAGAGTACCTTGCTCAACAAATTCTGATTACCATCACAAGTCTTAACATTTCCAACTTTAACTATTGAATGCTTTGTATCATCACCTGTTTGGACTTGATGTTTACCTTTTGGTTCCTCAAGATAAGAGAGTAGTGCCACATTGCCAACCACATGATTTGAGCACCCTGAATCAATGTAGAATAGGTGGTCATCATTTGTACCTGACTTTGAAGTCATGTTCATGATCAGAAGAGAGTCATCCTGCTCCTCTGTGTAGTTGTTGTAGTCTTTTCTGGTTTTGAATCCTCCTTGGTAGTTGTTGTAATTGTTATTGTGGCCTTGGTGATGGTTAAACCTTCCTCTTGACTGTGAGTATCCACCTCTTTCGTAGCCTCTTCCTCTCTGATTTTTGTAATTCCTGAAACACTCATCTGTAGAATGATTTGATAAACCACAAATGTTGCATGGTGATGAGTTATAGGGTCTCCCCCTACCTTGCTTACCTCCTCTGCCCCTTCCTCTTGAAGATCTACCTCTCCCTGCATAGTTGGCTTGGGAGGTAGAGCCTTCATCTTCCATCTTTTTGCTCTTGCCTTTATCCTTAGACTTCTTATCAGTGTATAGGGCAGAAGATTTATTACCTTTGGATGTATCTCCATTCTTTGTGAGCTTTGCTTCATGTGTAAATAGTTGTCCCATGAGAGTTGTAAGATCTGGAGTATGCATGTCCATGTAGAGATCCATTGCAGTGGTGAAGCTCTCCCATTTGTCACCAGCCTTGATTCCATTGATCACTTGCCTTACAATTTGTTCTCTTCAATCTCTTCTCCTATGCTTGCTAACTGATCTGCAACATCTTTGATCTTGGTCACAAATTCTGAAACAGCTTGCTTAGGTTGCTTCCTTAGTGTTGGGAATTCAATCCACAACTGATTTTTCCTAGCCCTTGTATTGGAGGAAAAGTATGATGACAAGGTTTCCCAAGTTTCTTGGGATGTCTTACAATTTTTGATATGTGGCAAAAGGAAGTCAGAGATAGAGTTGAGTAAATATGACCTTGCCAATGCATCCTTAGCACACCATGTGTTGAGCTTTTCTTGTTCTTCCTTGGTTGGTAATGCTCTTGCTTTGAATGAGGGCAATTCCTCATCTCCTGAGATATATCCATAGAGACTCCTTCCTTGTAAGTAGGTCTTCATCCTTAGAGACCAAGCTTGATAGTTCTTCCTGTCCAATTTATCAATAAATGAAGGAAAACCATCTCCCATTTTACCTCTATTGCTCTGATACCAATGTTGGGATAGATGGATGGATGCTCCAAGAGACTGAGTAGGTACTCCTAAACTTGCTTTGTACAATCCCTCTTTCTGCTTTAGAGTTGATACGTAGACCTTCTTAGATTTCCAATAATACCAAAAAATGGCCTATGTACTTTGGAAGTGATGTGTGTAATGATTGAATCAAAACAGATAACTTTGAAGTTCACAAACTCAAGAAAACCTTCTATTTATGTCTTGACACCTGCTGACTGTTTTGCTCAGTGTGACCAGCACAGTAGAAATTGATAAAATTCCTTCTAAGGTTATTTAGCTAGCTTAGTAAGCTACCATTTGCAAGTGGAATGGTGTAAAAAAATAAACTATGCTAAGAGAAATCGATTTAGCAAGTTTAGCTATACCCCTGACTTTTTAGGACTATAGCAAAAAATGACCAGAGTTCCCCTCGACGCCGATTTCTCAGCAATGGCTGAATGGAATTACTTCAAACTTTGATAGCATGTAGATGACATTGAGCTGAATCCAACAAGCTTTGAATCACTTGATTTGATGAAGAATGACTGAGATATATATGCCCTTGAGAAGTTGACAGACTTTTGAGTACACTAACAGAGAACTCAGAGATGAATGATGTAAATGTATCTATTAATGAACACCTTTATACAATCCCATTGGCATGAATAACATTGCCTAATGGTGTAGAGAGTTGTAGGCTATGGTATAGTCCTCACACGCACTCAAAATCAGTAGAATGAGGCTCGTGAATAATCACTCCTGCCTGCGACTTTTCATTGTCTCTTTTTATATGTAATGAACAAAGATTTGAATTCAAATTCAAATTTTGGCTCCCTATGATCAAGCTCCTACATGTTAGGAGATATTCCTTCAATCAATATGAGCTACTTTTTCCACGACTCACTATGGTAGATGATTACAAAAGATTCCAAGTCAATTTGACTTTTACAATGAGGTAAAGTGGTAATTAACCACTAGCATATGTTCCTATGCTTCTTCATGTATGTGTAGACTTTAATGCATCCTTTGAGCCAAATGTGTAGGCTTGCAATTTACTCCAACACATAACACTTCATCTCTCTCATAACACAACATCACTCGAGTTCTCACATGGCATATAATGCCATATGGTTACAAACATTTCGGTAGCACTTCCATAGGAAAATGAAGCCTGAAAAAAATAATAACCATGATACAATGATAGGTATCAACCTAGTGGTTGGCAACCCACTTTCTTTACTCTAGAAACCTACAAATAAGAAACTTTTCAAAAAGTTTTGTTGGGCACTACACGCCCTCATAACAAGGTCTTTTCTTGCCCCAATACCTGCACAAAGTTCTTGAAATGCACAATAACAAATTATGGATGATTTTATGAATCAACATAAGTTATTGTAACTTTATGTGCATAAATGAATTCATGTAAAAACTAACGTTCATGAACATTCCAATGCTGTTTTTCTAAAATTGGAAGGGAAAACAATGCAAAATTGCAAATTTTGATGGAAAGAGTATTCAAATGATTATATTTGAGAGAAAACATATGATGGAAAGATATGAAAATAAATTCATTCCTATACAAAATGGTTCAAAATATGATTAGGAACTCCTAATTATCATAATTGGACACTCAAGTAAGTCAAAAAGAGTTTCTCACATTCAATAGCCATCTAAAAGCTTGTGCAGAGATGGCTTGCAATGGTCAAAATATGGCCTATGAGCTGTCATAAAAATGGGCTTGAAGTGTAGAATATATACCAATTTTAATTTCTTGATTTGGATATTCTATGAGGAAATTATGGCCAAAACAATGGAGCTAGGTGAGTGGGAAGCATACCTCTTTGAAGAAGTATGCAGAGAATTAAATAATTTGTACAGGTGGTTTCTAATTATCCAGTCATAGCTTCCAGCCATTATTGTAACTCTTGGAGTCTTCTTTCTATACCAAGTGGAATCGTCTAGTTTGGACATCATATGAGAGAGTTATGTCCATTTTTGTGAAGATAGGTATGCTAATCTTGCTCTTTCTCTTACTTCCCTTTTTTTTCTCTTTCTTTACTCTTCTCTCTATTTCTAAATTTTCCTTCTCTCTCTAATCTTCACTTTCATCTTCTCTCTTCCTCTTTGTTCATCCATTTTCTTGCTCCTTCATATTCCTTGATCTCTTTCTCTCTACCTCTCTTTTTCTATCTCTTTCTCTCTACCTCTCTTTCTATTTCTTTCTCTCTACCTCTCTTTTATCTCTCTCTCTCTCTCCATCTCTTTCTCTTTCTCTATCTCTCTTGTCTACTCTCCTTCTATCTCTCTCTTTTCTCCTTCTTCTCTTTCTCTTTCTTTCTCTTTCTCCTTCTCATTCTTTCTTTCTCTTTCTCTCTTTCCTTCTTCTCTTTCTCTTTCTTTCTCTTTCCTTCTCTTTCTTTTTTTCTCTTTCTTTCTCTTTATTTCTCCTTCTTCTCTTTCTCTTTCCTTCCCTTTCCTTCTCTTTCTCCTTCTCTTTTGCTCTTTATCTTTCTCTCTCTTTCTTTCTATCTCTACTTCTTCTCTTTCTCTCTTCTTTTTCTTTTTCTCTCTCTTTCTTTCTATCTCTACTTCTTCTCTTTCTCTCTTCTTTTTCTTTCTTTCTTTCTTCTGTTTCTTTCTCTCCACTTTTCTCTTTCTCTCTCTTCATTCTCTTGTTCTCTCTCTATCTCTTTCTCTCTTTTTTTCTTCTTCTATTTCTTAATGGATCTCTTTCTACTCTATCTCTCTCTCAACCACTCTTCTTGTTGAAGCGCTGCCAGAAAATACAATTATGTAAATATTTTGCAGAATTTACCTTGCAACAAACGTGCATAGCCTAATGGTAGAGCATACATTCCCATGCAGTAGGTCGTGAGTTCAATACACTTGAGCAGCGCGAGAGATGAAGATAAAGCTATGTGTGAAATTCAGAGAAAACATGTCCTTTCATATTGTTGTAATGATGACGCATGGCCTTCTCCACAACTCTAGAGGCAGATTTTCTCCATGCACATAGAATAAGAAGATCGTCCATGGCTATTCAAAGTTTTTCTCTTGCCGAAGATGAAGATGCCTCCAAAATTAGTATCAAATTCTTCTTTTCTTTCAAGCAAAAGATTTTTCTTCATCTCCATCAAGCTCTCCCCCAAGGTCTCTCTGATTCCCTCAAGCTTTGAGACCAAATGTGAGAAGTGGAGAATGACATGCCTAGGACTCACATCCCAGCCTATTTATAGCCCTTTCCTAGTCACCATCTAGAGTTCTCTCTAAGGTCCCTCTACTCATCTGGCCATCATGAGTAGGTACCTCGATGAACTCTCTGGCATTTGGTCGTGGCTATCCCCCCAGCAAGGAACTTCTCGTTCCTCCAAGCATGTACATCTCTGGAATATAACAAAGAAGATATGAAACGGATTTGTCTCATTCGCTAGATGTGTGGTCCTAAGTTACCTCTTTGATATTTCAATCAATGATTCTATAAGGAGTGCTTTCCCTGTGGCCTATTTGTTAGCAAATGTCAATTTCTATCAGCAAACCACATACTTATGGTTTTTGAAAATGAAAAAATGGCCTTCCAAGCCTTCCAAGTAATTTCTTGACAGGTGTGCCGCACAACATTATGATTCTTCAAGTGGTTCCCAAATTTTATCCATAATAATTCAAACCAGCACGATATCCATTTTGGGTGCAACTCCCTAACCTTATCTACTTCCTTTATGGATTTATTAAGGAGATTGTTATGCCTATCAATAGTCCATTAAACTCTAGGGAAAATGACACTCGTTTCATCTATGAAGTTTCAGTCTACTCATTCAATGCGATATTGTACCCTCACATGTGCATCAAAGCAGATCTTAGCTTAGATCTACCCTAAAAAATCAGCATAGACATCGGTGAGGAAAAGCCTCAGTAATTGAAGTTAATATACAAAAACTTTCCCATTGTTTGCTTTCTCTGTGGGGCACAAGGCCATAGGATCAAAAAATGCTATTTGAGATAGAAAACATTGAGAATGAAACAAGATAATGAAAATGTTCAGGTTATGGTTAACAAAGTTACTATGACCCAAAAAGTTGGTGTGGGTGCCTTTGAAGACTATTCGTTGGATTCAAAGAAAGTTAAAGATATGAAACTCAAGGGACATAACTCTAATGCCTTCGAAAAAGTGAGTTCTATAAGGAAACAAGGAGCCAAAGGTGGTTTAGGGTTGAGTCCCTCTTCATTGGTCCCTGAGATAAATATCTTCTCTAAATTAGAAAAGGAAGTCAATCTTTTAGACTACTCCGACATAATGAATCAATAATTTATTAATAAGGAACTGCAGAGAATCTTTCTTTAAGCCATGACAGCAACAAAGAAGGGCAAAACACTAGAAAAGAGCACAAATTCACCACCAACGAAGAAAATAACTATGATAGCAAAATTTCATTCACTGGATCTACAATTCTTGGTGTGGGTTCCAAATTTGTGGCATAAGTATAGATCAGAAAGGAAAATAGCAAGTAGGATTCCCTTGGAAGATCCCCCTCAAAGGATGACTACTTTTTTAGGATCCCTCAACATCAAGAAGAAGAGACAAATAGGAAAACAAGAAAAAGAGGGACAATTCCTTGTCCAAAAAATATTTTGCCTTTGAAAATGATTTTTGTTTCATTCAATGTTTGAGGGTTGTGGGAGCACTCAAGAGAGATTGTTATTGGTCAATGGCTTTCATATGAGAGTATAAACCCAAACTTTTTCTATCTTTAAGAAACCAAAATGAATGGAGTTGAACTTCAAAATAGACTGAAGTATTTTGGCATCTCATTTTTGGCTTGGAAAATCCAAACCATTGGTGGGTTGCTTCTTCCTTTAAAGGCCTTCTCTTGTCCACTATTGCTTCATTGTATGCACCTAATCTAGACATGGAAAATTTTACTACTTGGCATTCTTCGGACTCTCTACCCTTAGAGATCATCCTATGGGGGAAATTTAATACGGTGGAAGTTGTGTCCATTGAGTATGAATAAAGAGGGAGATCTATTGATGGGCATGGGGAGGAAATCATGGACCAAGTTGAGCTCCACCATGATCTAGTGGAGGTCAAAGAAGAGCATGGCTTCTCTTATTTGAAGCTCCAATCCATCATTGATTTACAAAAAGCTAGACTTCATTTTATAACATAGCATATCATTGATAGGTCCCCTTCCTTCTCTCAATGTGTGGAGTTGGTGTTTTTGGATTAGTCTAATAATTCTTATCTTCAATCCAAAATTTAGACATAGGAAAGCTCCCTAGTCTCATACTGACCCTTCAATGCTCTCGTTTCCATTGATTGGATACATGATCACTTGGACTTGGAACAAGGCTTAGCATCCATGCCTTTCAAAGAATTTGATTTGCTAGAAGGGAAAATATTTATCATAGCCTCCGATGTATCATCTAAAGTCAATGAAGGAAAATCCCACTTCGAGTTTTGACTTATTAGAAGAAAACTTAGGTATGAAGAGAAAATTCAAAGAAAGAATCTTTAATCTTATTTTAAAGATTGGTGGGCAAGGAAAGCAGATAAATCAGCTAAAGAATTGTGTAAACTCTTCAAGAAGAAATAAATAAAAGGAAGAGATCCCCTACATGATTAACAACCATGAGGTGGAATGTATTACCAACAAAGAGAATGCACTACTAATTTTCAACCACTGACTCAACTCTTGGGGATGTGCACTCTACGTTGTTATGAAAGACATGCTCATATGCCCATCAGCTTTAGAATTAGAACCAAAAGAATCCCTCTAAACATGGTGCATCTTTTGGATTCCCCCATCATTGACAGAGTGTTTGCTAGTTTTTGTCTTCCTTGCAATAGGGTTTGGGGAATGGGGAGTTCTTAAAGTATGACAATTAGAGCCATTTGTTTGTATTCCCAATGCAATAATGGGGAGTTCTTAAAGTATGACAAGTAGAGCCATTTGTTTGTATTCCCAATGCAATAATAGTACATCTTCGATTCTCTATACTATTCACTATAGAAGAGATAATCCACAGACTGAAAATAGTTAAGATAGAGAAAACATATAACCTCAAACAAGTTTATCATTACTCAGAAATAAGATACAAGGATCACCACACTCTGTTTACGTAAACCACACATATTATCTTTTCTCTCTAACTTTGTTTCTTCTAGTATGCCTCAATATAACATAATGAATTGGTAACTATTGAATTGGATTGATCTATTTTATGGGAGAATCTCAACTATTTCCAAAGTAAAAATGGAAATAATGTAAATTATAACTTTCAAATAGTACAAGAAATGGTCACATTATCCGCTTTTATTCCCATGCAAGATGGACAAAGTTTACTATCTATGGTTAAAAAACCATCATCCCCTTCTAAAGGTGGATGCATGACTCTATCTAAATCATACATGATTCATGAAAAATAAACCTCATTTGTGAAATAATTTCCTCAATCGTAGATTGGAATTCCTACTCAAAACATCCCATAGTGACCCACTACACCTTCAAAGCTACTTCCACCACCTTGGCCGATTTAGCTTCAAGAAAGTTTTAAATGTTCATGAAAGCTTTCGAAAGCTGAGAACGGAATAGTTGAGAGTGATCTTCCTTCTTAATCAAATCCAAATCCTTGGCTTCAACCTACTCTCTCAACTTAGTTTGAATTTTTATATGTTCTAAAATCTCTCTCCCGAAATAGTATTCTTTTCTCCAACAATCTATTTTGCATCCTGTAACTATAGTTCTAAATCCATATTATAGTTCTAAATCCATATAACTATTGCTTTTAGCTATACCCACTTGTAACTTATCAATTTAGAAAAATTTGAACATTAAGACTTGCTTTAACTGTTTGCAACTCATTGAATTTATTATGGAATTTGCAATTCTTAGCTTGAACTCCTTCCATTTGATCCTTCTCATTTTGTGACTGATCACCAAAATTGTTTGTTCTTCCTCGCTTTCTTCCAACCAAGCTTCTAAACTAACTACGGTCCTTTGCATGGCCTATACTTGTGCATCCAAAATATGTGCCCTTCTGGCCAAGTTGACTTCAAGTCCTTGGATAGACTATTAAAGTTGATTATTTTCTTAAACTAATATGTGATCCTCTTCATCCCACTATCAAGCGTATTTTCCTCCTTTTTCATCTATAGGGATCAGATGGTCAACATGTAGACAACATCTGCAACATTTGTTTTTGTCATCCACTAGTCCTTCAAGAACCAATGGTAGACTCTGTATGAGCAAGCTAGTGAAGGCAACCACATTCTTTCTTGATCCTTCCACCATGGCTCCCTAGTTGTACATTGAATGGATGAAATTATGATGGACCCTTTGTTTGGTTCCCTTTACTTCTCTGCATCTAAGATTGTTGATTTGCGTGTATCTCACTTGTGCCTTTTATTTGATGATCGGTTTCTCAGTCAAATTCTTCTTCTTGCTATAAGAGCAATTCTTACTCTCGTAAGATTTTTTGTTGTTGTCTTTGGTTGACTTCTTCTTCTTCTAGTCAACACCTCCACTTGAGCTTGTTTTTGTCACTCCTTTGTTGCCACTCATGCCACCACTTCTACTTGACAATGTCGTTCTTCATCTTTTGCTTGAGTAGATGGCCCATCCATTTCTTGGGCTTTTGTTATGCCTCTTTCTCACCCCTGAGAAGGATTTACAAACAATTTTTTCATTCCTCTTTTTCTTTTCCCTTTCTTCCTTATTCTCCACAACATTTCCTCTTGGCCTATAATGCTGTCATAGAAGCTCCTTGAGAAAGGTCTTCTCTACCACTTCCACCACTTCTTGGTAACCAAGCAAGGGATCTGTGGGGATGAGAAGGTTAAGGAATACACCAAATTTCTTTGTCTAAAGTTTGTGATCTTTTATAAACTCTAAATAACCAAAGGAATTCCTTGTGAAGCTTTCAAAAGAGGATCTCCACCCAATTGACACTAGTGTTGTCTTCTCTTGCCTCAATGAACAAGGAATATAGGGTTTGAGATACCTCATATTACTTACTCTATAGGTTCAACACCAGAGTCCTTGGGCACAATCCCATCTCCTAGGGTGATGTGTTGGGCATACACGCATACATGTATTCACTTTAGCGAGCCTGCCAAATATTTTCTCCATTTATTATGGGGCTTTGAGAATTAGGAGAGTAATTATAGCTTCAATACTGAGTAATGGAGGATGCATCAAGTTGTATTCTAATCTCTGCATTGATAATTATCTCAAAGGACATGAATTTCTCTCCTTCCTTCTCTAGTTGCATGTTCAATAGCAAATGTTGGAGACATGCATTGGGTGAAGTGGTAGGTGCTACCAATCGAGCATCCCATAATCCACTACATCCCTACGAGTGAATCATTTGATGTGCATTTACAGTAGCGTCTTTGATATTTGCACCTAGTGCATGTCTCAAAATTTGATTTGATTAGGCAAAAAAGTTGCCGTCATTAGTGTGGACCTACTATTGCATGAAACACAATGAAAACACTTAAGCTATGGAAGGAAAATGAGTATATTGTCAAAAAATATCGGAGTTAGTTAAATAGGATTGTCTTGGATTCTAAGTCCATACTCCTTGACCATTTTTCTGCTTTGGTTTTTATACTAGCTGAGATTATTCATCATGTGATTGATTTTAGAGATGATCTCTTGAGCCACCACCCATTCTACAACTAACTTGGCTTGAAATATTGCATTCCATCATGATTTGCATGTAATGAAGAGCCATAGAATCTTTTGCTTCTTTTCTTCAATTAGGTAAAAAAGGGATACGAGCATGCCCTGATATGATATTAACTTGTATAAGGTTAGAGTCTCACCCATTCATTATGGTAACTTTTGATGAGGTCCGATAGGCCCATAAAACCATTCGTAAACACTCCTCCCACATAGGATGATATTCCAATAACATCTTCTGTAGCAACATCAACAAAGTTGTTGTTACTACTTTCTACCAAACCATTCACATGAGGCTAATATGAGAGCCAAATTTTTCATCAATACAATACAATAAAATATGGTAGTATAAGTTCCCACACATGTGGCAACCCCTCATTTAGAACAAAAAGTGAGTTTCTTATGTGGTGAATTCTCCATTAGGGGATTTGGACCAATGCCAAAGTTGAAAAAAATTGCAGGTTCCCCCACTAGTGTAAGTGATGTTATAGGGCTAGAGAAGACATTGGCCATGTATTTATGGTATGGCAACATTTGGATGGAGTATTGAAGCACAAAATTTAATTCAAAGAAAGTGCTACTGGGCAAAGCAATTTGTTGTTTTGTTGCCTTATGGAATGCTATTAGAGAGGAAGCTATGTGGAAGATATGGAAAGAACTATGTGCGGCCAATTTTGATGAAACTCCAAAAGAATGGTTGATTCTTAAGTCCCTTGTCTTGCTTGGTAGAAGAATACATAATTTCTAGACATCCCCTTGCTTGAGACATCATAGGATCTTCATCTTGGAAAATAACAAGCTAATAGGTAAATGGACTGTCCACGAGGGTGAAGAAGACATCATTGACCTTCTTGACAACACTATGCGATGCTTTGGTGTGCAACATGTGGCTTGCTCTTAATCTTTGCCAAAATTGTTCCTCCTCCAGTCCATCCCCTGCTTTCCAGAATAAAGGGGATTCCATGGGTGCTTTGTCCTTTCGTTGTATTAGTTATTTTATTAATTAAAACATGGAAGAATAGGCCTCTACTGAACTTCCTTTGATCTCTCTCTCTCTCTCTCTCTCTCTCTCTCTCTCTCTCTCTCTCTATATATATATATATATATATATATATAGAGAGAGAGAGAGAGAGAGAGAGAAGGAAGTTCAGTTACTTATATATATGCTTCATAAATTATTTAGCTAGTTATTTGGGTTTTCGATAAAGTGTGGGTGGGAATCAATAGAGCCACCTTCATGAATCTATCCACAATGAACCACCTTGATTAATTTCCGTTGTGGTTTTGAGGAACAAAAATTCATCTTCTATGTAGCGTATCCACTTTAGTTTCAGCTTGTTGTTCTCTATGATGAACTCTCTGAGGTGTCTAAAACGGGGAAGACTTCTTACAATTTTTTAATCATATTACCAAGCCAACTAATTACTTACCTATTTGCCAATAGAAATGTCGCACAATCGGTCCATAAATCTTCTTTATTCTAAGATGGTGAGCACTCAATTTAAGGGGTCCCACATGAAGGTAACTACATGATTATGAACCTTCTTTGGAATTCTCTTTAATTTTCTTGATCTTTGTCCCTTTTTTATAATTTAAAGCGTTGTTGAAAAAAAAAAAGGATGGCGAGCACTTGAGGCATCTTCGGATACATGCAAGAATAAGTTTTGTTAGATATTCAATACTCAGAACAGAAATTTACCTTTCTACAAAAAGTATTCATTTTGAAAACTATGATGCTTGTGTTTATCATTTGTAGGTAGTTTTGGGTTTGCATTTCTTTTTTCAACCTTTTTTCCCAAACTTGTAGAAAACTTGCATTATTTCACATCTTTATTTCTTTGACTTTATTGCCTTTATTAAGTCATCTTATTTTTGCGTGAAACTCGAAGTATTCATATTGCGATGCACCTCTGAGTGAGACATCAACTTGAGTTCTCTTCCCTTGTTCATTAAAAAAATCTTTTAATTTTTTTTTCTCCTTCAAATCAGTTGGTTTGAAAACCATTTGATATCATAAGAAGAGAATCAGAAGTATCACTTTTACCTTCAACTACATAAATTCCTTGTTGTTTACCTCTTCTTGAGTAGCTTCATCTTCGATTACCAGCTTGTTTATTCTCATTTTGATAGTAGTTTTTGGCATAATGTCCATAACTTCCACATATGTAGCAACTGTTGTTATCATCACTCTTTTTTCTTTCATTGTAGTTATAGTAGCCTCTCGCACATCTAGTGTTCTTCCTCTTGTACTTGAAGCCCCTTGATCATCATTAGATGTATTCCTTCTTCCTCGACCTCTATTCAAAGCTATTCTACCTCTACTTCCTCCTCTTGATGATTTGTCATAGAGAGCTTGTCCGTGAGATCCTCTTTGATTTGAAGTAGAGCCATTAAGATTATCTCCTCTGTGACCATGTTGCAACAAGCTAATCAACATTTGGAAATTCTCCTCTAACATAAATTGAAGTAATGAATGGTCTCCATCTCTCATCATCCTTGAGGCCATTGAGAGTATGTGAGACCAAGCTTTTGTTCTCCACATGAGCTTGAATTGATCCCAACTTATCTACATTCACTTTAACATTTAATAAGTAATCACTCACTAATGTCCTTGCATTTTTCTTTATGCTTTTCTCTTTCATTTTTTATTTGAATCGTCCTTGCTCTTGTACCTATATCATACAACCTTTCCAATGCAAGCCTAACATCCCTACTTGTGTCTAGGTATTTTTTGTTTCTTGCCATTGAATCCTGAATATTTTGTGATAAAATGAATATAAACCTTTTGTATCTTTCATTTCAAATTCTAAATTCACTCAATCGTTGTTGATCATGACTAAGACTCGGATGCAAGTCTATGAGTTCACCCAAGTAGTGATTCTCTCTCTTAGTAGACACTAGTCTTCATAGTCAACTCTTCTAGCCAAGTCATTTTTCTCAAATCTATTATTGTTTCTTGTCTCTTGATTTTAGAGATGTTTCCACATACAAAACCCTTTGTTCTATAGTTTGTTTGGCCCATTGGAGATGCTCCAATTCAATTTCTTTTATTCTCTGAATACAGGACCAAAAGAATCAATTTGTCTCATCTCATCTGTCCACTTCCAATCTTCACCTTTATGGATAGTTTCACCTTGTTCCATCTCTTCCACAAAGAGCACACTAATTATGAACCTCTACAAGTCACCAAATAAGGAGAAAACATCAAAGTGATTTAATCAATCCCCTTCCATATAGGAAGTCCTAGGAGTGTAAGAGAAAACTTGTTTTTGATAATCAACTAGCTTACCTTCCATTCCATCCACATATATAATGCCCAAGCCTTCATAATCTTCTTGTCTTGCACAAATGGACCAATCGGTTATGGGTGCAAATATCTTGTTGAGATCTCTCATCTAGAGGAAATTTATGCAAATTCTTTCCAACTTTGCAAAATCTTTGTCTTTCGATTTCCAACATGCCAAAAATAGACAATTGATGCAAGAAGGAAGGTGTTGATCACCATGGCATGCCCCACCAAGTTGAGTTGTATGCCCTTCTGGTAAGCAAGTTTATTATTGAGATTGTTGAGAATCCAATTCCATTGTTAACCACAGAAACATCAAAACCCATAGAAATTTTGAGTAGATAATACGATAGTCCACTAGGGAGCTCGAGACATCCATGGTCAACAAGAAACTACAAAAGGGGTATGAAAATTGCCTTGAAAGAAATTTTTGAGTAGTTTATTTCAAATTTAGAAGCAATGCAAAATGTTTTTAGACAGTGCCAAAAAGTGGAAATACTATAAGGATCATCATGCATAAAATAATTTGTCATTGGCACAATCTTCCAAAGAGATACTTTGATTTTACGACCAAATCTAGTGGCATGGATGACAATTATGGTGTCTGGCTCATATTTCCATCCTACTCAACCGTTTGGCTCATGTGAAAACTGGTGATTTCCACTAGTATGATAATTTATTAGGGTGATAATTTATGGCACTATTTATTAGGGTGATAATTTCCTTTTCATGTGGATCATTTAGCCTTGTTATACTCGATAAAGAGGTAGATGTTGGTGGGTGATCCTGTTGAGATATCAAGGTCAACATGTGATGATATAGGATGACATGTATCGCTTTTTTCATTTCTTTGACATGTATAGTGGTCATGCCAGTATATTTTAGGGATACTTCATTGCGATTTACTAGATTTATCTATTGAGAGTAATGGCATATTTATTTCTTGCAAGCTCACTCATTCGTGGATATTAAGATTTTCTTTATGTACTATTCTTTATATAAAGCACTAGTTGTATTTTTGTATTAGTTCATTCTTGTATATATTCATTTTATGTAATAGAAGAAGAATAATAATATCATTACTTCCTTTTCTCAATCTATGTGTGCTCCTCTTTGAGTGTGAGAATGTGTGAGTGAGCTCTCTTTCTTATCTCCTTCCTTGTGACACATTGTGCTTGGTGGTATTGCTCTTAAAAAATTTGATTATGGAAGAATTCATTGACCACATTCTTCTCATGTCCTTGCTGATTTTCTATCCCACTTAGATAATGGTGAGCCTCCAAAAGGAGTTCATGATTCTTTTTCGGATGCCAAACTCTTATGTGGGTGATGTTATTAAGGTTGAAGTGGTTACTCCTACTTGGTATGAGAAGATTATTTCTTTTCTTTTTTTTTTTAATGTAAAGGAAGTTCGGCAATAGCCTACTCTCCCGGACTTGAATTAAATTAAGAAACAAAGGTACAGAAGAAGGGGACTAGTGCCCACGGGACCCCCCAAATCCCGCAAAGCAGGGGAACTAGGTTGATTCCTAGGTTGCTTTACAAAGAAGGTTGATCACCCTCTCGTCGCCCTCATGCGGGACCCACTTGGGTTTGAGCTTGTTGTTGATCAAAAGGAGAACTTGGTGGTGTCTGAAGGGGGGGACCTTCTTACTGTTGACAATCCTTTTGCCAAGGAGGAATAGTGATTTTTCAATCGACCACTCCCTGGGGGGGTCGCCGAAGTTGAGAGCACACCGCTCGCGCCAAATTTTCCACAGGACTTCCCCTCTGATTGCATTCCAGAGAGTCGCAGAGCAGCCAATCGCTTCTCCCAAGAGGACTTGTTTCCAACTAAGCTGTGTATGAATTCTGATTTTCAGTTCAACCGTCTTCCAGACACTGAAAGAGTTGGGGCAATTAAAGAAGATGTGTGGGACATCTTCGATAGCACGGTGGCAGCGCTTGCACCACGGCGGGATCCCACAAATTTTGCTTGCTTTCTGGTTAGTCCAAATTCCCCGATGGAGAATTTGCCAAAGGAGGACAGACTTCTTAATCTCTATAAGTGGGTGCCAGATACCCATGAATTTCATGTCCCACCAAAGCCGCGTCCAAGACAGGCACCACTTCTTGTTGAGGCTGGTCTGGAGGTCATTCGTTTCTTTGATGTTCGGGATTTTGAGTAGGCTATTTCCATTGTGCCATTTGAGACCACGCGCATTCGGAGTATCATGTCCCATGAGAAGGCGAGTTTTGTGACGATCCCAAGCGAGGCATCTGCTTTGCAAGATGTTCCATTCTTCGTAGGAAATGTTTATGCGGGGGTCGATATCCTCGTAGTTGATCCAGCTGTTGGTGTCATGTTTCCATTTTTGAATCCTTTGTTCCTGGCATTTTGAATGTTCCATGCCTCCACCCTCCGGATGCCATGAATCGGAAACCAGATAGAGTCGTTTTGTCTGATTCCCGCTGCCCACTTCCAATCTTCACTAATTCTTGTGAAGCTTTTGACTTTGTTCCAGCCCTTCCAAAGGGAGCATACGAGGTTGGAGCCTTTCGGGACGACGGGTATCGGGGAGAATAGCAGGGTCATGATGTCTAGATTCTTCCAGTTCGGGTGCCCCATGAGAGCCAACTCTTGCTTGTTTCTGAAGATCAGCTTGGCCCACGAGGCCTCCCCATTGCACCAAGCCTTGATCATCCATTTGGCCGCCAGTTTGTTGGCCATACACCCAATGTCGATTATTTCTTTTCTTTCTACCAAGGCACACCCTATGCATTTATGGTATGTGCCTCGTATGAAGTTGGCACTATGAAGTCAAAGAGTTTTTATTATTTCGGATCAAGTGTACAAAAAGAACTTGGGAGGATTTTTTCTATGTTGTGTTCCCCTTCATGAGGTTCAAACGGTCATTTTTGAAGCTCATTCCAGACTAAGTGATGGTCATTGTAGAGCTCATATAACAGCAAGGAAGATATTTCACAATGAATTATGATGGCCTATGATACATAAAGATGTTCACGACTATGTATTATTTTATGACCCTTGTTACTGCACTAGTGAACCTAGAGAAGTCCATTGATTTCCTCTCCAATGAGTGTTTCCGTTGGATACTTCGCAAAAGTGGGGCTTAAATTTTATTTAGCCCATTTGGCCACTGGTAGCCTAGCCTAGAAAAACCCTCATTTTGACTTGCACTAATTATTGTACTCAATGGGCAAGACTTGCACCTTGAAACACCTACCATGTAGAGTGTTGCTACTCTGTTACTGACCAAATTGTTTCCTCATTTTGAAATTCCCTTGGCATCGGTTTCAGATCGCAGTATCCATCTCTTGGATCAGATCATCAAACCAATTATTGATTATTATTGTATTGATGAAAAATTTGACTCTCATATTAGCCTCATGTGAATGGTTTGATAGAAAGCAGTAACAACAATTTTGTTGATGTTGCTACAAAAGATGTTATTGGAATATTGTCCTATGTGGGAGGAGTGTTTACCAATGATTTTATGGGCCTATCGGACCTCATAAAAAGTTACCATAATGAATGGGTGAGACTCTAACCCTATACAAGTTAATATCATATCAGGGCATTCTCGCATCCCTTTTGTACATAATTGAAAACAAGAAGCAAAAGATTATATGGTTGTTCATTACATGCAAATCATGATGGAATGCAATATTTCAAGTCAGTTAGTTGTAGAATGGGTGGTGGCTCAAGAGATCATCTCTAAAATCAATCACATGACGAATAATGTCAGCTAGTATAAAAACCAAAACAGAAAAATGGTCAAAGAGTATGGAGTTAGAATCCAAGACAATCCTATTTAACTAACTCCGATATTTTGACAATAAGTTCATTTTCCTTCCATAGCTTAAGTGTTTTCATTGTGTTTCATGCAATAGTAGGTCCATACTAATGACGGCAACTTTTTTGCCTAATCAAATCAAATTTAGAGGCATGCATTAGGTGCAAATATCAAAGATGCTACTGTAAATGCACATCCAATGATTCATTGGTAGAGATCTAGTGGATTATTGGATGCTCGATTGGTAGCACCTACCAGTTCACCCAATGCATGCCTCCAACATTTGCAATTGAACATGCAACTAGAGAAGGAAGGAGAGAAATTCGTGCCTTTGAGATAATTATCAATGCAAAGATTAGAATACAGCTTGATGCATCCTACATTGTGCATCAACATTACTCAGTATTGAGACTATAAGTACTCTCCTAATTCTCAAAGCCCCATAAGAAATGGAGAACATATTTGGCAGGCTTGCTAAAGTGAATACATGTATGTGTGTATACCCAACACATCACCCTAGGAGATGGGATTGTGCCCAAGGACTCTGGTGTTGAACCTATAGAGTAAGCAATATGAGGTATCTCAAACCCTATATTCCTTGTTCATTGAGGCAAGAGAAGACAACACTAGTGTCAATTGGGTGGAGATCCTCTTTTGAAAGCTTCACAAGGAATTCCTTTGGTTATTTAGAGTGTATAAAAGATCACAAACTCTAAACAAAAAAATTGGTGTATTCCTTAACCTTCTCATCCCCAAAGATCCCTTGCTTGCTTACCAAGAAGTGGTGGAAGTAGTAGAGAAGACCTTTCTCAAGGAGCTTCTATGATAGCATTATAGGCCAAGAGGAAATGTTGTGGAGAATAAGGAAGAAAGGGAAAAGAAAAAGATGAATGCAAAAATTGTTTGTGAATCCTTTTGAGGGGTGAGAAAGAGGCATAACAAAAGCCCAAGAAATGGATGGGCCATCTACTCAAGCGAAAGATGAAGAATGACATTGTCAAGTAGAAGTGGCGGCATGAGTGGAAATAAAGCAGTGACAACAACAAGCTCAAGCGGAGGAGGAAAGGTGTTGAATAGAAGAAGAAGAAGTCAACCAAAGACAACAACAAAAAATCCGACGAGAGTGAGAATTGGTTTTATAGCAAGAAGATACTCATGGATGGGAAGAATTTGAGTGAGAAACCGATCATCAAACAAAAACCGATCATCAAACAAAAGGCGCAAATCAGCTTGGTTGGAAGAAAGCGAGGAAGAACAAACAATCTTGGTGATCAGTCACATGATGAGAAGGATCAAATGAAAGGAGTTCAAGCCGCAAGAATTGCAAACTCCATAATAAAGTCAATGAGTTGCAAACAGATAAAGCAAGTATTAGTGGTCAAATTTTCCTTAATTGATAACTTACAAGTAGCTATATCTAAAAGCAATAGTAATATGGATTCAGAATTATAATTAGAGGATGCAATCTATATTTGAGAAAAGAATACTATTTTGGGAGAGAAATATTTTAGAACATATAAAAATTCAAACTAAGTTGAGAGAGTAGGTTGAAGCCAAGGATTTGGATTTGATTAAGAAGGAAGAGCACTCTCAACTATTGCGCTCTCAGCTTTCGAAAGCTTCCATGAACATTTAAAAATTTCTTGAAGCTAAAGTGAATACACGTATGCAACACATCACCCTAGGAGATGGGATTGTGCCCAAGGACTCTGGTGTTGAACCTATAGAGTAAGCAATATGATGTATCTCAAACCCTATATTCCTTGTTCATTGAGGCAAGAGAAGACAAAACTAGTGTCAATTGGGTGGAGATCCTCTTTTGAAAGCTTCACAAGGAATTCCTTTGGTTATTTAGAGTGTATAAAAGATCACAAACTCTGGACAAAGAAATTTGGTGTATTCCTTAAGCTTCTCATCCCCACAGATCCCTTGCTTGGTTACCAAGAAGTGGTGGAAGTGGTAGAGAAGACCTTTCTCAAGGAGCTTCTATGACAGCATTATAGGCCAAGAGGTAATGTAGTGGAGAATAAGGAAGAAAGGGAAAAGAAAAAGAGGAATGCAAAAATTGTTTGTGAATCCTTATGAGGGGTGAGAAAGAGGCATAACAAAAGCCCAAGAAATGGATGGGCCATCTACTCAAGCAAAAGATGAAGAACGACATTGTCAAGTAGAAGTGGCGGCATGAGTGGCAACAAAGCAGTGACAACAGCAAGCTCAAGTGGAGGTGTTGACTAGAAGAAGAAGAAGTCAACCAAAGACAACAACAAAAAATCTGACGAGAGTAAGAATTGCTCTTATAGCAAGAAGAAGAATTTGACCGAGATACCGATCATCAAATAAAAGGCACAAGTGAGATACACACAAATCAACAATCTTAGATGCAGAGAAGTAAAGGGAACCAAACAAAGGGTCCATGATAATTTCATCCATTCAATGTACAACTAGGGACCCATGGTGGAGGGATCAAGAAAGAATGTGGTTGCCTTCACTAGCTTGCTCATACAGAGTCTATCACTAGTTCATGAAGGACTAGTGGATGACAAAAACAAATGTTGCAGCTGTTGTCTACACGTTGACCATGTTGTCTACACGTTGACCATGAAATATGCTTGATAGTGGGATGAAGAGGATCACATATTAATTTAAGAAAATAATAAACTTAAATAGTCTATCCAAGGACTTGAAGTCAACTTGGCCAGAACGGCACATATTTTGGATGCACAAGTATAGGCCATGCAAAGGGTCATAGTTAGTTTAGAAGCTTGGTTGGAAGAAAGCGAGGAAGAACAAACAATTTTGGTGATCAGTCACAAAATGAGAAGGATCAAATGAAAGGAGTTCAAGCTAAGAATTTCCTTGCATTTATTTAGATCTCGTGGTTGTTAATCATGTAGGGGATCTCTTCCTTTTATTTTTTCTTCTTGAAGAGTTTACACAATTCTTTAGTTGATTTATTTGCTTTCCTTGCCCACCAATCTTTAAAATAAGATTAAAGATTCTTTCTTTGAGTTTTCTCTTCATACCTAAGTTTTCTTCTAATAAGTCAAAACTCGAAATGGGATTTTCCTTCATTGAATTTAGACGGTACATCGGAGGCTACGATAAATATTTTCCGTTCTAGAAAATCAAATTCTTTGAATCTATTTTTGAGCCTTGATAAGAAAATATTGCATCTGCTTGAAGAGCAATTTCCCACACTTGGTCGGAAAGGCATGGATGCTAATGGCCTTGTTCCAAGTCAAGGTGATCATGTATCCAATCAATCGAAACGAGAGCATTGAAGGGTCAATATGAGACTAGGGAGCTTTCCTATGTCTAAATTTTGGATTGAAGACAAGAACTATTAGACCAATCCAAAAACACCAACTCCACACATTGAGAGAAGGAGGGGGACCTATCAATGATATTCTATGCTATAAAGATTTTGTGAAGTCTAGCTTTTTGTAAATCAATGATGGATTGGAGGTTCAAATAAGAGAAGCCATGCTCTTCTTTGACCTCCACTAGATCATGGTGGAGCTCAACCTGGTCCATGATTTCCTCTTCATGCCCATCAATAAATCTCCCTCTTTATTCATACTCAATGGAAACAACTTCCACCGTATTAAATTTCCCCCATAGGATGATCTCTAAGTGTAGAGATTCCAAAGAATGCCAAGTAGTAAAATTTTCCATGTTTAGATTAGGTGCATACAGTGAAGCAATAGTGGACAAGAGAAGGCCTTTAAAGGAAGAAGCAACCCACCAATGGTTTGGATTTTCTAAGCCAAAAATGAGATGCCAAAATACTTCAGTCCATTTTGAAGTTCAACTCCATTCATTTTGATTTCTTAAAGATAGAAAAAGTTTGGGTTTATACTCTCATATGGAAGCCATTGACCAATAACAATCTCTCTTGAGGGCTCCCACAACCCTCAAACATTGAATGAAACAAAAATCATTTACAAAGGCAAAATATTTTTTGGAGAAGGAATTGTCCCTCTTTTTCTTGTTTTCCTCTTAGTCTCTTCTTCTTGATGTTGAGGGATCCTAGAAAAGTAGTCATCCTCTGAGGGGGATCTTCCAAGGGAATCCTACCTGCTATTTTCCTTTCTAATCTACAACTAATGCCACCAATTTGGAACCCACACAAGGAATTGTAGATCCAATGAATGAAATTTTTCTATCATGGTTATTTTCTTTGTTGGTGGTGAATTTGTGCTCTTTTCTAGTGTTGTGCCCTTCTTTGTTGCCATGATGGCTTAAAGAAAGATTCTCTAGAGTTTCCTCATCAATAAATTATTGATTCATTATGTTGGAGTAGTCTAAAAGATTGACTTCCTTTTCTAATTTAGAGACGATATTTATCTAAGGGACCAATCAATAGGGACTCAACCCTAAACCACCTTTGGTTCCTTTTTTCCTTATAGAATTCACTTTTCTGAAGGCTTTAGAGTTATGTCCCTTGAGTTTCATATCTTTAACTTTCTTTGAATCCAACGAATAGTCTTCAAAGGCACCCACACCAAATTTTTGGGTCATAGTAACTTTGTTAACCATAACCTGAACGTTTTCATTATCTTGTTTCATTCTCAATATTTTCTATCTCAATGTTTTCCTCACTGATGTCTATGATGATTTTTGAGGGTAGATCTAAGCTAAGATCTACTTTGATGCACATCTGAGGGTACAATATCGCATTGAATGAGTACATTGAAACTTCCTAGATGAAACTAGTGTCATTTTCCCTAGAGGCTAATGGACTATTTATAGGCATAACAATCTCCTTAATAAATCCATAAAGGAAGTAGATAAGGTTAGGGAGTTGCACCCAAAATGGATATCATGGTGGTTTGAATTATTATGGATAAAATTTGGGAATCACTTGAAGAATCATAATTTTGTGCGGCACCCCTACCTAGCAATTACTTCCAAGGTTTGGAAGGTCATTTTTTCATTTTCAAAAACCATAAGTATGTGGTTTGCTAATAGATATTGACATTTGCTAACAAATAGTCCACAAGGAAAGCACTCCTTATAGAATCATTGTTTGAAAGATCAACGAGGTAACTTAGGACCAAACATCTAGACAATAAGACAAATCCATTTCATCTCTTCTTTGTTATATTCCAGAGATGTACATGCTTGGAGGAATGAGAAGTTCCTTGCTCGAGGGATACCCAAGGCCAAAAGCTAGAGAGTTCATCGAGGTACCTACTCATGATGGCTAGATGAGTAGAGGGACCTTAAAGAGAACTCTAGATGGTGACTAGCCAAGGGCTATAAATAGGCTGGGATGTGAGTACCAGGCCTCTCATTCTCCACTTCTCACATTTGGTCTCAGAGCTTGAGGGAGAGAGAGACCTTGGGGGAGAGCTTGATGGAGATGAAGAAAAATCTTTTGCTTGAAAGAAAGGAGGAATTTGATACTAATTTTGGAGGCATCTTCATCTTCGACAAGAAAAAAACTCTGAATATCCATGGACGATCTTCTTATTCTACGTGCATGGAGAAAATATGCCTCTAGAGTTGTGGAGAAGGCGTGCATCATCATTACAGCACTATAAAAGGACATGTTTTCTTTGAATTTCACACATAAGCTCTATCTGCATCTCTCGCGTTGCTCAGGTGTATTGAACTCACGACCTACTGCATGGGAATGAATGCTTTAGCATTAGGCTATGCACGTTTGTTGCAAGATAGATTATGTATATTTAAATAATTGTATTTTTTGGCAGCGCTTCAACAAGAAGAGTGGTTGAGAGAGAGATAGAGGAGAAAGAGATCCATGAAGAAATACAAGAAGAAAGAAAGAGAGAACGAGATAGAGAGAACAAGAGAATGAAGAGAGAGAAAGAGAAAAGTGGAGAGAAAGAAAGAAAGAAAAAGAAGAGAGAAAGAGAATAAGTAGAGATAGAAAGAAAGAGAGAGAAAGAGAAAGAACAAAAGAGAAGGAGAAAGAGAAGGAAAGAGAAGGAAAGATAAAGAGAAGAAGGAGAAAGAAAGAGAGAGAAAGAGAAAGAAAGAAAGAGAAGGAAAGAGAAAGAAAGAGAAAGAGAAGAAGGAAAGAGAGAAAGAGAAAGAAAGAATGAGAAGGAGAAAGAGAAAGAAAGAGAAAGAGAAGAAGGAGAAAAGAGAGATATAGAAGGAGAGAAGACAAGAGAGATGGAGAAAAAGAAAGAGATGGAGAGAGAGAGAGAGAAAAGAGAGGTAGAGAGAAAGAAATAGAAAAGAGAGGTGGAGAGAAAGAGATAGAAAAAGGGAGGTAGAGAGAAAGAGCTAAAAGAATATGAAGGAGTAAGAAAATGGATGAACAAAGAGGAAGAGGGAAGATGTAAGTGAAGAGTAGAGATAGAAGGAAAATATTAGAAAGAGAGAGAAGAGTAAAGAAAGAGAAAAAAAAGGGAAGTAAGAGAAAGAGCAAGATTAGCATACCTATCTTCACAAAAATGGGCATAACTCTCTCATATGATGTCCAAATTGAACGATTCCACTTGGTATAGAAAGAAGACTCCAAGGAATTTCAATAATGGCTGGAAGCTATGACTAGTTAATTAGGAACCACCTGTAGGGAGTATTTAATTCTCTGCATACTTCTTCAAAGAGGTATGCTTCCCACTCTTCTAACTCCATTGTTTTGGCCATAACTTCCTCATAGAATATCCAAATCAAGAAATTCAAATTGATATAAATTCTACGCTTCAAGCACGTTTTTCGTGACAGGTCATACATATTTTTGCCATTGCAAGCCATATTTGCACAAGATTTTAGATAGTTGTTGACTACGAGAAACTCTTTTTGACATACTTGAGTGTCCAATTATGATAATTAGGAGTTCCTAATCATATTTTGAACCATTTTGGATAGGAACTAATTTATTTTCATATCTTTGCATCATATTTTTGCTCTCAAATATAGTCATTTGAATACTCTTTGCATCAAAATTTACAATTTTGCATTGTTTTTCCTTCCAATTTTATAAAAACAACATTGGAATGTTCATGAACGTTAGTTTTTACATGAATTCATTTATGCACATAAAGTTACACTAACTTATGTTGATTCATAAAATCATGCACAATTTTTTGTTGTGCATTTCAAGAACTTTGTGCAGGTATTGGAGCAAGAAAAGACATTGTTATGAGGGCATTTAGTGTTGTTGTGTTATGAGAGAGAGAAAGTGTTATGTGTGCATAAGTAAAAGCATAAAAATTGATTGAAGTAGAGAAGAAAATGCATGAGTGGATGCATGCATACATAGATGATATGATTTCTAGAAAGGTCAAGTGCATGATGCATTTTCTATCTAAAGAAGATCACTTTTATGTATCACCACGATGAGTTAGGGTGAGCATGAGAAATGTGATACAAGTACCATGCGTAAGCTAATTGTGCCTATAGAAATTAAATGGCAAGGCATATCTATCAAGAACAACTAAGATGTGTTCTTGTCTAGTAACTCATGAGCATATGAATTGTTCTTCATGGGAATCTATGTACTTGATATAGAATTTTATCTCTAATTGGCACAAGTTCGTGGTATGATTATGATTATTAATACAAGTATTAAGTGATTGTATATGATTGGTTGTGATGAGGTTAATGAATGTGCAAGAAGTACAATAATTAGAATGATATCCATAGACATTCACTTTCACTAAAAGGTGGATATTATATAAGGAGTTGATTTTTCAACGAGAAGATTTGGATTGTTAATTGGTCTACATTGATCGAGAAGATCATTATATGCATGGATATGTCTCCATGTCATAATCCATCCAAAAAAATGAATGAGTATGTCTAATCATAAGGATTAACATGTCTTGTCATTTTTCAGATTTAAAAAAATAATTGAGCAAATAGTTAGTGAGGTAGCACCCTCATAGAGATTTAGATGCTAATCTTTGCGAGAATGCTAAAATTTATTGAAATTTGGAGGGCAATTAGCTCATACAATATTCTTTAATATTACCAAGTTTCAGTTAATTTGGATACTTTTAGATAGGTCAAATGGCTTCTGCACTAGAAGTGTTGCTAGTAGAGGTAGAGGCTTGAAACAAGTAACATAGGCCTATTACAAAGGGATTTTCTCTTAATTGGTAGATCCAAATTGAAAGATTTTTTATGGAGATGAACGTTTGATAGAGTCACTTTGTGCATAGAACTTTTCATTATTTTTAAAGATCATTTGATAGGTCAAAAGATCTCTGCACATGAAAGTGCAGCCTCTGACTCGAGACCATGTTACCTAGAAGTGATTGGTTCTCTTCGCGCAATTATTGAAAATGGATGTTTTTTCTTTCTACCTTGAGCTACATATTTCCAAATGGTTTGCACAAAATTTCAAGATGAAATGTTTCTCCATTTAGGAGATATAAAGAAAAGAGTAAAAGTTGGCCTCTACAAATATTTAAAATATTGCAGGTATAGAGGCTTAGTATTTTGGTCATTGTGAAATCCTCAAATGTACAAATACTATGAAAATATAAAAGTAAATATGGATAGTAATAGACGTATGCTATGAAAATGTGGAAGAAATTTGACATCATTTCCTAGGCCAAATGACCTATTCTTCTCAGAACAATCTCTAGCGAGGATTTGCCAAAGAGTGGTACATGTGTCTGATGAACACATGATATTTTCATATTGGAAGCTCCAATTTCAAACATTTTTCTTGGAGACGTTACTCTAGTATATACGCTTTGATATATCCAAAATTCAAAGATTTGGGAATTTATCTTCATAGATAGAAGTTATTCCAAAAGTACAAGAGCATTGTTTTTAGACTCGCCTAAGCGTAGGTGTAGCAGATATAGAATGATACATTTGATTGATTTTTTAGATGAAATTTTGTAGGACCAAACTAGATAAGGTGATCTAGATTTGGGCATAAAGAAACTAAAATTTGGAGTTTGTTTGTTGAGTCTAAGGGCTTCAAGAGGATGACCCTATACATTTCTAGAGTTGGTTGTCAAGTGATTTTTATGCCTGATGAAAGCTTGAGCAAAGCTACATAAGGTTGGAAAATTTCATACATTTATAATGAGTAAAAGTTATATAAAAGTAAGATTTAATCTACTGCTATTGGAAACTGTTTATGCAGGAGACATTGTTGAAAGGAAAAGATTTTCCACAGGTTTCTTATGATATTTTTTGATATGGTGTGATCACCATAGGCTATAAATGCCCTAAACACTTGTTTATTGATCATTGGTTTATGGTGACCATTCTTAGTAGGACAAAGAGGACTCTATCAAAATTTTGACAAAGATATATAGTGCCATGAGAGCATGGAACAGGAGAACTTTACTAGTTGTTCTCATTTCATATAATTGGATTCATACAAGTTGTATAAATTCCAATTTATTGTGAGTTAATATTTATATCTAATGCAAGCCCCATCCTTCACAACTCTAGTTGAGGTGATTTATTACATATTTTTTCATTTCTCAACTCAAGATGAGTTGATGTTACAGATAGTTATGAGTGATAGAGTCATAGGAATGAATCTATTCTTTCCATCGAGAAAAGGAAACACTTCATGATTTCATTATTATTATTATGGTTGTGAGTACTCACCGAGTTATTTTTATCATTTTGGAGAGAAGTTTTTGACTTTAATCTCATACACGCATCTGTGTGGGGTATAAAATTTCATGGTATGGGACATCAAACTTTGTATTCTACCTAGGTCTAGGAGAAATGGTATGGGAGAGAAGTCTCTGAGATTGTATTTTTTATATGATTTGGAGTTCATTCATATGATCTTCCTATTATAAGAGAGCAGAGGGGTAGTTGAGATAATCACTCTGTATGTGATCACAAAAAAGGCAAGTCCGCAAGCAAGTGGCCTAGAAGCGGAAAGGCAAGGTTTGCACATAAGAACTATGACTAGGCAATTGCATTAATAAGAAATTCATAGAGTATGTACTACTTTATTTGATAGGCCTAAGAATAGGCCTTGGTTCATACATAGTGTGTCTGAGGTGAGCTAGATGCTTAGCCTAGTGGGCTATGAGTGTGCACACATATACTTACCATTTTTTAGTGTATTTTGGACTCATATTCTCGTTCTTATTATATCTTGGAGTGCTAGATTATTATAGTAGTTTACTAGAGACACCTTATTCCTAGTTGGGAATGATTTGATCACGGTGATGATTAGATGGTGGTAAGAGATAAAGCAAGTTTCATCCACTTGAAACATCTTCCATGTTATTATTGAGAAGGCACTGGTAGTTCCACTAGTTGCTATACTTTCTTACCATGTCTTCACTTGGCATGATGGACTTTGTTGCACACAGTGGATTTGGATTTACTTTATATGAGAGATATTTTGGTCCATATTTGGGATTATTATATACCATATTTGGGATCATTATATATGATAGATCGAGATTTGGATCCATAGTTTGGATGTGATTGATTGAGATCTTAGTCCATAGTTTAGATGTGATAGATTGAGATCTTGGTCCATAGTTTGGATCATTCAGTTATTGATATCTTGGTCCATAGCTGGACCATTGATAGATTCTCATCTTGGATTCATAGTCTGGATTATGATGAGACTTTATTAAGTTTCATTTTCATATAGTGAGTAAATCAAGTAGATTTACTCGAGCTTAGAGATTAAGCACTATTTGGAAAATATTTCCATTTTTTTTTAGTATTTTTCCATAGAGACTGGGACATAGTCAGATTATTTTGGATATGACAAGCTGTCAATGGGTATTTAAGGGAGACAAAGGCAAGCTGCCAATGTCTCTACAGGTGACAAGCAGTCACAACTTAGTGGTCAAGGTCTACGCATAGGGCGTCCAAGGATATTTTGAGTACTTATGTTATGCACATCTAGAACCATTGGGCCTCAGAGGGATTCCTATAGTATGCACAAGGCAAGGACTACTATTGATTGTTGGAAATGCTAGATAGGAAGCACAGAGACTAGTTGTCTACTTTTTGAGCATCTAGTATTTCACACATCTAGCACACACTACTCTTATTATTTGGAATCACATATTTTGATTCCCAAGTTTATAGCTCCTTCTATATCATTGAGGACATTGATCTTTAGAAAGGGGAGAGAGTGTTGTATTCCAGAGATGTACATGCTTCAAGGAACGAGAAGTTCCTTGCTCGCGGGATAGCCAAGGCCAAAAACCAAAGAGTTCATACGAGGTACCTACTCATGATGGCCAGATGAGTAGAGGGACCTTAGAGAGAACTCTAGATGGTGACTAGGCAAGGGCTATAAATAGGCTGGGAGGTGAGTCCCACATACGTCATTCTCCACTTCTCAAATTAGTGTTATATTCAAAAGATGTACATGCTTGGAGGAACGAGAAATTCCTTGTTTGGGGGATAGTCAAGGCCAAAAGCTAGAGAGTTCATATGAGGTACCTACTCACCATGGCTAGATGAGTAGAGGGACCTTAGGAAGAACTCTAGATGGTGACTAGGCAAGGGCAATAAATGGGGTGGGAGGTGAGTCCCAAGCAGCTCATTCTTTACATCTCACATTTGGTATCAGATCATAACACATTGAAGTATTTCTATTCCCAGTCTGATCTTTAGGGAGACAGGCTAGATGGGCGAAGTTGATGCAAAAATTTTATATGGAAATTCTATATAGAAAAGGAAAAATGAATATAGTTGCAAATGCATTATCTCGTATTTTGCATCAAATTAGCTTCACAATTTGTGATAGTGATTTAATCCAAGAGATCAAATTTTCACGAATTGAAGATGATTATTGCTAGTCTATAATCAATAGGTTATCACAAAATGATAAAGATAAAGCATTCTCTAATTTTCAAGTGGAGCAAGGTTTGCTCAAAAGAAAGGGAAAGATTCGTGTGCCTAGTTCCCAAGAATGGAAGTTTAGAAAAGAAGTTATTTTTGAGAACCACAATTACCTTCTACACGACATCTTGGTATTGAGAAAACTTTGCAGTTGATCAGACACACTTTTTGGTGGCAAAAGATGGTCAGAGATGTAAACAATTATGTAAGTCGGTGTTTTAAGTGTCAAGTGAATAAAGCAGAGAGGATTAGTCCTCCAGGTCTATTACAGCCATTGGAGATACCACAATATTGTTGGGATAGGATTTCCATAGACTTCATAATGGGTTTATCTCGGACACCATGACAAAAGAATGCTATTCTTGTAGTGGTTGATCATGTGAGTAAAATGGCACACTTTATCCCTACAAAGGAATCTGTGGAGGCTCCACAAGTCGTAGAACTATTTATTCAGAATGTTTTTGGACTACATGGTCTAGCAAAAGCAATAGTTTCAGATAAGGATCCCAGGTTTACAAGGAATTTTTGGAAACACGTGTTCAATAAGCTTCAAGTTTAACTCAAGGTGAGTAGTGGAGAGCATCCATAGAAAGATGGTTAGATCAAAAGAGTTAATCAGATATTGGAAGATATGCTACGGGCATATGTTTGAGAAAAGCAAATAGATTGGGATAGTTTTCTCCTAGTAGTTCAATTTGCTTATAATAGTTGGAAGCACAACTCCTAGGCTGGCATCTTTTGATGTGATTTATGGATTTATTCCACATAGTCCAGCTACCATTGGGTTACCTAGGAAATCTCGGAGTTCTTCATAATTTTTAATGGATATGCAAGCTAGTTTGAAAATAGCTTAGTTCAATCTATAACAAGCTGCTGAAAGGATGAAAGCATTTGTAGATCGACATTGTACACCATGAACATTTCAAGAGGTTGATCATGTGTTTTTACGCGTTCCAGTTGGTTCATCATTAACAATGGGTTAGAAACCCAAGTTATCCCTTAGATTTTGTGGACCTTGGACAATAATCAGAAGATTAGTGATGCAAGATTAGTGATGCCGCTGAGAGGGGCATTAAGGAAATGGCCTCTAACACTTCCTCGATGCTCAACTCATAAACAAAGAATGGAATTGAAGATGAGGGACACCAGGCTCCTATAAAATCACTCACATGAAAAACACACACAACACTTCCAAAGCAAGGGTGGTCCGCGCCACTTTTTCACACAAATACAATGGTCCTCTTAGGGTGGGGGTGATCCACACTGCCCTCTTAGTACACTTAAACACAATCAACACAAAGGTACTCTTAAGGCAGGGGTGATCCACATCACCTTCTTAGGACCAACACACAAACATTACACAAGTACTCTTAAGGCAGGGGTTGTCCACACCGCCCTCTTAGTACCAACTCGGAAAACACGAAACACTCATAAGAAAGAGATTCTCAATGACAAGAGGAGCCAAGTGATACCACAATCTTCAATGGGTTTTGGGAATGATGGAGAAGAGGGAAGGAATATGGAAGGATTAGGAAATGAGAGAAGAAGAGAGGGTGTATTGGATAGAATAAGCAAGGGTTCAGGGTAATGGAAATGAAAGGAGTTGGAGAAATGAACTTGATTGAAATAGAAAATATAACAAAGACATGGGGGACTTACAAATTAGGAGCTTGTATAGCTCTCTCAATACAATGACATAGGGTAGACTCCTTGTAGCTCAGTGATGAGTAGCACCTCCTTTAATGTCAATCCGGGAAGACGTGAGGATGGTATGAAGACCTCGAGCAAGTGGAGGCGCAAGTGCGTGAGTGAGAAGCATACAAGCATGCACACACATACACACACACGCGCACACACGGCAAGACAAAGAGTGAGAAGCAATGGAGTTCTTAGATTACTTTCCAAAAGCTCTTACAAGTTCATTTCAATTACAAGCTAACCTCAAAAATGAGCTCTCTAGCTCTTTTTATAGTTTTTGACTAGGTTTTGGCCCTATCCAGACCTAGTGTCCGGCTTAGTTAAAAATTAGGTTCCAGGGCCAATTTGAGGGCTTAAACGGAGTCTAAAAAATACGAAAATTGATATGTAGGTACTTCTAAGGCTCCTCAAGCTCAAGGACTCCTTGGGTTGCACAAAATGGAGCTACAAAAATATGAAATGGTATTTACAATGATTGTTAGTGATCAGAATCACTGTTATAAAGATGTTGATTTAGAAAAATTTGAAGGGCCTATCTGCCAGATTTGCGTCGACTGCTTTGCCTACTTACTCCTTCACCCCGCTCTGACTCTCTCCGCTGGCTTCCTTGTCTAGTCAGTCCTTGGGTGGCCATACTGCTCTCAACACCCCCCCCTCTCTCGCGTCTGTCGTCCCTGACAGACCCTTGTTGCTAGGAGTGTTGGATGTAATATTCCACAACCTGAGTGGCAAGCTGATGTTCTTGTATGCGTAGTCCTCTGGCCAAATCTGTCATCATACGATCCCAATCAATTGGTCCTGGAATGTCCGGATGTGGCAGACGTAACTGATCTGCATGGATCGCTTGTTCTACTGCGAATAGGTGTAGCAAATGTGTGGGTCTGGGAATGAAAAGTTCCGAATGATATTCCCAGAATCCCGTAGAGAACATTTCCTCAAATGTCTGCTTGAAGCATGCGGGTAAGTACTTTATTCGTGCATGCCAAGCAAAGATTATAGTGACCGAGGGGGTCTGGCTCATGTCGTAGACTAGATCCTTGTTACCTTGAGAGAATCCAGGGGCAGAGATGTATGGAGCTTGTACATTCCGAAAGGTTTTGAAGACAATGGTCATGAGCTCGAATATCTTCATACACATTTTTGCTACTATGTCAGGTACATTATTTAGACGTGTAGACCAGTGCCGAATTGTTGATATCATGTAGGCTACGGTTGGGGTCCCTCGAGGTGGAGCAAAATATGGATAGTTAACCCAAGCCGAGCATTCTTTATTATTGCATACCTTGATTGCAAATGCTTGCCAGGATCTGCGACGTACCACTGGGCAATAGCATGGATTATACTTGATATATAGTGGCATGGTTGCCCAGGTGCTCATCATCTCTGGGTAATCGGTTAGTAGACGTGCACGCCAATTAGGTTGGAAGATCGAGCCAGCACGTGCATCTGTCGGTAAATCCCCTATCTCAAATTGAGTGGTGAATGTGGGCTCCTTCCCTGTATGTCTTTTGACTTCTGCATTATAATCATGTAGTAAGACAAAATAAGGCATGTATTGCGACTCTGATGTTGTGATTAACCGTTGATGGGATAAGTTTTGAAAGTAGGAAGACCGAAGGACAATCTTCCAGATTTGTGAGAGATTGCATTTGCACGGCCACACGATCATCATGTGTCTTACCCACTTTCTCGACCCTTTTAACCCAATCTGGAACTTGAATTTCTAAAGTGTCTTGTCCTTCCTCTGTAGTTCGACCACCGAGTGTCGGCATAGGTTCGTATGGCTCTTCATAGCTGTCATCGACGGGGATTTCCACTACTGTTTCAGGTTCTGGTTCTTCAATGGGCGAGGGTGGCCTTTCATATGGTAAGAGGCGTGCTTGGAGTTCTGCCACCTGTTTCCGGAGGGTCTCTATTTCTTCTGTAGAGTGTTGCAAGATTACCGGCTCCTGTTGAGCTGTGGGGACACTGGCTATCTGTTTCTTTAGATCTGCACATTCAGTCTCTAACTTTTTATATGACTCCAAGAAATTTGCATGCTCCTCAAGTAAGATGCGAATGTCTTCCGATGGGACTGCTCTATATCTGGTAGGGCTAATGGTTGCTCCTACAGTTCCTTCCATAGCCGCTTCAAGGTTGTCTTGGTTTTGTTGTTGAAGTCTCTTGTTCTCTTCTAGTGCTACTGCCATATGCTTCCTTAATAGCCCAATGTTGCGTCTGAGTGTAGCATTAGATATCATTTGCGCTTGGAGCACTGTTTCTAATTCCTTGACTGCTTGGTCATCCACTGTTGATGTCTTTGATTCCAGTTCGGAGTGTGCCTGCTGTAAGGTGGTATGCTCGGTTAGGAGCGTTTGGTAGTCAGCTTCAAGAGTGTTGACCCTAGCTTGCAGACGTTGAGATTCTGCCTGGAGGGCCGTAGTGCGTTCTTCCAATTGATGGTATTCTTGTTGTAGTTGATGTGCACACTGAAGTAAGGTGTTGAACGTGCTATTTACATTATGAGATGCAAGGGGAAAAGTTTGAAGTGCAGGGGAGGTGGGATTGGGTAGGGGGGTAGTGAATGCTGTGTGTGCCAATGATGTGAGTGGTGAGGTGGGGGGTAAGGGAGGGGGAGATGGTGGAATCGTGGGGAGAGGTGCTGTGGTTGGTGAAATGTCCATTGGGTCAGACAAAGTGGTGTGTACAGGGGCTACCATGTAGGTGGGTATGGTAGGTGAAGTGAGTGTGGTGTTCGTGTAAATTGATGTCGTTGCGAACATCGGGGAAATGTGCCTCTGAAACATTGGAGAGCGGATGAAATGCTCCACAAAGGATGGGTATTGGGGTGGTGAGGTCAAGTTGAAAGAGGGGTAGGGGCCAGATGGGAAGTGAGGGTCATGGAATGGAGGTGCCCGTAGTGGGGAATAGGCTGGGAAACACAGGGTGCCTTCGGTGGGTGCTGGGTTTCCAACTACACTTGGAATTATGGGATGGCCAGTCATGGGTTCGGAGGATAGAAGGGATGAAGTGTACAAGGGATTGGTGACGAAGGAGAAGAGGGTGTCTTGTGAGGTGGGTTCTCGAAATGAGAAGGATTTGAATGAGGATGGGTTATAAGTGAAGGTAGAGGTGATGACTGTCGTTTCTTCCATGGTGGGAGGTGGTGGTGGGGGTGGAGAAGGTGGTGATGGAGGATGCTGGGGTGAGATGGGTGATGTCTGAACGAAGGTTTCGGTAGAGAGGTCAGTGGTGGTTGTGGGGGTAGCTGTTGTTTCAATGGGTACTTCTTGTTCTGTGACGGGTATCCTGATAGTCTTACCTGCTCGTGGTAACGTGTCAACTCTGCGTTTGTCATACCTCACGGACTGGCGGACTGCAATGTGGAGAGCCTCTGGAACTCCTAAAGATTCTGACACTAATTTGAGGGTGTCAATGAAATGTTGGTCCACCCCCTCATCTAATAGCATTTCTTGCATCAAAGCTTGACCGGATACAAGAGAGAGTTGATGCTCCTCCTGATGCTCTTGATCATAATCCTCCTCATCTTCCTCCTGTTCTTCATCTCCGTCATCCTCTTCATCCACTTCAACTGGTGTGACAGGTGCTTGGGAGGTTGTGGCCTGCGTTTGCACGTTTTCCGCTTGTTGTGCCTCTTCTGCCTCCAGCTCTACATCTTGTAATAATTGTTCGAAATCTTCATTAGTGAGTTCTTCCAAAGGTGCACCACTGGGAAATTCAAGATCGATTGGGATAGGAGGGAATATCAAGGTGGAGCCATCGGTGCTGCGTCTTGGAAGTCGGAGTGTGAATGGTCGGACTCTTCGGGGTGGAGGGGTGACATCTGGTGTTAGGGTGGCTCCACGTGGTTGAGCACACGGGACTTGGACAGTGCCTCTCATCTTCTTAGAAGGGGGTCCAGTGGATGTCCTGCCTCTAAGCTGCTCTACACGATTCCACATTAAGGCCCGTTGAATAGGGATGTCATATGCCAAACACCTATAAATGATTCTCGTCAAAGCACAGCAACCATATAAAACCTGTTTCCGCGGCCATCGTTTGTGAGCTAGGTGTATCTGATCTATTATCCAGTGCGGTAAGTTGATGGTGAGGCTCTGTGTCTCTGCCAGATACAAACTAAACCAAATCTTTTTGGGAGGCATGGTGAATCTATCTTGTGCAGGAAAAGCAAAGTGTTGCATGCACATGTGAAGGTGGATTGCAATATTAGGCGTCATGGATACCATGTCCTTAAGTTTGGTGAGACTTCGATTCTTCATGTAATCCGGTACTAGGGTTTCCTTCTCTGTAGGAATATGCATTCCGCGCATATCTAGAGCCTCTCTCACCAAGTTGTTTGATAGCCTGAACCTCTTGAGCTCATTCCCCTTTGTCAGAGATGGAATCACAAATGAGCTTGCACCTTTTGGGTTCTGGTTTGGAGTCAAGGTGTTGATGAGGTAGTAGCATCGCATGAAGTCGGGTTTTGGGAGTCGTGCACTGAAATAGGCACTCAATCCTGCCTTTTCCCATATCGGACGTAGACCTTCTGCATTTTGTAATTTCTCAAATTCTCTTGTAAAGAAATGGTATCTGCCTTGCTTCCCATTGAAGTCCAACTCTGATTCCCATAGGTACGTTCCTTCACCCAAGGGTCCTGCCACCTCGGTAAACCAGTGGGAAGTCTTTCCTACGGGCATGGTGTGGCCACGCAGAGGGTCCGCAATAGGTATGATTTTGACGGCCTGCAATTCTTCTGGTCTTTCATTTGTCTCAGGCAAAACGGGTAAACTGTCTAAGTCCACCACTTGCGGGCTTGTTTCTGTGTGAGAGCTAGTCCCTGCTCCCTCAGCCATGTTGAAAACTTCGCAGCTGGTTTTGTGAGAATATATGAATAAATGTTAACATTGCAATGGACACAAAAATGACACGATGTTCCCTGTTACAACATTAACTTAAAGTTCGGGAGTGGTTAGGGGTTAATAAGTGCTCGGTGCTAGTGTGTGTAGTTAGGAATTGGGTAGACCTACGAGCTAAGCGGAATGATGTGAAGTGAGAGTGAAGCGGTTAGTAGGTGGTCATGGATTTACAATTGGGGTCCGGGGGTTTGTTACAAGTCTTGGGCTGCCAAATGCAGTGGATGGGTTTTGCTCTTGGTTCCGTAGAGACTCTCGAGAGCTTTATAGGTGTGTCAGCTTGAAAATGAGGCCTTTTAGGGACCCATTTACAAGTGATTCTGTTCGTGCTCATGGGCCTTGGTGTTGAAAATGAGTGGATGTCGACTGTGCGAGTGAATGGATCATGCTGTGTAGGGTGTGTTCTTGGTGTAGCTATTTGAGCCCGCAAACAAGCCTTAGGCACCCAAATTTGTCTTGATTGTGGGCTGGCCTTCATCGACTTCTTGGGCACCCAAAGAGACTTCACGTTAGCAGATGAGCTTTTGAAAGACTTCTTATTAGTATCGTGTTGTTGGTTACTAATAAGAGGCTTTGCCCGTGTGGTTGGCTTGAGTGCAACCGGGTGTTCGCCTTTCCGCACCCACACTTGTTTCACTTGCTGAGACATTTTGCTG
The DNA here is from genome assembly GCA_020310875.1 of Ceratopteris richardii. Lineage (NCBI taxonomy): Eukaryota > Viridiplantae > Streptophyta > Polypodiopsida > Polypodiales > Pteridaceae > Ceratopteris > Ceratopteris richardii. The sequence continues at coordinate 97,467,397 of CM035416.1, forward strand.
CGCAGGTACTTTTGATCTCCAACATAGGTAGTACTCTGCTTCTTCTGCCTTGGATCCACCTTTGGTTGTTGCCTCCCTCTGGCCTTTGGAAAAGAAGAGAGTTCCATTGTGGCTCTGACTCCTTCTTTGAGATCTTCATTCTTCTGCATCACATAGCCTTGGACAAGAACAGCATGGTCAACTTCATGTGCGCCCCTGGAGGGACCAGGAGTCCGTGTCTTTCCTAGTTCCTTGAGTGCTCCATTATTCAACTCAATTGTAATTCTAGTCTGATTCACCCATACCTGAAGAATTCCACTTCTTAGGTTTAAGTTGACTGCTTGGTTATAGATCCAGTCTTGACCCAAGACAAGGGGTTCAGTGAGGTCCTCATCTTGACACACTAGTACTTTAACTGTCATTGCCTCATCATGAATATAGAGGGGAAGTTCCACCTTGCCCATGCAAGGGGTTTCCACGCCTCCCAATCCTATCAGATATGCTTCCACAGGTTTGACAGTTAATTGCAACTCTTCACAGTAAGACAATTTAACAGCACTAGTGGCTGCGCCTGAGTCAATCAAGGCTCTTACAGTCCTTGCACTCTTTCCTTGCCCTATATCTAAGGTTATGAAAGGACGTCGATCAGTTATCCTATGTGAGCTAACACCGGAAACTTCACACATAGCCACGTCATATCCTTGATCTGCATATGCACGTTGCCTAGGGTGCTCTCTACCTTGTCTTCTTAATGTCATTCTCCGTATGCGCTCTAGGGCTTCTGCTTGAGCTTCTTCTCGAATTCGTTTTTCCTCCTCTTTACGTTTCTTAGCAGTATTGAGTCGACTTAGCATTTCCTCTGTGAGAGGTTCCTGATACAACTTGACTCTGCATCCGCTAATATAGTTTGGGAGAACATCACCCTCTAAAGTGGCTAGTTGTACCGCTCCACTCGTGGAGATCCTATTGATTATCATAGGTCCGTAGCCTCTCTTTTCTAGCTTCCTTGCGTGTTGTTTCAATGTGTAGACTAAAACTAGATCTCCTGCTTTCAAGCCCTTATCCTTCACATGGGCATCAAAGTATGCCTTCTGTCTCTTCTTAGCTGCATATATCCCTGCAGCTGCTCTCAGTCTTGTTTCTCCTAATCGTTCAAGGTCAAAAAGTCTAGAGGAGAGTTCATGACCCATCCATTCGTGCTCTTGTGCTACCTTCAATGTAGGTATCAAGAAGTCCAAGGGTAGCACGGCGTTTTGGCCAAACACCATCTGAAAGGGGGTGGCTTGGAGTACCGTCTTGTAGGCGACTCGGTATGCCCAAACAGCATGGTGTAGCTGTTTGTCCCAATCAGAGCGTTTAGTGTTCACTAATTTTGTCAGTACATTGCATAAGATCTTGTTGGTGCTTTCGGCTTGCCCATTAGCTTGAGGGTGATAGGGGGCAGACTTCTTATGAACTACCAAGAATTCTTGGAGTAGATTTTCAATCACTTCGTTCAAGAAATGAGTGCCTCTATCACTAACTAGCTCTATAGGTAGCCCGTATCTAGTGAACACATTCTCAAATAAGAATTTAGCCGTTGTTTGAGCATCGTTCTTCGTTGTGGCTTTTACCTCTACCCACTTAGTTAGATAGTCTGTTGCAACAATGATGTATTCTGCATGAGAACCCTTAGCTGGGGGATTAATAGGACCTACGAAGTCTATTCCCCACTTAGAGAATGCACGTCCACCCATCATGGGTTTCAATGGCATCTCGTCTTTACGTATATGATACTGAGTTCTCTGGCAAACGTCACACCGTTTCACATAGGTATGTGCGTCCATGTGAAGGGTCGTAGGATACTGAGTTCTCTGGCAAACGTCACACCGTTTCACATAGGTATGTGCGTCCATGTGAAGGGTCGGCCACCCGATCTGGTCCAAAGTGTCCTCCTGCTACACCTTGGTGAGCAGTGTCCAAGATCTTGAGATACTCACTCTCATGGACACATAGTCTCAAGTAACTATCTTTACCACGTTTGTATAGATTATCGCCAATGAGAGAGTAATCCTGGGCTTCTTGTTCTAAACTCCTTTTCCTCGCCAGAGTCATGTCTGGAGGGAATGTTTTTGTCCTCAGGAAGGATACTAGTGGTTCACTCCAATCTGGCACAATGGACACATGATAAAGAGTGGCATGTTCCACAGGTGGTTTAGTGCAGCAGATTGGGCATTCCTTGCACAACCTTTGGACATCCGCTTCCATAGTTGGCCAATGTACTCCGAGTCTCCTTAGCGTCTGTAAGGTTTGTTGCTTTGAAAAGTGTTGCTCTAATGCACCTACATGTGCTAATTGCAACCATTTATTGTACTCGTCCTCTTCCACACAACAAGCCAAGATTCCTTGATCTGTGTGCTTGTACATACTACCAGCCATGATGTGGTATTTTTGGGCTTTTACTACCTCTCTATTCTGTGTGGCTATTATTGGGTGGTTAGGTCCATATGTTAACACTGGTACCAATGGCTTAGCCCACTGCGGCACCACTTCCAAATTAAACAAGTAAGCATCAGGAAGGTCATCTGATACTCCTTGTGGGGCTTCTCCAGATGTGAGCCTAGAAAGATGATCAGCTCTCAAATGAGTCCTCCCTTTGCTTACCACAACTTCGAAATCATATTCCATTAGTAAGAGAAACCATCTTACTAATCTTCCTGTATTGCACGGCTTGTTTACGAGGTATAGCAATGCCTGATGATCAGTAAAAAATTTAAACTTATTTGCAAGCAAATAATGTCTAAACTTTTTAACTGCATATACCATGCCTAAGCCTTCTCTCTCCGTAGTGGTGTAATTTCGTTCAGCTGCATTCAATTGTCTACTGGCATAGGTAATTGGAAGATCCATGTTACCTTCACCCGTAGGTTGTGCAAGTACGCATCCAATAGCATAATTGGAGGCATCCACATGAACATGGAATGGCTTGCTCCAATCTGGTGTGGTCAAGATTGGTGCTGAACACAATCTTCGTTTAAGCTCCTGGAAGGAATTCTCACATTCATCAGTCCACTCAAAGTTAGTCAAAAGTCCATACATGGGCTTTGCAATGACAGCATACATGTGAATGAACCGGCGGTAGTAACCACAATGTCCCATGAAAGCTTGTACTTCCTTGACATTCCTTGGCCTTGGAAGCTCGGCTATGGCTCTCACTTTCTCTGCATCAGTGGATATGACATTCTTTGACACTATGTGTCCTAGAATCTTGCCTTGCCTGACCATAAAAACGCACTTTTCTGGGTTCAGGCAGACTTGATATTCTCTACATTTGTCAAAGATTTGTCTGAGTTCAAGAATATGGGTTTGTCTAATGTTGGAATGAGCACAAAGATCATCAACATAGACTTCTAAATTCTTCCTCAGGAACTCCTTAAATACATGGCACATTAGTCGCTGGAAGGTTGCTGGTGCATTGGTAAGCCCAAATGGCATTACACGAAAGGCAAATATACCCCACTCTGTGGCAAAAGCTATCTTATGCTGATCTTCTGGAGCAATGGCGACTTGATTGTAGCCCGAAAATCCATCAAGGAAGCTATACACTTCCTTGCCTGCCACTCTTTCTAAGAGATGTTCTGTGATGGGAAGTGGATAGTTATCTCGGATTGTGGCTTCATTGACCTTCTTTAAGTTAATGCATACACGCAGCTTGCCATTCTTCTTGGGCACCACTACGATGGGGGATACCCACTCAGTGTGCTCAATTTCATAGATAAATCCAGCTTCAACCAGTCTATCTATCTCCTCCTTAATCTTGGCAGCGTAATTATCATTATATGTATAGGGCTTTTGCTTAGAGGGTTTAGCATCTGAGGTCATGGGGATAGTGTGTGAGCATATGTCAGGGTCAACACCTTTCAAATCCTTGTAACTCCAAGCGAATACATCTCTGTATTCTCTTAGCAAGGCTATTAGCGCATGCTCTTCTTCCTCTGTTAGGTCATGGCCTATGTACGTGCATCTCTCCTCTCCTTCTTCTAGGGCCACTACTATTTTCTTGGTGGTTTCTTTGTTATCATAGGCCTCTCCTGATTGTGCCTCTCGTTTAGGCATTCTTATCATGACTCTCCTGTCGTCTATCTCATACTTCTCAAAATTTTCTGGGACCTCAAACAAAGATTCTTCCTCTTCCTCACTAACATCTGGGATCTTCTCATGGTTTACACCTTGGTTTTGCTGCAATGCTTGAGCTCTAGTGATCACTTGCACGGGTGTAGTGGAAGTGACACTTCCTGTGGAATCTACCACTAACCCAATAACGTTAATAGGAGTAATTTTTGGCATATTACTAGGATTCCTAGGGCAGTCTCGTAAGAGATGTTCCTTTCCACAGTCTTGGCAAAAACCCTGGATCGTTATTGACTGGGGTTGTGTCGGTGGAGGCACAGGGCATTCACGAATGAGATGATCTCCTTGACATCTGTAGCATGGTCCTCTAGGGAATGGGGGTCTTACCTGCCTAGGTTGAGGCCTAGGATTGGGGTTTGTATACATGAGGTTTGTGTGATCTAACTCCCAACTAGGTTCACTTGGTTCTTCATTATAGTAGGACTCACCATGTTCAGGAGATTGCATGTAGTAAGCATGGGGACTATCGACATGTAGAATCAAAGCTATGGTCACTGGGGTCACTTTCAGAAAGCAGTGGTGTTACAGGGACTATAGCTCTGTTCAGGTTTTCTTCTGCAACAGCATACTTTACCGGAATCACATTAGCTGGAGCTGGGGGTTGTTGTGCTAACACAGGCTGAGGTCTTTGTTGGTTTTGGTATGGTTGCTGATAAGGTTGTTGTGGCCTGCCATATGGCTGTGGAGGGTACTGGTTCTGGTATCTTCCTTGCGGTGGATAGGGTTGAGGGTAAGTTGGCCTAACTGTTTGCTTATTGTAGGGGCAATCTTGTGCGGTGTGATTGGTGTATCTCCGTTCTATGGTGCAGTACTGGCTACTAGGATTTACTTGGGCCTGAGCCATAATGGGACATACGTTCGCCATGTGGTCGCCACCACAAGTATAGCACCTTTTCACAGGGGCAAACCTTGGGATTTGTTTGTTAGTGACACCTAATTTCTGAGCTACTTTCTCTGCAAGTTCCTCGATTGATGTGGATTGCGTGGAAGAGAGGTTAGAGGCACTATCCGAATCTTTGTATATCTTGGAAAGCTCTAACTCCTCCCCTAGGTTATCCTCGATGTCAATGCACATGCGCACACACTCTTCTATGGTCCTAGGGTCCTTCAAGTACACATAAGATCTCAATTTAGTACTTAGCAATCCATCCAGGAATAAAGCCACTTGCTTAGCTGGTGTGGGAAGCTCCGAAACAGGGCATCTTTCTAAGTATTGCCTAAATCTTCTTCCTGCAAGTCTCACAGTTTCTTGAGGGGTTTGCTTGAAGCTGTGAATCAGCGAGGAGGTATTATGCCTTATGCCACTCTTAGAGAATTCAATAATGAAAGCCTCTAGGAGTTGGTCTATGCTCCGGAACTGCCTCTCATTTAGTGGCTGAAACCATGTCAGGGCAGTGTTCCTAAGGGTCAGACCAAAGGCATTGTACTGCGTGAATAGATCCTCCACTTGTTCAGCTCTCAGGACTTGCCTAAACTCAGCCACATGATCGTATGGATCTCCAGTGCCATCGAAGTAGTTCTTCATGGACTTAACTAGCTGATTCGGTCTCAAAGTCCTTGTGTGCTCTCTAGGTCGTGGTAGAGGGAAATCATCCGCATTTCTTTGATTCCTGTGAGCTCTAAGTATCTCAGGTTCTACCCTATTTGTTTCCGTCCTCGTTCTTTCTCTGCCCACTGGGTTGGCAGAGCTTACTTCTGGTCTATCTCTGCTTCTGTCTCTTTGCATTCCATGAGCTTGGGATGTTCCAGCTCTAGGGTGACCATAGGATACATTTGATCCTGGTTGGGGGAAAACGAATTCACCCTTCCAAGTGTAAGCATGCCTATCATTTTCTGTCACCACAAAGATCCTCTCCGAAGCGTGATCTAAGTAGGTCACTCTACCTGGGCTATCAGGATCCTTAAACTCATAGATCATGATTGTTCCTATATCAATTGGCCGATCAGGTTTGTACCTCCAAAAGGCTTCATCCGTCTCTCGATTGAGGAGCAAATCTATGCTCTTATTATCCTGGGGAATCCACTCTGGTGTGATAATCCTAGTGAGAACCGATTTACCTCGAGGGGTTCTAGGTTCTGCACCCATGTTTCCTTGCTCCAGGTCACCTAAGTCTGCTTCGGGGATCACATTTCCAAATTCGTCCGTCCTATCTGGGTGACTGGTGACTACGTATATGGTTCCTTCTTTGTCCAAGTATGCTCCATTTTCAAACTTGACAGCTGGGTGCTCTAATCCAATGGATTGATCAGGATTCTTAATCTGTACCACAGATCTTCCTAGGCCGTCCTCATAGATGCTGGCACCTAATCGGTTGGTCCTAAGGTATTCCAACTGCGTTTTGTAAGGGCCTTCTACCCTGTGCAAGTATGGCACTCCTGAACTTCCCGTAGGTCTGTCCATGCCTTGAGACATCTCTGATTCACTAGTCTCAGAACTTGGGTAGTAGGAGTGGTGACTCAACTGCTGGGCCCAAGACCTAGCAGTGTGGTTGACACTAGCCTCTGAAGACCTAAGGCTTTGTCTATCGCTTACTAGATGTCGTCCTGATCTAAGGTTCATATGCCTAACTGATTAACCCAATTTTTCCCAGGTACAACCACGTTTCTGAGTCCTTTGTATCAATTACTTAATCCCCGTTTTATGTTGATTATCGTGTTTATACTCTTGTCTGATATCACGTCGTTAGGAATACTTGAGTTTAATTTCGCACTTTAGTTTGGTCGTTTCACGTTAGGTTCTTTCCTTTTAAGGTTGTCGTTCACACACACAGGTTATCTCTTGACTTGAACTTGATTTCTTAGATAGTCTTTGATTTATCTCGTGCCTATCGTTGCCTGGAATTACTTCTAACACTACCCGCACTTAGCCTAAACTAAGAATTGACAGAGGGTGTTGCGGGTTTTCCAACCTTGAGTTCCTTTCCTTGTGTTGTTGCCCTGGTGTGCCCAGGACGCGCGTTCCCAAGCCTACACTTACTCTTGCTTTGCGTACCCTTCGATGCTCTCAAAGAACCTGTAAAAGGCCCACTGTTAGCTCAAGACTTAAATTCAAAAGACAGAACCAATCACTTTCATTCATGTAACACTTCACCAATTTGCACTATGACTTTTTGGACACAACTCTAGAGATCCCTGAATTTTATTCCCCTTGGGTATGGTCAACTTAAAAATACCCTATCTAATATTCTTGATCTTAATTTAACCGTAACAAAACAAAACAAAAAATCACGGCAAACGGATTTTGTATGAGAAAGTTATGACCGTTCAGGGTTCTAGGGTTAAGATAGGGTTCAAAACAGGATCACTGTGCAACAGGTTTTCCCCAAGTTGTTTTGCTAAGGCCTCCTTATGTGCTCTAGAGTAAAATGTTTATGCCCAAAATTAGCCCAACTCTTCAATTAAAAAAAAACCCTAAAAATTTCGCTAAAATTGGCTGTCAATCGCGATGGACAGGGCTGTCAATCGCGATGGACAGGGCTTCAGTCAATCGCGATGGACAGGCAATCAATCGTGATGGACAGGGGTTCAATCAATCCCGATGGACAGGGGTTCAGTCAATCGCGATGGACAGGCAATCAATCGCGATGGACAGGGGTTCAGTCAATCGCGATGGACAGGCAATCAATCGCGATGGACAGGCAATCAATCGTGATGGACAGGCAATCAATCACGATGGACAGGCAATCAATCGCGATGGACAGGGGTTCAGTCAATCGCGATGGACAGGGGGTTCAGTCAATCGCGATGGACAGGCAATCAATCGTGATGGACAGGGGTTCAGTCAATCGCGATGGACAGGGGGTTCAGTCAATCGCGATGGACAGGCAATCAATCGCGATGGACAGGCAATCAATCGCGATGGACAGGCTATCGGTCGCGATGGACAGAGCTGTCAACCGCGATGGACAGAGCTGTCAATCGCGATGGACTGAAATTTTGCAAGATTTTCAGAAATTTTGGTGGAAAGGTGGTGTGCAGGGTCTCTAGTCCACTGTGGTGCACTCAGATTTACCAAAAGGTGAAAATTTCTGTCAATCGCGATCGACAAGAGTCGGCGACTGCGAGATAGTTCTGCACATTTCCGTACCTGCGCGACGTGCTGGAGGGGATGATGATGCTGAAACCTGCAAGACACTCCAAAAACATGCAGAAAATAGCACACAACAGTTCGCTCTCTCGCTCTCTCTCACAAGTGAAATGAGGGAAATGAGGTGGAGAAGGTGGTATAATAAAAAAACTCGAATTTTTGCGATGATGGAAGTGGAGGTGGAAGATGGTGATGATCATGATGGTGGTAAGGTAAGAAAGAGAAAAATAGGAAAAGTAGAGAAATTACTTACAACGCCAACGTCTCCAATCTACGTCTTACCATCACACGCTCGTCCTCAAAGCTCGATCCCCGGCAACAGCGCCGAAATTTGGTGTAGCTCAGTGATGAGTAGCACCTCCTTTAATGTCAATCCGGGAAGACGTGAGGATGGTATGAAGACCTCGAGCAAGTGGAGGTGCAAGTGCGTGAGTGAGAAGCACACAAGCATGCACACACATACACACACACGCGCACACACGGCAAGACAAAGAGTGAGAAGCAATGGAGTTCTTAGATTACTTTCCAAAAGCTCTTACAAGTTCATTTCAATTACAAGCTAACCTCAAAAATGAGCTCTCTAGCTCTTTTTATAGTTTTTGACTAGGTTTTGGCCCTGTCCAGACCTAGTGTCCGGCCTAGTTAAAAATTAGGTTCCAGGGCCAACTTGAGGGCTTAAACGGAGTCTAAAAAATACGAAAATTGATATGTAGGTACTTCTAAGGCTCCTCAAGCTCAAGGACTCCTTGGCTTGCAAAAAATGGAGCTACAAAAATATGAAATGGTATTTACAATGATTGTTAGTGATCAAAATCACTGTTATAAAGATGTTGATTTAGAAAAATTTCAAGGGCCTATCTGCCAGATTTGCGTTGACTGCTTTGCCTACTTACTCCTTCACCCCGCTCTGACTCTCTCCGCTGGCTTCCTTGTCTAGTCAGTCCTTGGGTGGCCATATTGCTCTCAACACTCCTCCTCCTAGGTTTGGAGTGCTCACTACACCCACAACGCGTACCTGCATACACTCTTCTTTCTTTCAGGGCACCCAAGGGGGTCCTTTTATAGGCTTTTTGGGAAGACATTTGGAGATGATATTATTTGAGAGCATCTTCTAGATGTGACACTTGTGTGGTGGAAAATACACTATTGACAAAATCCTAGAAGATTTTTGGCCATTCTAAAGCGTTCATCTTATCCCATATGGTCATATCTTTGTTTTCTTCATGAAAAATCATAAAAAATACTATAAATAGCACCTCCATTTTGTGGGAATGGACCTCGAATCCGAGTTTGGGCGTTTGGAATATTTTATGCATGGTTTTGGGCCAAAAAAGTCAATCACATGTGTCCTATTTGTCAAGAATCTTTGTGTAGGACTCAAAAGTCTATTGTGGGGCTTGAGTCTTTGAAAAGTTTTTGGACTCTTTCAAAAGGGAGAGTGGGTCAAGCTTAAGTATTTGAATTTATAAATCTACTTGTCCCACTCCATATTTAACTTGGGATTTGATTCTACCATTCACTGCAGGTAAGGGTAGCTACCTTACTAGGGTGGGGCCCACCTTATTCTTGGATTTTTATTTCCTTCAAATACATATATTTATAGTTTCCATGAAGGTTTGAAAAATACAAATACTATAGGGGTACATATCTATACATAAGGTATTATTAAGGAGGGGTTCCAAAAAATATTTCCTCATACTTAGCCCTCCCCTTAGCTAGAGGCATTCATGTCTCTAGCCTTCAAACAGTTTGTTGATGCTCCAAGGTGGGTCATCTTCTTGTACCACCATCGATCTTTCCTTCTCCTTTGATTGCTCTTGCTGATCATCAATGTCTTCTATCCTTTGCCAGTATTTCTTTAACCTCCATCCATTGACCTTTGTCTTGTGCAGCTTCCCTGACATATCCATGAGTTGATAGCTTCCATTCTTGAACTTTGTCTTGATCATAAACGGTCCTTCCCATCGTGGTTGGAACTTTGTATCATGCCTGTTATCAAAGCGATTATCATACCTTAAAACAAGAGTTCCTTCTGTTAACTCTTTATCCTTTAGTTGTTTGTTGAATTGCTCCCTTCTTTTCTCTGCTTGATTGATGTAATGTTCCACTGCAAGCTCCCTTTTCATACTCAAGTGTTGTAGATCTATAAGCCTCTTTTGAATGACCTCTTCTTCACTTTCTGCACTTTCTTTTAGCAATACACAGAGACTTGGGATTTCCACTTCTATTGGTAATAAGGCTTCTTGTCCGTACACTAAATGAAAAGGAGTGAATCCTAAGGATGCCTTGTAGGATGTGGGATATGCCCATAATGCTACAGTGAGGTGCTGGTCCCATTCCTTAGGATGCTTCTTTACCTGCTTATTGATGATTTTACAAAGAATTCCATTGGTCTTTTCAACAAGACCATTACATTGAGGATAATAGGGTGTGGAATATCTGTGCCTTATGTTTAATCTAATCAATAGATCATTCAAAATAGCTTATCTAAAACCTAGACCATGATAAGACACTATCTCTAAAGGTATCCTAAATCTACAACATATGAAATCATAAATGAACTTCCCAATATCTTGTGCGGTTGTCCTTTTTGTGCTAGCTGCTTCTGCCCATCTAGTCATGTAGTCCATTGCCACAATGATGTACTCCTTCCCTGAGCTTGTCCTTGGTAGGGGTCCAATTGCATCGATTCCCCATTTCTGGAATGGCCCATAAGATATGACTGGTGTCCTTGGTTTGTACATAAGCCTCTTATTCCCTATAATCTGACATCTATTACATGTTTTACACCAATATTGAACATCTTTATGAAGTGTAGGCCATGTATACCCTGCTTGAAGTAGTTTCCTTATCGTTATCTCATGTGAGAAGTGTCCTCCACACGCATGATCATGACATGATTCCAGAATGCTCTTTATTTCATCTGATATGGGGATCCATCTAAGGATAAGATCCTTACCTTTCTCATAGAGATGATCTCCTATGAGTTGGTACTATAGAGCCTTCTTCGCTAATCTATGCCTTTGTACCTTGTTAAGGTGCTTGGGTGCTTCTCCAGTTTCAAGAAACTCGATGATATCTTCTAATCCTTCTTGACCTACAAATTTGTTGTCTCCCAGCTTCATGGATGCTATGAAGCCATCAAATTGCTCATTTGCTAATGCATCTGCTTCCTTATTTTCGGTCCTTCGTACATGACATATTTGAGTGTTATCAAATTGTTTCAATAACACTCTTACCTTTTTCAACCATTCAAACAAATTTGGGCTTTTGCAACACCAAACATTTTGTAATTGCTTAATTATCAACATTGAGTCTCCTTTGATGATCAACCTTTTGATACCATGTTGAACACATTCATGCAAGGCCTCACATAGTGCTGCATATTCTGCTTCATTATTTGAATGAGCATTAGGAAGAGTTATACCTTTCTTGAAGATGAGCTGTTTGTTTTGGTAATATATCAGAAATCCTCCTGTTGCTTTGTCGACCTGCTTCTTATATGCACCATCAAAAAATATAGTATGTGCATCTTCAATATCTTCTTCATGCAAGGTTTCTCCCCTCTCCCTCTCATTGGATATTTTCCTCTCCCACTTCCTGTAGGTGAGTATGTCTGCAAGACTGGTTCTTGTGCTTTCCTCTACTACAAAAGTATAGTTGTATTCTTGAAGTTCAAGAACCCATTTAGCTATTCTAGATGAGATGCTCATATGTTGTACCACATATGGAAATGCATGATCTGTTGTAAGAATAATGAAAGGCCTAGCAAGAAGGTAAGACCGAAACTTCCTTACTTCAAACATAAGTGCATACATGAGTTTCTCTGCATCTGTATATCTCTTCTCATTTTCTTTCATTACCTTGCTAGCAAAAAAAACAAGAGGCATGTGAGATATCTTTGTATCCTTCTGGAGTAGGACCACTCCGATTGCTTCTTCACCTGCACTTGGAAACACATAGAAAGTCTCTCCCATATTTGGTGGCATCAATGTGGGTAGAGTGCTGAGTACTCTTTTGATTTCTTCAAAACCTTCATTATGGATATCCTTTCATGCAAAGACACTATCTTGTGCAAGCTTTTGTAATGGAGATATGATTTCAGAGAGAAGGTGGATGAACCGTGACATGTAGCATACCTTTTGTACAAAAGTGAGGATCTGCTTTGTTGTTGTAGGAGGAGGTAGAGCCAATAAGGCTTCCACTTTGGATGGATCAACTTGAATCCCCTTTTCTGATATGAGATGTCCAAGAAGAACTACTTCTTTCTCGACAATATAACATTTATCAAGATTCAATTGACCCCCAAGCTCATACAATCTTTTTAAACCTTCTTCAACTTTTTGACAATGCATGGCTCTAGTGCTATATATGCAAAAGTCATCCATGTACACCCTTATTGATGATCCAAAGAATGGTTGAAAAAAATAGTTCATAAACCTTTGAAATGTTGTAGGTGCATTGGTTAGGCCAAAAGGCATTACCCGATAAGCAAAGCATCCCCATAGCGTAATGAATGTGGTCTTCCTTTGGTCCTCCTTAGCTATCCGGATTTGAAAGTATCCTGAGTATCCATCACATACAGTGTACCTTTCATGACCTTCCACTTCATTTAGAATCTCATCTTGGAAGGGTAGTAGAAAATGATCTCTCTTTGTTGCTGCATTTAAGGGTTTATAGTCTACACACACCCTCCATTTACCATTCTTCTTTGGGGTACCTACTACTGGAGACACCCATTCTGAATTTGATACAGGATAAATGAAACCAGCCTTTATGAGTGTATTTACCTCATTTATAGAGCTTCTTGTTGAAGTGTTCCGATCCTTCTGAGCTTTTGCGCAATTGGCTTTGCTTCTGGCTTGATTTTGATATGATGTTGAATAGCAGTTACGCCTTGTATCTCATTATAATCTTTAATGAACAATTTGGGATACCTTTTGAGCATGTTGATGTACATGGTCCTTTCCTTCAAGGTGAGATCTTCTGCTAGCATCTTTTGGAGATCCGCTTTAGGCATGGAGTCCTCACTTTGTGGTTGTCGTAGATCATCCTCTTTGCCTCCATCTTCTTTTCCTTGAAAGATCACGCCCATGACTTCGAGTGTCGATGAATCATTTTCAGTTGTCGATTCCTCACTGCTAGAATCACTATCATAGAAAGAACTCTCTTCATCCACAGTTGTTTCATACCTGTGATCTTCCTTCTTTTGGTCCTTCAAATCATACGTAACTGACTTTGTTCTATCATTTGGTTTGAGAACTAGAAGGCCAGAACCCCATTTCTGATCTGCTTTTACTGCAATTAACCATGGATGTCCTAATATGATAGGGTAGCCCTCCCCCTTGGTTGCAATGACATACATATCCAAAGCAACCTCTATATCACATACTGTGATTCTTAAATTTTCAATTACACCAACAAATTTAACAACACTATTATTTGCCATTTTAGCTTGATACGCAGATGGTCCTGTCACATCCAAGCCTAACCTATGCATTGTTTTTTCTGTCATCACACACATCTGTGCTCCGCCATCCACGTACACATTCAAAGCTCTGCTTCCTTTCACATACGCATCCACTGTGGGTACCACATCATCACATGCATTGGCTCTTATAAGGTTAAGTTCCTTGTTTTTAGCCAAGTGATATTTGGTTTTTGTGTGGATATATCCTCAATTAGGTCATAAGGTTCGATGCCCTTACCTAGAGGAAAGTCTTTCATCGTGATCTTCCTTTGTGGCCTTCTCCTTCTTTTTCTGGTTTCACCTTCTGCAACTTTCCCTTTCTTTGTATGTGTACCCATGCTTGAATCTTCGTCTTGAGATCGGTCTTTGTCTTGCACCCTTGTCCTCTTGATTGGCATAGTATCCATGGTCTCTTGTTCCTCGGTCAGCTCCAAAACATTCACTTGCCTTTGGTCACCTTGAGCCATTGGGACAGGTGTAATATTGACTTGGTGTTATTGTTGTTCTCGTGCATATTGTGGCGGCCTCCTAACAGGATACATATCACCTGGAATCCTATGAGGGTGAGGGCAATTGTACATACCATGGCCACGTTCGTTGCAATTGTAGCATATAAACTCTTGTGCTTGTCGTCGTTGTCCTCGATTTTGTTCCCTTTGTGATCTGTCTTGTTGGCTCCTCACCAAGTTGAGTGTTAGTTGTTCCAGCTGTTGTGTGAGCTTCTGCAAAATATCTTGTTGCGAAGTTCCTTCATTCTTTGCTTGTGTAGCTAGTACAACGGGAACAATATCCATATGCTCTAGTTTTTCCACCTTTGAAGACTGAAACTTCAATTTCCTGCACCTCACTCTTGCTACTTCTAAAGCTTCTTCAAAGGTCCCTGGAAATTGTGACTCCACCTTTTGTTTCAAAGAAGGAAATAGTCCCGAGATAAACCTATACGTTTTTAGAAATTGTGGAGCTTCTTCATTTGCTCCTAGACTAGCTTCCCAATTATTCCAAATACATTGAAATTTTGACTCATATTTTGAGAAATCTTCAAGATTTACTTGCCTTAATGAGAGCAATTGTTGCCACAATCCTTTAGGTGTCTTCCTTTTTCCATATCTCGCAAGGAATGCTGCACGCAATGCTTCCCAACTTCCTGTTGCCTCATTCCAAAGATTGTTGTACCACGTTCTAGCTTCCTCCTTCAGGACCAGTGGGAAGGCCCTAAGCTTGAATGTTTCTTGATCTCTTCCAGAGATAAGATATGCCATCTCAAAGTTTTCAAGAAATTCCCCAGCATCTTCATTGAATCGTCCATAGAAATGCGGGAAGATTGATTCCATTGTGATCTTGAAGGTGGATTTCTTACAAAAGAATAAAGATATAGACGTCGAAGCTCAAAGTGTACTCTAGAATTGGGAAGATGAATGGCTCAGGAGATGCAAGGATTTCTCCTAAACGTTCAGCTCCGAAGTGATAAACTATGTGTTGCTGAAATAAAATCTTCCTACTCTATGTGATGTGGATGGAGAGAAGGGATCTTGGTTGATAGGCTTCGTTGGGATGGATGGGATGGTTTTGGTTATTGGGGTTTTGAAGATTCATTAACTTGAGTTTCATTAGTGGGGGCACCAGTTTATGAGAGGGGCATTAAGGAAATGGCCTCTAACACTTCCTCGATGCTCAACTCTAAACAAAGAATGGAATTGAAGATGAGGGACACCAGGCTCCTATAAAATCACTCACATGAAAAACACACACAGCACTGCCAAAGCAGGGGTGGTCCACATCGCGTTTTCACACAAATACAATGGCACTCTTAGGGTGGGGGTGATCCACACTGCCCTCTTAGTACACTTAAACACAATCAACACAAAGGTACTCTTAAGGCAGGGGTGATCCGCATCGCCCTCTTAGTACCAACACACAAACATTACACAAGTACTCTTAAGGCAGGGGTTGTCCTCACCGCCCTCTTAGTACCAACTCGGAAAACACGAAACACTCACAAGAAAGAGATTCTCAATGACAAGAGGAGCCAAGTGACACCACAATCTTCAATGGGTTTTGGGAATGATGGAGAAGAGGGAAGGAATATGGAAGGAGTAGGAAATGAGAGAAGAAGAGAGGGTGTATTGGATAGAATAAGCAAGGGTTCAGGGTAATGGAAATGAAAGGAGTTGGAGAAATGAACTTGATTGAAATAGAAAATATTACAAAGACATGGGCGACTTACAAATTAGGAGCTTGTATAGCTCTCTCAATACAATGACATAGGGTAGACTCCTCCTCCTAGGTTTGGAGTGCTCACTACACCCACAACGTGTACCTGCATACAACTCTTCTTTCTTTGAGGGCATCCAAGGGGGTCCTTTTATAGGCTTTTTGGGAAGACATTTGGAGATGATATTATTTGAGAGAATCTTCTAGATGTGACACTTGTGTAGTGGAAAATACAATATTGACAAAATCCTAGAAGATTTTTGGCCATTCTAAGGTGTTCATCTTATCTCATATGGTCATATCTTTGTTTTTTTAATAAAAAATCATAAAAATACTATAAATAGCACCTCCATTTCGTGGGAATGAGCCTCAAATCCGAGTTTGGGTGTTTGGAATATTTTATGCATGGTTTTGGGCCCAAAAAGTCAATCACATGTGTCCTATTTGTCAATAATCTTTGTGTAGGACTCAAAAGTTTATGGTGGGGCTTGAGTCTTTGAAAAGTTTTTGGACTCTTTCAAAAGGGAGAGTGGGTCAAGCTTAAGTATTTGAATTTATAGATCTACTTGTCCCACTCCATATTTAACTTGGGATTTGATTCTACCATTCACTGCAGGTAAGGGTAGCTACCTTACTAGGGTGGGTTCCACCTTATTCTTGGATTTTTATTTCCTTCAAATACATATATTTATAGTTTCCATGAAGGTTTGAAAACTACAAATACTATAGGGGTACATATCTATACATAAGGTATTATTAAGGGAGGGTTTCAAAAAATATTTCCTCACCGCATATACATTGCAATTGCGAATAATTGCAAAGTTCACCCAGTTTTCCATGTTAGCAAGTTGAGACCATACATTTTTGGAGATGAGAATTGTGTAGATGGTTTAGTTACTTTAGAAAATAGAGCATCTCAGCTAGATGTTCCATTTTAGGTTCTTGATAAGAGTAAGGGGAAGTTAAGGAATCGCTCCATACCAGAGTATTTAGTAGCATGTACTAGCCGTCCACTCACAAATGCTACTTGGGAATCAGAAGCTCTGATTCACCAACACTTTCCTTCCTTTCTCACTAAGGATAGTGATCTCTGGAAGGGGGAGGGAGTGTTAGATTTATTTAGACCTTCATGGTCTACCATTGGTGTACCTGCATTTGGTTAAGGATCCCAACTGGGTCAAGTACCAGAGCTTAGGGAAGCCAAGGCTCTAGCATGAATCTTCGAGGTTATTCCATCTCCTCAGAGTGGCCATATGAGGAGTATTTGAACCTTAGAGAAGATTCTAGATGTGCCAAACGCTATTTAAGATTGGGAGGAGAGTGCCAGGTAGATGATTGGGATCCCACAATTGGTATCAGAGCCTAGGAAGTAGACTTGGACAAAGTGGATGAAAGGTGCATGTGTCGCTTTCAAAGGTGAGTCCAATAAAGATCTGAGTGTATCTCTCAATCCATGGGTCAGATTTGGACATGTAAGGTACCCTTGAAAAGCTCTCCAAATGAGCATTCCAATGAAAGCATTAGATTAAAGATCCAAGATACCTAGCATGGGTGAGAATGAGGTTCAAGATACTGAGGTTGAGAATAAGCGGCTTAAGAGACCAAGGTTGCAAACAGGGCAAGTCTGTATGCAAGTGGCAAGGAAGCGAAAAGGCAAGCTTCAAGAGACCAAGGTTGAGATCAAGGGTTCAAGAGACCAAGGTTGAGAACAAGAAGGTTCAAGAGACAAAGGTTGAGAACAAGAAGGTTCAAGAGACTATGCAAGGTGAGGACCTCAATCCAAGGGGACATCAAGGATTGATCATTGAGGACAATGATCTCTAGAAGGGAAAGAGAGTGTTAGACTCAAGAAATGATCGACAGGAGATGGCTGAACCACACCCTTAGAGGGAGGATCAGGAAATCATCCTCAACCATGGATTTTGGGGCAAGTGGTTAGCCCATTATACTCCTAGGTAGTAGGTCACGAGTTCAAATCCCACAATAGTGTTATATTCTAGAGTTGTACATGCTTGGAGGAACAAGAAGTTCCTTGCTCTAGGGATAGCCAAGGCCAAAAGCTAGAGAGTTCATACTAGGTGCCTACTCATCATTGCCAGATGATTAGAGGGACCTTAGAGAGAACTCTAGATGGTGACTTGGCAAGGGCTATAAATAGGCTAGGAGGTGAGTTCCAGGCATGTCATTCTCCTCTTCTCACATTTGGTATCAGAGCTTGAGGGAGAGAGAGACCTTCGGCAAGGAGATGGAATCTCTTATCTTGCATGAAGGAAGAAGATTGATCCATGGAAAGTGGCTATTGTTGGAGCAAGTCTATGAAAAGCCTAAGTATTGGTGAAAGGTTCTTAATGCCGCAGGAAAAAATGGTCTTACAAGACTTTATTGGGTTTAAATACCTCGGAATCGGTCCAAATAGTGGTCAGACTACTGCGTAGGTTTTGATAAGTGCACAACTCCTTTTCGGATGTGTCATCCATATGGATTAGACCCCAGAGTAACCCCCTCCTTTCCTGATGCTACTACTGACCTTCCCCTCAGCTTCCAGCTCGCGTTCGTACTCCTGCACCCCCCAATGAAGCCGGCGGAGATAGATAGAGAGAGAGAGAGAGTCCTTCTCGTATACACGCACGGATAAGGACGAGAGATTTGTGCCTTTCCCCCCCACCGCTCAAAAAAAAGACCCCTTCCTATCTAGCATTTCAGCTTTTTTTAGCTTCAGACTTTGTAACTAATCATGAATTCCATCCTCTGCTAATATGAGAACAGCCAGTTGTAAGCACGAATTCATTCTCCATGCATTCCTTCCCATTATTTAATGCAGTAAGGGCTCCATCACATAGACTAGAACTTGGAAATGACGTGGAAAGCTTGTAGTAGATGCGAACATTATCCTAAGCAAGTTCACCAACTCTTTGAAGTTCCTTTTTGTAGCACTATTACTGTATATGCTCAATTCAGCGCTTTGTGTTCATGGAATCCATGCACCTCCAATCCATATTCTCTGATTTTATCCGTCAATGAAGAAGTAAAGCCCATATCTTTCTACACATGTTGATATGAATGGAGAAGCCATAAACAGTGATTGATGTGATGTCTTGGAATCCAGTAGCTCAGGAACTTCATGTAGTGCATTTCACTTCAACGACGGATAATTCCTCTCTATTTTGCCTTCGTAAGATCCATCATACATATAGTATCTTCATCATGAGCTCTTGAAAATCTAGAGCTATCCTTTTCCTCATATTCCTTTAGCCCTTCCTTCGTGTGCCTCATCAGGCTACTCACAGAAGCCTCCTCCTCTTACAAGCAAGAACCTCCTCTTTCCCAAGATGTGATTGGGCCCAGGCCCCCAAACCTCTTGTGAACCCTTGCCCATAAATGTGGACAAACCTTCATTGCATGTTTCACTTCTAAGAAGAGATCTTCCCCCTTACAGGTAATCACAGATGATGAACCTTTTCCTCAGCCTATTGCATTTCCCTTCCCACAAGAAAACGTATCCCTGCGTAGGTATTGAAGCATAAAACAAAAAAAAACTCCACTATCTCTGTCGAGTCGCTCCTCCTTGTACTTTCCTCCTCTCCTCCACGTGCTACTGCCTTTGCACATGGTTGTCCACTACTTGTGGATGGTCATATTACTAGTTGTATTGCTGTCCACTTTTGCTTCCTGCCTTGTTGGTTGTCTGCATCCATGTAGTTAATCCTTGCATCATCCATTAGACCACACTTGCCATACATAGAGATAAGTGCATTTGCAACCAATACATCATTTCCAAGCAGAAGTTTTGTAGACATGAGTGCAATCTCCTTTCATCCAATTGATTAACTCTGCAAGTACCTGCAATCAAACAATATTTTCCTGCCAAATATAAACATATTAGTGCATAAAAATCAACCAAATTGTGGGCTAACATACTCCCCTCTTCTTAATTGCGAAGTCGTCCTCGACGAGCCAAATCTATTCTTTTCTTCCTCAATGAAGCACCTGCAATCACCCTTCATACAATCATTTGTTAGTACCAAAATCCAATCATTTCACTTACCATCTTTGTCCATCCTCTCGCATCTTCATCGACATGTCCACCTGTCTGCAAACTTCATTAAAACATTAGAACTTTTCGTCATCAAATCACAATATGTACAACCAAAATGAAAAGACAATTATATCCTTCATACACATCACACATATATACTCAACACACACATCACGATCCCGCATCACACATACATTCTCGTCACACACAACATACATACATGCAAACAGAAGACATGTCCACATTCGCTCTCGTCACTCTTCTAGACTGTTCGTTCAACACGTCATGAATCTCTGTTCCACATGCGTACTCAACACACTTTCCACACACCATCAAAAACCATTTCCGAGTTCCGTTTCGATACTCTTCCCAACCACACGATCGCTTTCTTGATTCCTTTTTCTCGTTTCTAACTGGGTTCTCTCGCCAATTTCCCAATTCCTTCCCACCTAGGGTTTCCTATTCCCACTTACCTTTTGGTCTATTCTGTGCTCTTTCGTTCATCAATCAAATTCTATGCTTGGTCGCCACCACCTCTCCTAAATTGATGGACACACCGCAAAGACCACTCAAGCCTAACACGAGATCACCTCGACAGGACCACTCATCATCAACGCGATTCAGGACTTCTCAAGTTGTCATACCACCTAAGAGCCAAACTGAACACTTCTGGAAAGTTTGCAGACAACAATGCAACTAGCACGATTGGATTCCTCAAGTCCAAGCTTTCCATAGACACATCGTAACCAAAATCCTAGCCGAGCTTAAGCTTCAATTTGACATGTTTCATCGGGAGTCCACACATAACCCAAATCCCCACAACACAAACACAGATATTCCCATCCGAGCATCATGCTCTCTCACCTCTCTTATGTCCCCCCTCGAGCGAGGAATTCTTCTCATTCATTTTTCTCACATTTTTTTTCTCTTTTTTTCATCATTTTTTTTCACATATTTACTCACACTTGCCGGCCTACGCCGAAGCTGGATGCGACTTGTGGACTCGACCACCCGATCGAGTTTGTTCCACCCATCTTCCAACCCAACGCAGCGCGCGACACACAGACAGCTAGCCCTATGTGAAACCGACATCGGTTCATGGCTTTGACCACCCGGCCAAAGTGGGTCCACCCACCTATCGGCCCACATAGGCGCGTAGCCACACTCACACATACACATAAACATATATTTTTTTCTCATCTTTTTTCATTCCCGCATCTCGAGAATTAGGAGACAAAAGAAAGCACTTTTTCCCAACCCAACCAATCATGACACATACACATATATCCCCCCGTGGACATCCCAATGAGACATATCTCCTCTCTGCTACTACTCAAGCCGAAATCAGGCGACTAATGCCATGGTCAACTTTTTCTCTCGAGACCCGCACATACTAACCACCTCGTCGACCTGAAACCTCTGAAAGTGTCACTTCAGTCCTAAGCGTACAGCCAACTCGATCCATCCGTCCTCACATCTCTGACTCGCAATCTGCAAAGCAAACCCTAATCAAACTCAAGCCGTCCTCACCCACATCCATCGCCTCGTCTATTTTTTCATCTCCAACCTCTGCCTCGCAGAGATTCCACCTGATTCGACAAATGACCTGAAAAATTATTATTGCTCATTGTGCTCCTCAATGATTCAAGCCTCGCCGCTAAGTCCCTTAATCCTTGTTTGTTGTGCTCAATATCACTCTGATATTGGAACAAGTCACAGTCGATGCCTCGGAACCGATTCCATATTTGCTTCATCTCTTTATCCTCTCTCACCCTTTTTGCAGATTCGAGGGGAACATCCTCCCTCTTCTCAACTCGAACAGTCAACTTCTCGACTTCCTCTCTAATCGATCTTTCCTCCCAAATCCTACTCATATTTTCTTCATTTAGATCATCTACCTTCTTCAACAATTCATTCTTCATTTCTTCTAACTCCGTTCCGAATGCATCCAACCTATCCAACACCGCTTTCAGCTCTTCCTCCATTTTTCCTGCTTTCGGGTCCTCTACCTGTACTCGCATCTCATCGTCTTTCCGATTCATCCACCTACCGAGCTTGCTACTCAGCTTTGCATTCTCTTTCTCTACACGTCTCACTTTCTCATCACTCTCTGCTTGGGCACTCTTCATTCTTTCTAACTCCAGGTGGAACTCATCACATGCCTTACCCGCTTGATCACTATATCGACGGATTATGCTTTGTACCTTCTCTATCTCATGCTCCATTTGTTCGACCCTCCTCATTAGGTCATCCTCGTCTCTTGAGAGCTCTTCTTCGATCGCAACTCCAAAGTAGTCGGCTACCATCAAGCCGGATCTCAAGCCCCAGACTACGTTTTCACTCTCGGCCTTCACAAGATCTTGCCTCCAGCTTTTGTTTACTCTTTTCCACTCCTTGTTTTCATTTTTCAACATTCGTACTTGCTTTTCCCAAGTTCCGAGGACCTCGGCCATTTTCACTTGATTTTCCTCTAAATTCTCGATCTTGATCCTCTCGTTATCTCGCTCTACCTGAAGCAAATTGACTTGACATTCCAAGCTCTTTACGAGTTCTACCAAGTCTCGATCATGAGATCCAGTGTCCTTGCTTTCACTTGCTCTCGCAGTCTCCGTTGACGAAGTGACTCCACCTTTGTCAACTTCCACATACAAAGAGGATAAACACCTTTCCGATTGATTCGTTGCGACCTTTATGCCAGTCACCTCTTTTGAGCCACACACGTGCTCGCATAGTCTCTTTTTCCCGCAGTCCTCACATGTGGGAACAAAATCCAACGGGGTGCATACACGAGGGCAATATTTGGCTATATGCCCAATCTGCTCGCAACACCAGCATCTCACATAATTTGATATCGGGCCAAATCGCCACCCTCGGTTCACATGATGTCTCATGGTCGGACGAGAATCTATCCATCTCCTATTTTGTCTAAAATTCGGTTGCCTTATATTCGCTTTCTCAAAACTAGAGGCTTGTCTTTGTTGGGCCATTTCTCTAATGAAAATCAAAGCAGATTTGGGATCGACTTGGCTGTGCCACACGATTGGGGCACCAAGCGAACTCGTAGCACTCTCAATGAGATGTGCTAAGCCAATTCCCGGCAGACGCACCAAATGAAAGGTTCTTAATGCCGCAGGAAAAAATGGTCTTACAAGACTTTATTGGGTTTAAATACCTCGGAATCGGTCCAAATAGTGGTCAGACTACTGCGTAGGTTTTGATAAGTGCACAACTCCTTTTCGGATGCGTCATCCATATGGATTAGACCCCAGAGTAACCCCCTCCTTTCCTGATGCTACTACTGACCTTCCCCTCAGCTTCCAGCTCGCGTTCGTACTCCTGCACCCCCCAATGAAGCCGGCGGAGATAGATATAGAGAGAGAGAGAGTCCTTCTCGTATACACGCACGGATAAGGACGAGAGATTTGTGCCTTTCCCCCCCCCCACCGCTCAAAAAAAAGACCCCTTCCTATCTAGCATTTCAGCTTTTTTTAGCTTCAGACTTTGTAACTAATCATGAATTCCATCCTCTGCTAATATGAGAACAGCCAGTTGTAAGCACGAATTCATTCTCCATGCATTCCTTCCCATTATTTAATGAAGTAAGGGCTCCATCACATAGACTAGAACTTGGAAATGACGTGGAAAGCTTGTAGTAGATGCGAACATTATCCTAAGCAAGTTCACCAACTCTTTGAAGTTCCTTTTTGTAGCACTATTACTGTATATGCTCAATTCAGCGCTTTGTGTTCATGGAATCCATGCACCTCCAATCCATATTCTCTGATTTTATCCGTCAATGAAGAAGTAAAGCCCATATCTTTCTACACATGTTGATATGAATGGAGAAGCCATAAACAGTGATTGATGTGATGTCTTGGAATCCAGTAGCTCAGGAACTTCATGTAGTGCATTTCACTTCAACGACGGATAGTTCCTCTCTATTTTGCCTTCGTAAGATCCATCATACATATAGTATCTTCATCATGAGCTCTTGAAAATCTAGAGCTATCCTTTTCCTCATATTCCTTTAGCCCTTCCTTCGTGTGCCTCATCAGGCTACTCACAGAAGCCTCCTCCTCTTACAAGCAAGAACCTCCTCTTTCCCAAGATGTGATTGGGCCCAGGCCCCCAAACCTCTTGTGAACCCTTGCCCATAAATGTGGACAAACCTTCATTGCATGTTTCACTTCTAAGAAGAGATCTTCCCCCTTACAGGTAATCACAGATGATGAACCTTTTCCTCAGCCTATTGCATTTCCCTTCCCACAAGAAAACGTATCCCTGCGTAGGTATTGAAGCATAAAACAAAAAAAAACTCCACTATCTCTGTCGAGCCGCTCCTCCTTGTACTTTCCTCCTCTCCTCCACGTGCTGCTGCCTTTGCACATGGTTGTCCACTACTTGTGGATGGTCATATTACTAGTTGTATTGCTGTCCACTTTTGCTTCCTGCCTTGTTGGTTGTCTGCATCCATGTAGTTAATCCTTGCATCATCCATTAGACCACACTTGCCATACATAGAGATAAGTGCATTTGCAACCAATACATCATTTCCAAGCAGAAGTTTTGTAGACATGAGTGCAATCTCCTTTCATCCAATTGATTAACTCTGCAAGTACCTGCAATCAAACAATATTTTCCTGCCAAATATAAACATATTAGTGCATAAAAATCAACCAAATTGTGGGCTAACAATTGGCTTGAGTCCCACAAAGTCATAGAAGAAGCTTTAAACTAAAGACTATGTAAAGTTCACTTGTGAACTACCTCTTGTAACTTTTGAAGACTTTACTTAATATAAAAGTGAAAGAATATCAAGTGGTTGAGTCCACTTGATCAAAAAGGAAAAGAGGAGCCACAAATTCATGATTTGTGGTAGATAGAGAATCAAATCAATCACTGATTGATTGGAGAGTGATTGAGGGAAGTTAGCCTCCCAAACTCAACTATAAATAGATGGCATTTTTAGTCATGGTTAGAGAGACCTATGTGAAGGCCTCCAAGAGCTGAGCTTTATGCCATATCAAGGTGTGATTACAAGGCACACATATGTATCAGTAAGTCCATTGTATTGTACAAGCAATATACGTTCGTTTTCATGATCATTTGAGTTCATATTTCCATGTTCTTATGAAGTGTACTACTCACTGCCATATCTCTCAGTTTTCTCAGTCAGATTGCAGAGATGGTTTCTCTAAGATTGGTGCATCATTTTCAATGATTTAACTTGCTAAAGTTAGCTCTATAATTTTACTATATGCTCATCAATTTTCATTTCATTTGGATGTTTCAAGCTTTAGTTATGTTGAGTTGAAGTGAACCCTGTCTGTTGATTTTCACTTCTCTGTCAGGTACCCGACTTTTTCACTCATCGTGTCAGAGATGTTTCTCAGTGTGTACTTACGCAAATTCAATGATTTAATACTTGTTGGATTGAGCATATTGTCTAGTATAAGCTTACAAGTTTGCATAATCATTGGATTCTTAAATCTTGAGTTATGTGTATTTTTCTGCTCACTAGTCTCATTACTATAGCAGCCCCGAAAATCAGGATGATGTCATCAGTTGTTAAACATCATATTCAGTGTGTAGTTCATTATTTTTTATGAGATGTCTCTTGAAAGTTAGCTCTTTAAGTTAGCTACACGTCCCCAAAATGAATTAAGCTAATTGCTGCTGTGCTTAGAGAATTATGCAAAACACTGGACATGTGTAGGGACCAAGATAGCAAGTTCTTCACCTCTGAGCTAACTCCAACGTATCTATTTTACTATCTTTTTGTGAATGATCTTCCAAGGTACATAGGGTGTCTAATACATCCATTGGCAAGCTAAAAGGGCCGACCACATACTCCTAGAGTTCATTTGGCTGGTGTAGATCAAGGACTCTGCAACACCTCTTCATCTTCAAGCACATACCTATCCATCTCTTCACAGTGGTATCAGAGCAAGGTTGGACAACATGGCAGATGGATTTCCTTCATCAATTGAAAAATTGGATAGAGGTAATTACTCAGCTTGGTCATTAAGGATGGAAGCTTATCTCCAAGGTAGAAGTTTATATGGTTATGTGGTTGGAGATGAAGTTATGCCAAGTTTCAGGAACAAAAGTCAACCAACACAAGAAGAGCAAGAAAGATTGAGCACATGGTGCTCCAAGGATGCACTTGCAAGGTCTTATCTCCTCAACTCTATCTCATATTTTTTGTTGCCTCACATTAGAAGTTGCAAGACATCTCAGGAAGTGTGGGATGCACTTGAAGCCTTCTTCTCTTCAAGTACCAAAGCTAGGAAGCATCAACTATGGCTGGATTTCACAACTCTCAAGAAGGCTCCCAAACAAAATGTGACTGATTTTGTCACAAAGCTCAAGGACATAGCGGATCAGTTGGGAAGCATTGGAGAGGTAATAGATGAAGAGCAAATTTTAAGGCAGGTCATCAATGGCTTGAAGATAGATGACAAGTGGGAAGCATTCACCACAGCTATGGATTTGTACATGGACATGCATGTACCTGATTTCAATACACTCATTGGACAACTACTTACTCAAGAGGCAAATCTTATAAAAAATGGAGAAATCTCTAAAGGTAATCAATCTTCAGCTTTATACACTGACAAAAGCAAGTCCAAAGATAACAAAGGAAAGGCAAAGAAAGTGGATGATGAAGCAGGCACATATCAAGTTAACTATGCAGGTAGAGGAAGACATGGTAGAGGTAGAGGAAGAGGAGGTAGAGAAGGCAGAGGGAGATCCCAAGACTCCAAATCATGTTCTATTTGTGCATTAACTAATCATACAACTGAAAATTGCTTTAGGAATTCCAGGAATCAAAGAGGAATAGGATACAATAGAGGAAGTTATGGCTACTCAAGAGGAAGGTTCAACAATTATCATGGCAACTACAACAACTACAATCATTCAAACTATCAAGGAGGCTACAAAGGAAGGAGAGACTTCAATAACTACACAGAAGACTCAAACAAAGAGGATTCATTATTGATCATGAACATGGCTATGCCACAAGGTAAATCTGATGAGCATGTTTTCTACATAGATTCAGGTTGTTCAAATCATGTGGCAGGAAATGTGGCACTCCTATCAGATTTAGAAGATCCAAGGAATAAGCATGAGGTACAAACAGGAGATGACATAGGACATCCTGTGGAGAAAATAGGCAATGTCAAAGCACCTGATGGAAACATCAACCTACTCAGTAAGGTAGTCTATGTCCCTACCATTACAATGAATTTGATAAGTGTTGGGCAGATAGTAGAGAAAGGGTTGCAAGTCAGGTTCACAAAAGCAAGAGCATTTGTTGAAGATCCAAGTCAAGGATTCAGAATAATTGCAAAAGGTGAAAAGACAGGTAGATTGTTCACATTTGAATTACAAGACACTAGAAACATTGCTCTCTTTAATTATGGTAGTCAGACACTCACAGAATTGGAAGTATGGCACAAAAGGTTAGCACATATTGGTGAAAGGTCATTTGGATGAAGACATTATTCAAAGATCTTGGATTGGAGTTTGGAACTCCAACTATTTATGGTGACAATATGAGTTCTATTCATTTGGCTGCTAATCCTATTTTTCATGCAAGGACTAAACATATTCAAGTTCATTATCACTATGTATGAGAGAAGGTTCTAAGCAAAGAGATTCAAATATCATATGTATCCACTCATCAACAATGTGCAGATATTCTAACCAAAGCATTGGATGGTACAAAGCTTTGCAAATTCAAGGCTATGATTGGTTTACAGGTAATCTTCGAAGATTGAAGACCTCAAGCATACTTGGCTTGAGGGGGACCTCTTGGAGCAAGTCTATGACAAGCCTAAGTATTGGCTTGAGTCCCACAAAGTCATAGAAGAAGCTTTAAAATGAAGACTATGTAAAGTTCACTTGTGAACTACCGCCTGTAACTTTGGAAGAGTTTACTTAATGTAAAAGTGAAAGAATGTTAAGTGGTTGAGTCCACTTGATCAAAAAGGGAAAGAGGAGCCACGAATTCATGTTTTGTGGTAGATAGAGAATCAAATCAATCACTCATTGATTGGAGAGTGATTGAGGGAAGTTAGCCTCCCAAACTAAACTATAAATAGATGGCAGCTTTAGTCATGGTTAGAGAGACCTATGTGAAGACCTCCAAGAGCTGAGCTTTATGGCATATCAAGGTGTGATTACAAGGCACACATATGTATCAGTAAGTCTATTGTATTGAACAAGCAATACACTTTCATTTTCATGATCATTTGAGTTCATATTTCCATGTTCTTGTGAAGTGTACTACTCACTGCCATATCTCTCAATTTTCTCAGTCAGATTGCAGAGATGGTTTCTCTGAGCTTGGTGCATCATTTTCAATGATTTAACTTGGTAAATTTAGCTCTATAAGTCTACTATATGCTCATCAATTTGCATTTCATTTGGATGTTTCAAGCTTCAGTTATGTTCAGTTGAAGTGAACCCTGTCTGTTGATTTTCACTTCTCTATCAGGTACCCGACTTTTTCACTCATCCTATCAGAGATGTTTCGCAGTGTGTACGTATCCGAATTCAATGATTTAAAACTTGTTGGATTCAGCAAACGGTCTAGTATAAGCTTATAGATTTTCATAATCATTGGATTTAGGAGTTATGTTCATTTTTCTGCTCACTGGTTTTATTACTGTAGCAGCCCGTGAAAATCGGGATGATGTCATCAGTTGTTAAACATCATTCTCAGTGTGTAGTTCTTTATTTTTCATGCCATTACTCCTGAAAGTTAGCTCTTTAAGTTAGCTACACTTCCCCAAAAGGAATTAAGCTAATAGCTACTCTACTTAGAGAATTATGCAAAACACTGGACATGTGTATGGACCAAGATAGCAAGTTCTTCACCTCTGAGCTAACTCCAACTTATCTGTTTTGATCTATCTTTTTGTGAGTGATCTTCCAAGGTACATTGGCAAGCTAAAAGGGCCCACCACATACTCCTGGAGTTCATTTGGCTGGTGTAGATCAAGGATTTTGCAACACCTCTTCATCTTCAAGCACATACCTATCCATCTCTTCACAGCTATGCAAGGGGAGAATCGAGCTGATCCATTGCAAAAGTCTTGGAGAGAATTAACAACATCGGTCAATAAAAAGAGAATGAAAAACACCATCAACTTCCGTCGGCAAAAAAAAAAGAGAATGCAAAACATTATGAAGCATAAGCGATGCTATTTACGATTTCAAGTAAGTACACAACTTTGATTTTAATACAGAACACATATTTAGAGATGCAGTAGATGGTATTTGAACCTTCAACCTCGTCCATGAGGAGCATATGAATTATCCAATAGGCCACACAAATTTGATGCAAATTCAATGCGCCTTATATTTATAATGTGTTCTCACACGTTCAGTAAACAGACAGTTTGAGAGAGATGGAGGGAAGGGAAGAGATAGAGGAAGAAGGAAAGAGAGAAGGAGAAATAGAAGGAAAGAGAAAAGGAGAAATATAAGGAAAGAGAGAGAAAGAAAGAAATAAAGAGAACGAGAAAGAGAAAGAAAGAGAAAGAGAAGAAGGAGAAAAGAGAGAGATAGAAAGAGAGAAGCCAAGAGAGATAGAGAAAAAGAAAGAGATGGAGAGAAAGAGATCGGAAAAAAGAGATAGATAGAAAGAAAGAGAGAATGAGAAAAGGAGGAAGCAAAGAGAGAAGAATAAAGGTGAAAGAAAAGAAAGAGAAATAAAGAAAGAGAAGAACTAGAGATAGAAAGAATGAGAAAGAAAGAGAAAGAAAAGAACGAGAGAGAGCGAGAAAGAAAGAGAAGGCAAAAGAGTCATAGAAACAGAATGAAGAAAAGAGAAAGAGAAGGAGATAATGGAAGAGATACATGTCAAGAGAGATAGAGAGAAAGAGAGAATGAAATAGAGAGAGAAGAAAAGAAGGAAGAAGAAAGAGAGATTCATGGGAGAAGAAAAAAAAAAGAGAAAGGATTAAAGAAAGAGAGAAAGAAAGTGAAGGAGAAAGAGAAAGATGAAAGAAGAGAAAGAGAGAATGAGGAGATTCTAAGTGAGATAAAATGAAGAATAGAGAGAGAATGAAAAGATTAGAAAGAGAGAGAAGAGTAAAGAAAGAGAAAATAAAGAGATAGGAAGTAAGAGAAAGAGCAAGATTAGCATACCTACCTTCACCAAAATGGACATAACTCTCTCATATAGAATCTAAATTGGATGATTCCACTTGGTATAGAAAGTAGACTCCAAGAGCTTTCAAATAAATGGTGGAAAATATGATTGGATACTTAAAAAACCACCTATAGAGAGTATTTAATTCTCTGCATACTTCTTCAAAAAGGTATGCTGCCCACTCACCTACCTTCATTGTTTTGGCCATAACGTCCTCATGGAAGCTCGAACTCAAGAAATTAAAATTGATATAGATTCTATGCCTCAAGATCTTTCTTTTTATTGGGCCATATTTTGACCATTACCGACCATCTCTGCACTAGTTGTTTTGATGGTTGTTGGCTGGCGAGAAACTCTTTTTTAGTGAATTGAGTGCTTAATTATGATAATTAGGAGTTTCTAATCATATTTTGAACCATTTTGGATAGGAATGAATTAATTTGAATACCTTTGCATCATATTTTTTCTCTTAAATACATTCATTTGAATACATTTTGCATCAAAGTTTATAATTTTGCATTATATTCTCTTCCAGTTTTATGAAACCAACATTGGAATGTGCATGAAAGTTATTTTTTACATGAATTTATCTATGCACATGAGTTTTTACATGAATTTATCTATGCACATGAAGTTACACTAACTTATGTTGATTCATAAAAGCATTCACAGGTTGTTGTTGTTGTGTGTTTCAAGATCTTTGTGCAGGTATTGGAGCAAGAAAAGACATTCTAATGAGGGCATGCAGGGCCCAACAACACGTTTTGGAAAAGTTTTTTATTTGCAAGTTTCTAGAGTAAAGAAAGTGGTTTGTTACCCCTAGGCTGATGCTTATCATTGTATCATGGTTATTAATTTTTCAGGCTTTATTTTCCTGGGGAAGTGCTACCAAAATGTTTGTAGCCATATGGCGTTATATGCCATGTGAGAACTAGAGTGATGTTATGTTATGAGAGAGAGGAAGTCTTATGTGTGCATAACTAAAATCATATAAATTGATTGAAGTAGAGAAGAACATGCATGCATACATAGTCGATAGGATTGCTACAAAGTTGAAGTGCCTAATGCATTTTCTCTCTATAGAAGATCACTTTTATGTATCACCATGATGAGTTAGGGTGAGCATGAGGTATGTGATAGAGCTATCATGCATAGGCTAATTGTGGATTTAAAGTAAACAAAAAAGGTATATCCCTCAAGAACAATTAAGATGTGTTCTGGTTTAGTAACTCATGAGCACATGAACTGTTCTTCATGGGAATCCATGTACTTGATATGGAATTCTATCCCTACTCAGCACAAGTTCGTGGTATGGTTATGATCATCAATACAATTATTAAATGCTTGTATATTATTGGTTATGATGAGGTTAAGGAATGTGCAAGAAGCACAATGAATGGAATGATATGCATACATATTCACTTTCATTGAAAAGTGGATATTGTAAAGAATCTATTTTCCATAAGAGGATTTGGATTGTTAATTGGTTTGTATTGATCTAAATGATCATTATATGCATGGATATGTCTCCATGACATAATCCATCCAAGACAATGAATGAGTATGTCTAATCATAAGGATTAACATGTCTCCTTATTTTTTAGATTTGAAAAATAATTGAGCAAATAATTAGTGAGGTAGAAACCTCATAGATATTTGACTGCTACTCTTTGTGGGAATTGGCAAGCACGTAGCTCATAGGCTATGCTTTAAGCTGACCAATTTTCAATTAAGTTGGATAGTCTTAGAAAGGTCAAATGACCTCTAACTAGAAGTGCTACTAACAAAAGGCATGTTACAAAGGGCATTTCTCTTCATTGGTAGATCCAAATGAAAGCTTTATAGTTACACTATGGGCATACAAGTTTTCATTATTTTTAGAGATCATTTGAAGGGTCAAATAATCTCTGCACATCCAAGTGCAGCCTCTAGAGTCTATGAAATGACCAGAGACCATGTCACCTAGAGGTGATTGGTTCTCTTAGTTCATTTACTCAAATTGGATTATTTTTGTTTCGAACATTAGCTAAACACCTCCAAATGGTGTGTACAAAATCTCAACATGAAATGTTTCTCCATTTAAGAAATATAAAGAAAAGAGTAAACATTAGCCTCTGCAAATGTTTAAAATATTGCAAGTGTAGAGGCTTAGTACTTTGGTCATTGTGAAAGACTCAAACTTTCAAATCCTATGAAATTTATGTCCCTAAAATTAGATAGTAGTAGCCATATGCTATCAAAATTTGGAAGAAATTGGACATCATGTGGTAGGTCAAATGATTTATGCTTCTAAGACCAATATGTGGTGAGGATTCTCCAAAGATTGCTACATGTGTCTGATGAACACATGCTATTTTCATATTGCAAGCTCCAATTTTAAAACTTCTTCTTGGCGACACTACTCTAGTATAGACCCTTTAATATACCAAAAAGTCATATCTTCATAGTTATATGATATTCTAAGTGCGCAGCAGCATTGTTCTTAGGCTCACCTAAACAGAGGTGTAGCAGAGAGAATGATAGATTTTAATGAGAATTTGATTGAATTTTAAATTTAAATCTTGTGAAACCAATCTAGATTTGGACACAAAGGAAATGAAATTTGGAGTTTGGTTGATCAGTCTAAGCGCTTCAAGAAGATGACCCTATACATTTTGAGAGTTGGTTGTCAATTATTTGATCCTTCCAGTAAAATGGTTATAATACTATAAGAAAATATCCAAATCAAGTGACTTTTGAGCCTAATGAAAGCTTGAGCAAAGTTACATAAGGCTGGAAAATGTGATAGATTTTGTATGATTAAAAGTTAGTTAAAATTAAAATTTAATCTCCTGTCATGGACAAAGGAAACCATCCTGAACCTTAGATTTCATGTGAACCCTTTATCTCATGACTGGTTCAAGATTAGGAGAAACCAATGCTTCCATTGCATCCGGAACATGCCAAAACCCGAAGATCGACTGGCTACTTGCCTGATTCGGATATCTAGAGCTCATGTTTCGAATTGATGACATCATCAATTCGTAGCCGCCTTTCATGAACCGCCCTTGAGAACCTATATAAGGAGGGGTTGGCCACATTCATAATCAGTCTTGCCAATACTAGTCTTGGGAGCTCAAGAAGTCGTGACCGCCAAGTAAGTACTCTCCAAGTTCGAGTTCCTGTTCTTGTCTTGTTCCTTGTTCCAGTCCTGTCTAGTCTTGTATCCTGGACATCTGGTGTTGTCCTCTTCTAATCTCGTAGTACGAGATCTTGTCGAGTTCTTTCTTGTATCTAGTTCATCTCCCAAAAGGGAGTTCTTGTAATCTAGAGATCTTGTTTCATACTTACGATCCCGGGTTGTGGGATCTCTTGTATCATCTCTAGTCGAGTTATTCATACCTATCAGTCCTGGGTTGTGGGACATCTTGTATGATTCACGTATTCTTGTATCATTTCCCCTTCGTGGGTGATCTTGTAGTTAGAAGTGTATTTCTGAAATCTTGTCTATTGTAGTCAGAGAGCAGAATCTAGTGCTCCCCTGACATTTTGGCAAGACTATCGTCTATCCAAGACCAGGCATCATGGAGAACACTTATGAACAGATT
Organism: Ceratopteris richardii; assembly: GCA_020310875.1. NCBI lineage: Eukaryota > Viridiplantae > Streptophyta > Polypodiopsida > Polypodiales > Pteridaceae > Ceratopteris > Ceratopteris richardii. Next base: position 97,501,102 of record CM035416.1, read on the forward strand.
GTAGCATCACAGTCAGAGTCTCCAACAACAAGTCGAAGACCTAAGTCATCGACAGACACAAGTCGAGATGGGACATCCAGTGCATGTAGGTGCACTCCTCCAAGAATTACAAGAACGAATCGGGACTCTTCATGAAAATCAAGGGAGTATTCAAGTGAATCAACGGCCTAGTACATCATTTATGAAGGAACCCAAGATCTGCATGCCAGAAAAGATCGATGGTGATCGCACAAAGTTTTGAGGATTCTTGCAACAAGTCAAATTGTACATTTGCATGCAGCCTGATAGATACTCTGATGATGCATCCAAGGTCGGTTTTATTGGAGCCTTGCTCTATGGTCAAGCTTTATCATGATTCGCCCCAATCTTGGAGAAGAATATGGCCGTACTTCATGACTATGAGGGGTTTCTTAGAGAGCTCATCGCCAAATTTGGAGATGCAGACATGAGTCGAGTGGCAGAAACAAAACTTCAGAAGCTACGTCAAGGTAACCGCCCTGCCTCTACCTATGCATCAGAATTTAGGCAGTTGATATGTGACCTCACTTGGCATGAAGATTATTTTATAAGCCAATTTAGATGGGGCTTAAGAGATGATGTGAAGGACCTTCTACTCACGATGCCAGAGGTGAAGACATTGAATGAATACATCAACCAAGCTATTCAATGTGATAACCGCCTTTTTTAAAGGAAACAAGAAAAACAAGTAGAAGGAAGACCTCGCCAATGGAAACCTTTCTAGCCCACTTCTAGAGATGAGTCTATGCTCGAACCTATGCAGATAGATGTAACTCGGTTCCAGCCTCTAACACCACAAGAGAAACAAAGAAGAAGGGACAACAAGTTATGCCTGTATTGTGGAAACCCTGGCCACCTTGCAGTTAATTGTCCCAACAAGAGAACGAACTCCAAAGTCGCAGCCATCCTTGTAGAGCAGGGAAACGAGGAAGTCCAGTTGTAAAAGAGACCGTACAGCCAGACCATGATATAAGAAAGGGTCTCGTAACTCCAGCCACACCCGTAGAAACATGTCTTGCCCCTCTCAAGTTAATCATGTCTGAGAAGACCCTTTCCCTTATAGCTCTGGTAGATTCAGGACCCTCCTCATGTTTCATTGATGAAGGACTTGTTAAGAAACATGGAATTCCAGTACTTCGGAAGAACATACCAGTAGTAGCTGAAGTAGTAGATGGACGGCCTCTAGCATCGGGGAATATAACCATGGAAACCATACCACTAAGAGTACACCTTGGTGACCATGATTCACACATATTTCTCAATGTAATATCAAGTCCAGTAAACATGGTTATCATTGGAATGCCGTGGTTAAAGAAACATAATCCAGAAATTAATTGGGAGAATAATAAAATCACCCGTCGAGATATCCAGAAGAACCCAAAATATGTTGGAGCCAAAGCCTTCATACATGCAGTAAGGAAGGAATCGACGTATATGATCTATGCCATACCAACTCAAGAGCCCAAGAAAGATGATTCAATGAAGCTAGCTGACCAATACCAAGGGTTTGAAGATGTCTTTGAAAAAAAGAATGCAGATATGCTCCCCGAACATAGACCTTATGATCGTGCCATAGAACTTCAAGAGGGAGCACAACCACCCTTCGAGCCAATCTATAGACTATCCCGAGAGGAAATTCAAGAATTACGTAAGAATATTGATGATAATCTAGCCAAGGGGTTTATCAAACACTCGAAGTCCCCTGCTGGAGCCCCTATCCTATTTGTAAAGAAGAAGGACAAAGCTCTTCAAATGTGTGTGGACTATCGTGGTTTGAATAAAGTTACAATAAAGAACAGATATCCTCTACCACTAATATCAGAACTCTTGCAAGGCCTCAGAAAAGCAAAGTTCTTCACTAAGATTGACCTTCGAGGAGCATACAATCTTGTCAAGATCAGAGAAGGAGACAAATGGAAGACAACATTCTGAACAAGGTATGGACACTTTGAATATGTAGTTATGCCATTCGGTCTCACCAATGTTCCAGCAGTCTTTCAACGTATGATGAATGATATCTTTCAAGAGTATTTAGATGATTTTGTGGTAATATATCTTGATGATATCTTGATATTGTCCAAAAATGTAGAAGATCATGAATGTCATGTGAAGATAGTCCTAGAGAAACTAAGAGAAAAAGGGTTATATGCAAAATTGGAGAAGTGCTATTTCCATCATACGGAAGTAGAGTTTTTAGGGTACATTGTATCAGAGGAAGGAATCTTTATGGACCTTAAGAAGATCGAGAAAATCCTTGATTGGCAACCACCTTCGTGTGTTTGAGATGTACAATGTTTTCTAGGGTTTGCCAATTTCTATAGGATATTAATTAGAGATTACTCCAAGATTGTGACACCTCTTACCAAGCTTACAGGAAACTCAAAATTTTCATGGATCGAAGAAGGAGAAAAAGCCTTTCAGAATTTGAAATCAGCATTCAACACTACCCCAATTCTAGTTCATCCTGATTCGAGCAAGCTCTTCTTCCTAGAGACAGATGCATCAGATTTTGCCCTAGGGGCCATTCTTTCCCAATATGGAGATGATGGACACCTACATCTAGTTGCATATCATTCAAGAAAATTTTCTCCTCTAGAAATTAATTTAGAAATTCATGACAAAGAGCTTCTTGCCATAGTGGATGCCTTTGATACCTGGTGCCACCATCTGGAAGGAGCAGCTCATAAAGTTATCGTGTATACAGACTAAAAGAACCTAGAATATTTCATGACCACCCGCATCCTCAACAAAAGGAAATCTCGATGGAGTAACCTTTTATCCAGGTTTGACTTTTTCATCACATATCATCCAGGACGGCAACAATGTCAGTCAGATGCCTTGTCAAGAAGATCTTACCTTGCACCAAAGAAGGGTGAAGAGGCCTTTGATTAACAGGAGAGTGTATTACTCAAACCTGAGCATCTCCGGTTAGCAGCTATCTCATCCACCCATCCTGAAGATTTAGCCTTAAATCATTTGATTCGTGAGAATCTACCACAAGATGAATTATTTTGTAACGTTAAGCAGAAAACTCAAGAAGGAAAAGTCCAAGAAGTAAATGAATTCCATGAAAAGGACGTGTTATTATTCTATAAGAACCTATTGTATGTCCCTCCAGGAAAGCCCAGGATCCAAGTACTTCAACAACGTCATGACAACCTTGCAGCAGGACATTTTGGAGTAAATAAAACAATAGAAGTCATATCCAGGGATTTTTGGTGGCCTCAAATGTGGAAGGAAGTCAAAGAATATATCTGAAACTGTGACACTTACAATAGATCTAAGGTACCGCGACATAAGCCTCATGGCCTCTTGCAACCTTTACCTATTCCAGAAAGGCCATGGGCTTCATTGTCTATGGATTTCATCACATATCTACCAAAGTCAGATAAGTATGATGCCAGTCTTGTTATTGTGGATAGATTCACAAAGATGGCACACTTTATTCCAACTACAAAGGCAATCCCAGGTGCAGCCACTGCTAGACTTTTTCTCAGATACATCTTTCGGCTTCATGGATTGCCTCATAATATTGTTAGTGATCGAGCTCCACAGTTCATATCCACCTTTTGGAACAGTCTTTGCAAGCTCCTTGGTGTTGAAGTTACACTATCTACAGCAAATCATCCACAGACTGATGGACAAACAGAACAAGTGAATCAAGTCCTAGAGCAATATCTCCATTGCACTAGCAACTATCACCAAAATGATTGGTTTGAGTTGTTACCCTTTGCAGAGTTTACCTATAACAATAGTGTTCATGCATCTACTAAGCAAACTCCCTTCTTTGCAAATTATGGACAACATCCAAGGATGGATATACAACTGTCAAATCATGTCAAGAACCCAGCTGCCAGAGACAAGGCCTAGTACCTGATGGACATTCACAAAGAACTCAAGGAAGAGATCCATAAAGCTCAACAACAATATAAGTAGTATGCAGATCAACATCGTGTCCAGAATCCATCGTATCAAATTGGGGATAAAGTATGGTTACAGAGAAACAATTTGCAAACCTCAAGACCTTGTGCAAAGTTAGATCACCAAAGACTTGGTCCATTCACCATCTTGGCCAAGATTAATCCAGTCACCTTCAAGCTCCAGCTACCAAGTACTATGAGAATACACCCAGTTTTCCATATATCCATGTTGGAACCATATCAGATTTCACCATTGAGGGGGGAGAGACCTAGTCCTTCACCACCTATCGAGATTGATGATCATGAAGAATTTGAAGTCGAGCATGTCCTAGATTCTAGAATATCTGAAGGAAGATTGGAATACCTTATTCATTGGAAGGGGTATGACATCAGTGATCGTACTTGGGAACCTGTAGAAAACCTTCAGAGAGCACCAATCAAGGTTCGGGAATTTCATAAGAGAAATCCAATGAAGCCAAGACCAGATAACATGACCGCTCCTCGTGGAACTCGTCGCTTGAGGGGGAGGTGATGTCATGGACAAAGGAAACCATCCTGAACCTTAGATTCCATGTGAACCCTGTATCGCATGATTTATTCAGAATTAGGATAAACCAATGCTTCCATTGCGTCCGGAACGTGCCAAAACCCTAAGATCAACTGGCTACTTGCCTGATTCGGATATCCAGAGCTCATGTTTCGAATTGATGACATCATCGATGATATCATCAATTCGTAACCGCCTTTCATGATCCGCCCTTGAAAACCTATATAAGGAGGGGTTGGCCACATTCATAATCAGTCTTTCCAATACCAGTCTTGGGAGCTCAAGGAGTCGTGACCGCCAAGTAAGTACTTTCCAAGTTCCAGTTCCTGTTCTCATCTTGTTCCTTGTTCCAGTCTTGTCTAGTCTTGTATACTGGACATCTTGTGTTGTCCTCTTGTAATCTCATAGTACAAGATCTTGTCGAGTTCTTTCTTGTATCTAGTTCATCTCCCGAAAGGGAGTTCTTGTAATCTAGAGATCTTGTTTCATACTTATGATCCTGGGTTGTGGGATCTCCTGTATCATCTCTAGTCGAGTTAATCATACCTATAAGTCCCGGGTTATGGGGCATCTTGTATCAGTCACGTATTCTTGTATCATATCCCCTTTCTGGGTGATCTTGTACTCAGAAGTATATTTCCAAAATCTTGTCTATTATAGTCAGAGAGCACAATCTAGTGCTCCCTTGACATCTCCTACTCTTGGAAATTATTTATGCAGGAGATGTTGTTGAAAGGAAAAGATTTTCCACAGGCTTTTATGATACTTTTTTGAGATGGTGTGATCACCATGGTCTAGCTATGCCCTATATACTTGTTTATTGATCATTGGTTTATTGTGACCATTCTTAGTAGGACAAAGGAGACTTTGTCGAAATTTTCAAAAATGTATGTAATGCCATGAGAACATAGAACAATAGAACTTTGCTAGTTATTCTCATTTCATATAATTGGACTCATACAAGTTGTATAAATTCCAATTTATTGTGATTTAATATTTGATTCAAGTTGCATGAGATGATATTTGATGCAAGCCGCATCCTTCACAACTCTAGTTGAGTTGATTTGTCATATAATTTCTCATTTCTCAACTCAAGATGAGTTGATGTTACAAATATTTATGAGTGATAGAGTCATAGGAATGACTCTATTCTTTCCATTGAGGGAAGGAAACACTTCAATAACACTTCATGATTTCATTATTATTATTTATGGTTATGAGTTACTCACCGATTTAGTCTTGTCAGTTTTGAGAGAAGTGTTCGACTTTAATCTCATACATGCATCTATGTGGGGTATAAAGTTTGGTGGTATGGGACATCAAGCTTTGTATTCTACCTGGCTATAGGACAGATGGTATGAGAGAGGTCTCTGAGATTGTATTTTTTATATGATTTGGAGTTCATTCATGTGATCTTCTTATTATTAGACAACAAAGGGGCAGTTGAGATAGTCAGTCTGTATGTGATTGCAAACAAGGCAAGTCCACAGGCAAGTAGCCTAGAAGTGGAATGGCAAGGTTTGCACATAAGAATTATGAATAGGCAATTCCATTGAGAAGGAATTCATAGAGTACGTACTAATTTATTTGATATGCCTGAGGAGAGGCCATGGTTCGTACACAATGTGTATGAGGTGAGCTAGATGCTTACCCTAGTGGGCTATGAGTATCCACACATCTACTTACCATTTTTTCAGTGTATTTAGTGGACTCACATTATGCTCCTCATTATATCTGGGAGTGCCAGATTATTACATTAATTTACAAGAGACACCTCATTCCTAGTTCCGAATGAATTGATCATAGTGATGATCAGACAATGGTGATCAGAAATAAAGTAAGTTTCATCCACTTGGAACAACTTGCATGTTATTATTGAGAAGGTGGTGGTTCCACTAGTTGCTCTACTTTAGTAGCACGTCTTCATTTGGCATGATGGACTTCGTTCTAAGTGGATTGGGATTTACTTTTCTTTTTGTATGGGAGATATTTTGATCCATAGTTTGGATTATTATATATGATAGATCGAGATTTTGATCCATACTTTGGATGTGAAGGATTGAAATCTTGTTCCATAGTTTGGATCATTGATAGATTGACATCTCGTTCCATAGTTTGGATCATTTGTAGATTATCATCTTGGATTCATAGTTTGGATCATGATGAGACTTTATTGACATTTATTTCATTACAGTGAGTAAATCAATTAGATTTACTTTAGCTTAGAGATTAAGCACTATTTGAAAAAACTTTCATTTATTTTTAGTATTTTTGCACAGAGACTAGGACGTAGTCAGATTATTTTAGATGAGCATAGTATTTTTTTTTATTACTCTAGTGGAGTAAGATATTTTGAATGATTATACCATGTGACAAGCTTTTAGTGGTTATTTCAGGGAGACAAAGGCAAGCTGCCAAGGTCTCTATAGGTGACAAGCCATCACAAGTTAGTGGTTAAGGTCTAGGCATACGGAGTCCGAGGATATTCTGAGTACTTATGCTGCACAAATATGGACCCATTCGGCCTCAGATGGATTCCTATAGTTTTCCCAAGTCAAGAACTACTATTGATTGGTTCAAATGCTAGATAGGAATCACAAAGACTAGTTGTCTACTTTTTGAGCATCTACTTTTTCACACACCTAGCACACCCTACTCTTATTATTTGGAATCATAGATTCTGATTCAGAGGTCTATAGATCCTTCTATATCATTGAGGGCAATGATCTTTATAAGGGGGAGAGAGTTTTATATTCTAGAGATGTACATGCTTGGAAGAACGAGAAGTTCCTTGTCTGAGGGATAGCCAAGGCTGTATGGGAACCTAACAAAGAACAAATTGAAGAAGAACTCAGATGGCTCCAGTAATAGATATAAGGCAAGGCTTGTAGCTAAAGGCTTTGCACAAACTCAGGGAATTGATTATGAGGAGACCTTCTCTCCTGTGGTAGAGATGCCTACTATTAGGGTTTTGCTTAGTATTGCCTCTTCCAAGAATTGGAAGATACTTCAACTGGATGTAAAAAATGCATTTCTTAATGGATCGATAATAGAAGAGGTATATATGGCACAACCACCTATTTTTGAGAACCACATATATCCTGATTATGTGTGTAATAAAGCTTTATATGGACTCAAACAAGCCCCAAGGGCTTGGACAGGCTTTTCTCATTCTTGCAGGACAAATGATTTCAACCTAGCAAGGCAGATCCACCACTATTCATAAAAAGGGGTAATTTTGAAGTCATCTATTTGTGTGTGTATGTAGATGATATTATACTTACAGGAAATGATACAGATGGCATGAAGAGAATCAAAGAACAAATGAGAGAAGAAATCAAGATAAATGATTTGGGTTCACTTGCCTACTTCCTAGGATGGAAGTTGTCTACAAAGATCATGGTTTGTTTCTTACTCAAAGAACGTACATTAAGGACATGTTGGGGTTCAAGATGCAAGATTGCAGGATTGCAGATACTCCAATGGAGGTTAATCACAAATTGAGCTCACATGAAGGTGAAATCATAGAACATGTGACAGGTTATCAAAGCCTTGACAGTGGGTAGTTTGAACTATGCCACATTGAGAAGGGTTGATATATGTTATAGTGTGAGTGTGCTAAGTCAATTTATGCACACACCTAGGAAACTTCACATGGAGGATGCCAAGAGGATACTTAGATATCTCAAAGGGACCATGATTTAGGGGCTATATTACCCTTATGTATCTGATTTAAGTTTGAAATTGTTCTCTGATTCAGATTGGGTTGGCTCCATGGAAGATAGACGGAGCACCTCAGGTTATCTTACCTTTGTAGATTCAAAACTTGTTTCATGGTTATCCAAGAAGCAACCCACACTTGCTCTCTCTTCTATTGAGGCTGAATACAGAGGTCTTGCCATAGGTACTCAAGAAGCTATGTGGATGAAGGCAGTATTCACAGATCTTGGTTTGGATATTGGAACTCGAAATATTTTTGGTGACAATATGAGCTCTATTCACTTAGCTGCTAATCCAATTTCTCATGCAAGGTCCAAACATATTGAAGTTCACTATCACTATGTAAGAGAGAAGATTGTGAGCAAGGAGATTCAAATATCAGATGTTTCCACTCATCAACAATGTGCAGATATTCTAACCAAAGCATTGGATGGTACAAAGCTTTGCAAATTCAAAGCCATGATTGGTTTGCAGGTAATCTTGGAAGATTGAAGACCTCAATAATACTTGGCTTGAGGAAGAGCTGTTGGACCAAGTCTATGACAAGCCTAAGTATTGGCTTGAGTCTCACAAAGTGATCGAATAAGCCTTAAAGTGAAGACAATGTAAAGTTCACTTGTGAACTACCTCTTGTAACTTTTTGAAGTCTTTACTTGATGTAAAAGTGAAAGCATCTAAAGTGGTTGAGTCCACTTGATCAAAAAGGGAAATAAAAGCCACTAATTTGTGACTGAAGGTATTTGGAGAATCAAATCAATCACTAATAGATTGGAGAGTGATTGTAGGAAGTTAAGTTCCCAAGATCAACTATAAATACATGGCTGTTTTAGTCATGCAAAAAAGACCTCCATGAGCTAAGCTTTATGCCATATCAAGTTGTGGTTTCAAGGCACACATTTGTATTAGTAAGTCCATTGTATTTAACAATCAATTCACTTTCATTTTCATGATCATTTGAGTTCATATTTTCATGTTCTTGTGAAGTGTATTGTTCACTGTCATATCTCTCAGTTTTTAGTCAAATTATAGAGATGATTTCTCTGAGCTTGGTGCATCATTTTCAGTGATTTAACTTGGTAAAGTTAGCTCTATATGTCTACTATACACCACAAATGTGCATTGCAATTTGAGGTTTTAATCGTGGGATATGATCATTTGAAGTCAACTATGTCACCTCATTTTCTACTTCTCTGTCAACACTCTCTCAAAACAATCATTTTGTTAGAGTTGTTTCTCAGTGTGTACTTCACCGACGACCGCTCTGATACAAATAGTTGGATTTTGAGGTCTATAGAAGCATGCAAACAATACAAGGAAGCACTTTTCATCGTACATTGAAATTAATTCAAGCTATCCTTGAGGAGTATATATTGACGACCAAATTTACTTTAGAAAAAACAAACAAAGCTGATTGCAAAAATAGAATGCAAGAAAAACCTGTAGCAACATAGATTCTCTCAAAGTTGAACTAAAGTGAAGGAAAGAAGGAAACATAGATCCCAAGTGAAGGAAACTAAGCTTCCAAGAGCCATGATCCGAAAAGAAAGCCACATAGTGTTGCCCATTTATCCTTATTTAAATTGCTTTGAATTGGTTGGAAGTCGTTGGATAGGCTCATATGTTGTCTGTAGGCCATCCTACCCTTGAAGCTCATGGAAGTTAAACTCCCTTCTTATAGGAAATCACAAAGATGTACTCATGGAGATGAGCTTCTCTTTTATTAACACGACCATATACACATTCTCGGACATCCATATATAGAGCTGGATTTTCTACTATTCTAGGTCATGTAATGTGGCCAGATTTTCCATTTTCAACATCCACGAGATTGATTTTTCTTTCTTCATCAAGGCATTCATAGATATCATAATATAAAAGAGAAAAGTCCTTAAGATAATCTCTATCTCTCTCTCTCTCTCTCTCTCTCTCTCTCTCTCTCCTCTATATTTGCACATCTTGTTTCTCTTACATACACAAGTACCTTCACATGTCTTTGAATCTCTATCTAATGTGAATTTCCATAAACACAATCAACTCAAGTTCCCTACTACCACATACATACACGTACTCTTTTTGTCACTTTGATCGTCTTTGCATCTCTTCTTCTGTGATGGCCGACAGAACGTGTGAAAGAAACGAATGTACATTTATGTATGTTCTGTTTTCGTTACATCTTTCCCTGTTTTGTTATATGGTCGGCGAGAGAAAGTGTGAAAGAATGGGATGTACAGGAAAAGAGAGAGATGCGTAAGCTTATTATTCAGAAATGAAACATTGAGTTGCTGTGGTCGTGTGAATAAAGGAGTCGCAAATTCGCGCTACTTTTGGTTTTTCTCACTTTATCTTTTTGTTCAGCGTCCTAATAAATCATTTCTATTCAACAATTTTTTCAATCCATGTGGAGGCGTATGGACTTATTTGAAAAAGAGTCAGAATCTCTCGTACAAATTTGGAGTCAACAATGTGCGTTCATGTTCAAAAGGACAAAACTATTCTCTCTCTCTCTCTCTCACACACACACACACACACAAAACCGTCGTTCTCCCTCCATCACATACATACACTTATCCTTGATTGTACGTGTTCCTCTTTGTGTCTCTTTCTCTCTCTCTCTCTCTGTCTCTCTCTCTTGTTGTGACATATTTATGCTTTGCCTCTTGCTCGTCAAAAGTGAGCAGTACTGTCGTTACATCAACCCCTTAATTTGCCACCTTTGTCTCTCTCATGGCTGCGCATGCTGGAACATTTTCCAAACAAATCGTTGATGACAGATAGCTCTCTCTCTTTCTCTATCTCTCTCTCTCTCTCATTCCTGGTGTAAGAGGAAATTGAACTAAAAGAGCACATAATCCCTGATATGAATGTCCATATAAAAGAGACAGATCTCTCTCTCTCTCTCTCATTCATGGTCTAAGAGTAAATTGATCTATTATACGCTCTGTATTCTATTCTGTATATAAGAGTGATTTTTTCCACATGCAAACATGGGACACACTACATTTTGCTTGGTAGATAGAGAAATTTAATATGTTTTATGCTTTTAAGAGTAGGTCAAGGATCATAAAATCATGGAAATTCCATAGTAACTATAGGTATGTGCAAATAATTGTATAGATAATTATACTTTTCTCCATAGACAGATGCACGAACCATTGTTTTGGTGCCTTTTGAAAAAGTAACCCATAACATTTTGATTTTTTCTCTTTGCTTGTAAAAGAGAAAAATTCTATTTTTGAATTAATAGAATTTACCTATAAATACACACATTTTGGGACAAATCCAATAAATCATGTGGGAAGATTGTACCGACTAGCTTGTAAATTTCTTATCTCTTTATTTTTTTTTTTATCAATGTTGTTCTTTGTATTGTTTCAACATTTTTTATATTCCCACATATGAGCGTGTCCCTATCTCTCCCTAGAGACTTTATCTTTCATTGTTTTTATGCACTAGAGGTGACTTGACCTTACAAAATTGTTATCAGATGTCTCTTAGATGCCCTATACACTCATACCTTTGTTGCATCCCTATACACTCCTAACATTCCATCCTACACAAAACTGTTTGTACTAGAGACCTACAAAATATTAGCCGAATGATCGAAGCACTCCATCTAGCGACCCACACACATGTGATGTTCCCAATAATTTATTTGCATTCCACAACTTATACACAATTGAATACTTAAGGTAGGGATCATGGCATAGAAGTTTGCATTGCCTGGTCCATTCTGGACTTTCATGAGCTATATAAGGCTTTGCTGGCACCATTGTGGATGCGCAAATCTCTTTAACCACTAGAGTCACAATAAATATTACCATACTCACGAGGGGCAGACTTGAACCCCCCCCCCCCCCCCCCCCCCCCACCACCTAGCTGAAATAATGAAGCGTTTTTTCAACTACACCATGTGTATGTAATGTCTTACCAGAATAACGTATTTTTCATTTTTATCCGAATCTACTATCTCCCTTTTTACGTTTCCAAAGTTTATCTTTTTCTTTCTGTAAGAATATATTTCCCTTTTACACGCAACCAAGAATTTTTGAATCTACAAAGTATGGATCCACGCAGTTCAATGCGGGAATTAGGAGATTCACTTCTACCAATGTACCTTTTGAGTATTAGCTTGATTTACTATAAGAAAAGCTCCAATAAACTTAACAAAAAATCAAGGAACATGATTTACAACTTTAACCAATATGAATACGATATGAAAGACTTATTCAAGTGGTAAAGGGACTAATTGAACCACTAAATGGATGACAAAATTCAAGTGGTAAAGGGACTTATTGAACCACACAATGGATGGCAAAAAATCGGATCGACACCAAATGTTTCCCATTTTCAAAATTTGATGGACATTACTGTTGATATATTTAGATATTGATGTGTGTCAACACACTCCGACCACGGGGGCACTCTTTTCCCTCTTCAGGAGGCTTTTTCCCCCGGTTTGTATATACACCTATAGCCCTGACAGGTTATTAATCTTTATACATTCTAGTGGTAATACATTCAATATTGTCTGTTGTGCACCAAGCTTATTCATTTATCTTGTGTTGTTTGTGTGTTTCCGTAGACATATAACTCCAACAATTGATATCAGAGTAGGTTGCTGCTTCATCTAGGGCATCATCCACACTCCTCCGGTCATAGTCTCAGAATCGCACGAAATTTGGTGTGCATAATTAGAGTGATTAGGAGATCAAAACAGATTTGCTATGTGGTTCCAAAATCACGATCTAAGCTCATTTAGACTCCCGAATGCACTATCACAGTGCTTGTGTAGGTTATTTCGTCTTTTTGTGCCAAAGATATATACATGTTTTGATTCGCTAGTATAAGCATCTCAAACTTTGCTACAAGGCTGCTATAGCAGAACTTGTTAGGGTAGATTTTCTCAACTTTTTGAGATACAATCAATTCTTTTGTAGTAGGGTATTTTAGTCAATGGCCATGGTTGAAAGCAGTGATGTATTTTGTATATTGGTTGTTGAGGATAATTTGGATGGTATGAATTATCCATTGTGGGCTTACATGATGCATCATGTATTGGTCACAAAAGGACTGTGGAATATTGTGCATGGTGTTAAAAAACGTCCTATTACACGTGCAAATATAGGTACTAAAGTTGATGCTGATGGCATCGAAGATGGTGATATTCTACAGATTCCTGTTCGTGCCATAGTTCTTGTTGCACCTACTATAGAGCAAATTTGTTGGGATGGCAGAGATGCTCAGACACATGCATTGATAGCCTTGCCTATCAAACATTCCATTATTCCTCACATTCGCTCTTGAAGAATAGCTAAAGATGCCTAGGATACACTTACCACATTGTATCAGGCTAAGAATGAGGTTCGTGTTGCTTACCGCCAAAAACACTTAGAGAGTGAGCACATGAATGAGGATGATTGTATATGGATAGTTTTCTAACAAAGATCAAGGACTTGAAGGAACAATTGGTTTCTGCTTATGAAGTCCTTCTTGATAGTTCACTTGTGCAAACTATTCTAAATGGTCTTCTTGAATCATATTAAAGTTTTGCTTCTACTCTTCATTTGATGATGAAAGGCAATCCAAATGCCTTCAAATTTGAAGAGTTAGTTTTTGTTCTGTTGCACGAAGTTCAATCTAGGTAGAATAGTCTATTATGTGTGTTGCACATCAACCTTTCCTAGCTAGTCAAAAAGGCAAAGGTAATTGGAGCTCATCTACTAGTAAGCACAAATCTGCAAATGTTGCACATTCAAAGAAGGAAGACATTTTGCAAATATTGTAAAGGAAATGTGATGGAGAGTGTTAATCTCCAAAATAACAAGCTACTCTTGAAGTTAGAGCACCTCTATATCAAGAATAACTCAAAACCTTCACCAATTTGGAGGATCAATACTTTACTTCTAAAATTTTCAACAAACTGTGAAGAAGATGACTACACAGAAAGTCTGCTGCACATAACTCTCTCATGGACTTATCAAATGTGTAAAGTTTTTTATAAAACTTACAAGGTGTCGCCTATAGTTTGCGCACCTTCTCCAAGTTAAATCATTCCAAAAGAATCAGTAGATCTTGAGAAATGATCTCAACAAGTCACCTATGTCTAAAACTGTTCTTATGAGAAGTCGATTCAGACACATGTAACTTCTAACACTTGGTTCTCTCAAACTAGAACCTGTTTATGCAAATTCTTTTAGCCATAGAAGGATTACCTTCCAACTTAGATTTTGAATCCTCATTTATGCAAACATTTACACTGTGCACTGAGAATTGATCACTTCTTTGACCATCAAGATTGCGCCTGTTTCAGAAGACACTCAAGAGTTCTTCACATACAAATGTTCCTACATATAATTCTCTCAGCCTCTTTACAATTAGGCTCTCAAACTTTAACAATAGAATTATTAAATATGGAATTAAACTTTTACAAAAGGATTCTTGAAATGATCAAGCATAGGAGGAGAACACTCAGAAAGATCAAGCGCAACATTTCTTCATTTCTGAAAAATTTACATCTAGGTGATGAGAGAGATCTTACTCACTTCTAAAATGTCTAATGACATCTAATTCTTCTCAAATCTTGTTCTTACACAATCTCTCATATTTTCCCCAATATTTCTCCTTGTATATATAGTTAAATTTTTACAAGCTCATAACTATTTTAAAAGTATAAGTGAGCTAACTCTAAATTAATGTACAAATGTGTACACATCTTCATCTTCTGGATATGCACTTCCTTCATGCTTCATAACTTGATATTTTCTTCAGTCCTTGACTTCAATTCTTCATCAAAACTTCAATTGTTGATTGCCTTACACCAACAGCTCCCCCTCAATCATCAATTGAGGTTTTCTCTAACTTCTCTATACCTGCCATGTCTTTGAATCTCTGTATCTTTGGTCCATCCAAGCTTTTGGTTAGCATATCACTTATCTGATCTTTTGTTGAAGTATGTATGACTTCAATCTCTTTGTCCATCACCTTGTCTCTTAGGAAATGATACTGAATCTCAATATGTTGAGTCCTAGCATGAAAAATAGGGTTAGCAGCTAAATACAATGAACTCATGTTATCTCCATCAATAGTGGGTGTACTCTGAATGATGTCAAAACTCTTCATAAGAGTCTTAAGCCATATCACTTCCTTTGCAGCTTCAACCATACCTTTGTACTCAACCTCTTTGGATGATAAAGCAACTGTGTGTTGCTTCTTTGAACACCATGAAACTAACTTATGTCCCACATAACACAATTATCCATAAGCTGATCTCCTATCATCAGGATTACCTGCCCAATCTGTATTACTATATATCTTGATGTTTGTATCTGATGTAAAACCATAATACAAACCTTCTTTGAGTGTACCCTTAATGTACCTCAATACCCTTTGTCCTGCAACCCAATGTTCTTTCCTAGGACAGTGCATAAATTGAGATAATACTCCAACTTCATATGACAAGTCAGGCCTAGTGAATGTAGCATAGATCAGACTACCAACCAAACTTTGATATAGCTTCATGTCCTTGAACTCTTCTCCTCCATATCTGCTCAATTTGTGATTCACCTCCATTGGAGTAGGTGCTACCCTGCAATCATCCATTTTAAACTTGATCAAAAAGTTTTTCAAATACCTTTCGTGAGTTACATACACTCCATGTTGAGTGTATGAGATCTCCATGCTCAAGAAATATGACAAATCTCCCAAGTCACTGATCTTGAACTCTTTTTCCATTTGCTTCTTTAGGATTTGAATGCCTTTCTCATCTGTACCTGTAAGAATTATATCATCAACATATATGCACATGTAAATGAATCCATCATCACTTGCTTTAACAAGCAAGCTACTATCTACTTTAGATACTTGGAAACCAAGTTCTTTAAAGAACTTCACAAGTCTATAATTCCATGCCCTTGGGGCCTACTTCAAACCATACAAATCTCTCTTGAGCTTACATACATGATCTTGAGACCTTCCATTTCTGAATCCTTGTGGTTGCTCCATGAAAACATCATGTGAAATGTAACCATTTAGAAACGCATTCTTCACATCTAGTTGACATAATTTCCAACCTTTACATGCAGCAATAGCTATGAGTGTCCTGATGGTCGTCATCTTTGCCATAGGACTATAGGTCTCATCATAATCTATACCATATGGCTGAGTAAAACCTTTCACAACAAGTCTAGCTTTATATCTAGACACACTTCCATCTGCAAACCTCTTTGTCTTGTAGACCCATTTGCATCCAATGATCTTCTGACTATTTGGTTTAGGAACCAAATCCCATGTCTAATTTTCCATCAATGCAGCATAGTCTTCCTCCATAGCTTTCTCCCAATTTCCCTTACCTTTTGCCTCTTCATATGTAGAAGGATCTTCATCTGCCTTTATCATATAAGCAAAATCTTTGGTAGCCAAAAAAGAAGGGTCATAACTATACCTTGTAGGTTGTCATTTGTGTCTTGATGACCTTCTGAGTTCTCCACTCCTTGAGGTTTGTGGTTCATCACATTTTGGATCAAACCTTGGCACTTCTTCAACTTCAACGTGTACTTCATTGTTCTCCTCTTCATCAAATATCTGAACCTTTGATTTACCTTTCTTTTGATTCACAACATCTTCATCACCTGCGTAAATATTGATTGTACCTACATACCAAGTACCTTGCTCATCAAATGTAACATCTTTTGACACAAGAAATTGTTTTGTGGATGGACTCCACAACCTATATCTCATCTGTTTATCATCATATCCAATGAACACATACTTTTCAACTTTAGGTTCCAATTTGTGCCTTAATTGAGATGGCACATATGCATATGCCAAACATCCAAATACTTTGCAATGATCTAGAGTAGGTCTATTACCCCACCATGCCTCATATGGTGTCATACCCTGCAAAGCTTTACATGGTAATCTATTGACCAAATATGTTGCTGTATTTACAACCTCAGTCCACAAATAATTTGGGCAATTTTTCTTCTTCATCATGAATCTTGCAAACTCAACAAGAGTTTTATTCCTCCTTTTTGCTACACCATTTTGTTGAGGAGAGTACCTGCAAGTAATTTCCCTTTTTATACCTGCATTCCACAAGTAATCACTGAACTCATTAGAGAAATACTCTCCCCCTCCATCTGAACTTAGTCTCTTCAACTTATGACCTGTAATTCTCTCTACATACACATGATAATGTTTGAATGTATTGAACACTTCTGACTTATCTTTGATCACATAAATAGTGATCCATCTGGTAGCATAATCAACATAAATCACATAATACCCTGAACCATTGATGCTGAAATCCTTTGATGGTCCCCACACATCTGTGTGTACCAATTCAAGCTTCTCTGAATACATAAAACCATGCTTGGAATAAGATTGCTTATGAGACTATCCTAATTGACATGCCTCACATATGCATGTCATATGTTGACCTACAACATTAGGCAATCCAAGCACTGAACCATTGTTAACCATATCTTTAATACCTCTTTCATTGAAATGTCCAAGCCTTCTGTGCCAAAGATCTAACTCAAATATCTTATGTCCTCCATAAGTGTACAAGGCATGACCAACATTACCTTGAATCTTCAATGTGAACAATCTTCCTTCTTTCTTCCGTGAAACAATTTGTTTATAGCCATTGCTGGGCATTGTTGGGGTCTTCCACAAAAACTCCTTCATTAGTGAATCTAACTTCATAACATTTTTCAACAATTTGTCCTACACTTATCAGATTCTTTGGAATTGTAGGAACATACAAAACCTTACTCAAGAGATTACTTCCATCCTTGGCCTTCACTGATCCAATTGACTTCACATTGTGCTTTGTATTGTCACTTGTTTGAACTACATGATTAGTTACCTTATTCTCCAAATCAGTCATCAAAGCTATGTTGCCACTCAGGTGATTGCTACACCCTGAGTCAATGTAAAAGACTCTTTGCTCTTCATTTTTCCTTTCACAAGTTGCATTCATTATCAATGTTGAGTCCTCCTTCTGATCTGAAGCATAATTGTAGTAGGTATTGTTGTATTGTTTGCTTTGGAATCCTCTACCTGCATTTCTTCCAAAGTACCCTCTACTACCTCTACCTCTGAAATTACCTCTTTGATTTTTGCCACCTTTTCGTCTTGAATTAAAGTTCTGATTATATCCACCATTATTCTGAGTATTATGCCAACAGTCATTAGCTAAATGATTAAATGATCTAGTGATAATTCAGTAGACAAAATGAATGGCTTCCATTTGTCATCACCTCTCAGACCTATGAGGATTTGCCTTACCAATTTATCCTCCTCAATATGTTCATCAAGTGCTCCTAAGGCATCTGCAATGTCCTTCATTCTTGTTACATAATCTGAGATGGATTGAGAGGCCTTCTTCTTGAATGTGGTAAACTTTGCTCACAAGGATGCCTTCCTTGAGTTTGTGGTATTTTGGAAATGCTCCTCCAAAGCATTCCATATACCGCTTGCACTTTCAAGACCTCTAATGTGAGGTAACAGGTAATCATTGACTCCCATATAAATTATGCTCCTAGCTTGAGCATCTCTGGCTGATTTAGGTGTTGGTCAATCTTCTGCCACCATCAGCTTGACTAATAGTCATATTGCAACCTTGTGTTCCATGCTTGCACTAAGCATATTGAGATGCATTATCATTATGTTAGGGAGAGGCTCTCTACTGGAGAGATAAGCTTGGCATATGTGCCCACACAAGAGAACATTACAGACCTTTTCATGAAGGCTCAGCCTAGGGAGACATTTGAAGCTTTCTGCAAAGCTTTGGGCTTATTTCCTTTTTTGGATTGATTCCACATACCTTGGCACTTCCTTATACATGAGTGCGACTTCCTTGTCTAGTGCATCAGTCCTAGGGGGGATTTATTGATATATTTAGGTAGTGATGTGTGTGAACACACTAGGACTACCAGGGCACATTTTCCCTCTTTAAGAGGTTTTTTCTCCTACCTTCTATATAACCTATAGACCTAACGGGTTACTTATCTTTGAACATTCTAGTGGTAATACATTCAGTATTGTGTGTTGTGCTCCAAGCTTCTTCTTCTTCTTTCTCGTGATGTTCATGTGCTTCTATAGACATTTTAATCCAACAATAAAGATTTCAAATTGTTTTTTGTTGGCTTTCATAATTTGATCATTTCTATTGATCTTAATCCTATTGAGAGCTTGAAGGTTTAATTTTTCAACTACCTAGTGTGTGGGTAAATCACAAATTTTGCGGAATAATTTTGTGAGATAGCATGGATCAAAATATAACATGAGAAGCATACTTTCTCACAAAATACACTTGAAATACCTATAGGAAGGAATTCTATCAACTCTTTTTTTCAAAATACCAAGAAGAAAAACCCAAACCCAACCATACTAAGTTTAATTATCATGAGCATGTCAATTCTAATAGACCTCAATTAGGAAAAGTACATGATTTTTGTATGATTTCAATGTTGGGGGAAGCTCTCAACCCCTACGAAATGACGAAGCGTGAATGGCCTCCATATATACCCTTCTTTGACCTATACACACCCAAAATGCTCTTTCTCCAAGCATATTCCATGAACTCCAGTGCACTTTTGTGGACCTATAGTGCACACTACACTCTTTCCAACAAATAGAATTCACTCAAAATGGATGCTTATAGAAAGAGAAACAATGTCAACAATATGAGCTAGTTGAATGCTAGTAGCTACTACTCAAACATAGACCTCACTTCACTTCTACAAGCTTTTCTCAAATAATATGAAGAGAATGAATCTCAAATTTGGTTTAACTTTAGAGAAATCTATAGGCTACCTAATGACACCAAGTTCATAGCAAATAGATAAATAGAAAAGGAGAATGAACCCTTACATTTGAGAGCAAAATATTTCCAACAAATCCTACACACAAAGAGAGATATCAATTATGCAACTTTAATGAAATGAAGTTTTCTCTCACAATACATAGGGAATGCTCTAGAGAGTCAATGAACTTAAAATAGAATTGAATAGATATGCAATGAGACAAGAATTAAAGAAAATGGATACATAAAGAGAGAGAACCAATGTTAACAACTCAAGGGTAGAGAGTTATAACATTGCGTGCACACACACATAGATATGCCTACTCAAAGAAAACAAAGAAGCAAGCAAGGGGCTTGCTTATTACAACTCCAGAACTTAGTGCTCACTCTACATTAACTAAAAATTCAAGAAGATGGCCCAAAAGAAGTTGGGATACATGCTACATTTATAGTGAGAAGTATGCCCCTAAAATCTAAGAACTACCTTTCCAAACGAGCTTCCTAAATTAGAGGACTTAGTTGAGATGACTTGGAGAGTGGTTGATTGAATTTTCTTGATGGAATATCATGGATTTGGCTTCCTTAGATTTCTCCACATGTCCTTGATTGATTTCTCATTAATGTTTTGCTTTAAGCTTGACTTTTAACACTCCCCCTCAAGCTTCGATTCTTCATCTTCATTCAAGCTCCTTCATGTTGATGCATTGCTTGAACTTTGAAATCTTCACGCAATTGAAAGCCTTTGTAAACATGTCAGCAACTTGGTCCTTGGTACCAATATGATGTACTAAGACTTCCTTCGATATCACCTTTTCTCTTATGAACTGATAGTGCACTTCAATATGCTTGGTTCTAGCATGATAAACAAGATTTGATGCTAGATGAATGCTACCCATATTGTCACAACAGATTGGATATGTGTCAACTTGCAAATTAAGCTCCATAAATAACTTCTTATTGCACATTATCTCACATGTGACTTGAGCAAAAGCTTTATATGAAGCCTCGGTGGAAGATAATGTCACTATGGGTTACTTCTTTGAAATCCATGAGATGATTTTGCTGCCTAGCATGACTAGGTAACCACTTGTACCCCTTCTATCTTTCTTCGAACTTGCCCACTCGGCATAAGAGTGAGATTTTACCTGCATATTATCATCAAATGAGTAGAAAAATTGTTCATTTATAGTGGCCTTGAGATAGGGTAACATTCTTCTTACAGCTTGCAAGTGTGTAGGCCTTGGACTTGTTAGGGCAGCCAAATAATTTTGTAATTATTCACTAAAATGTACACCAAATAGCCTCGTTGAAAAGGCAGGGACTGAACCATTGTAACTGTTTGCTTTAATTAAAGGACATCAATGCATGTAGTGGAAGGGGAGAGGCACGCAAACATGCTATAGCGTGAGTCTATGAAGCCAGCATGCTGATCTCTAACACACAATGCAGAGACCTGATTTCGGTTTATCTTGTGTGGTGATTTTGTCTATTTTCTGTTCAATCTATTGTTTATGTTAAGTTATTCTAGTGATAAGTAATTAACTTTTTGGGTAAATTTGTCTATGGTGGAAGTAATTACTATATTGAAGGGATATCATCTGTGTAGTACTATGTAAGGAATTATTGCATGTAATCTGTTCGTGATCATATCATCAATTCGACCATTAGACTAAGACAACAAAAAATACCAAGGGATTTTGCTCATAGAATTCCCGCCACCCAAGAACCATTTAATGTTGCCCTGTTACTATAGTCTCGTTGGATGCATTTAGTTTGAACACAGGCTTAACATTGGCACCGTCTGTGGGAAGTGGGATTCAATTTGTGCAAGATGTTTAGAGTATATTCTTAAGAAGAGTTCATTTCCCGAATGCCGGTGACATGTTCTGAAGAAATCTATCCTTAATATCGAAATGATAAACATCCTTTGAGAGATAATACGTTAGGGACACCACCCCATAGTAGTACTCAAAGGGCATATTATGCTAATGCCGGTTACACGTTCTAGAGAAATCTATCCTAAATTTTGAAATGATAAACATCCCTCGAGAGATAATACGTTAGGGACACCACCCCATGGTAGTACTAAAGGGAGTAGATATGAAGGAAAGGGCTTATTATGCACTAGTGGAGTAGCACCATAGCATTTCCTTACTTCCGGTTTGCATAATACCAGAATTTACTCCAATACAGCTCGCTGATAGTTTTGTGTCTTGTAGTGACACCAGATTCATTGACAGTCTAGTTCCTTCTGGTAGCAGTATTAATACTAATTTTCGCGATAATCCAATGTTGTTTGATGGTGGTTCGGTGTTCAGTCTCGACACTGTGTTCAATGGTAGTTTGGCATCCGTTGAAATGAGAGATGAAGCCGGTAAAGGTATTAATAGGCCTGTAGGGAGCGGTCAAGAACCAGACATCCCTATCGAACAACTCATCAAAGAAGAATTCCCAAAGTTTTTGAGCAAAAGAAAGGCCCTTTACTCTAACTTCAATTTCCAAAATCTGCTAGTTAAATCTTAACTTTCTCAAAACCTTGTTTCTTAACCATAAACTAGTAGAACTAGCAAATACCAATGAATTCAAACATCTAGACAAATCAATAGACATTAGTGAGTCAAATCAACCCGTAGGATCAACATATATCTATGAATTCGAACAACTAGCAGATCCAAATCCAGAACTCATGGTAGACACACAAAATGAACAGTAGCAATGACAACAAGAAGGTCAATGGAGGCAATCCATTGCAGGAGTCATATATGCAAAATTTGGTGGCCTTCTTGGTGATGACCCAAACGTGCACGTATGCACTTTTGAAATTAATACACAGTATTGAACAACCTAGAGGATCCAACATACAAAGCCAAAGTGTCAATGGTTCTAAGTTGCATCCTTCCTGCCTGCCTTCCACATCTATTATAATCATCTCAGCACCCCTATCTGCATGAGTTTTCATGGCCATTATGTGCATCACCATGACATGTGTCCATAATTTCGTTTCCCCATCCAAGTAATAATGCATTGACACCCTCTCATTGTTTTAAACCCCCTTTCCAACACTTAGACATTCATCACTTTTTGAGTGTGCTTTGACGTGTCTGTATTGCACTTTTTGTTTGTGCACCTGTGTTACTATTTATTGCCATGGATGTCCTCGCTCCCATCAAACCCCTTACGGTGGTCATGATGGACGACATGCAGACTTTCTTACATCCTCATCGTCTCGACACCTTTTGCCTCCTTTAATGGGATGCAATATCTCCTCATCTCACTGTAGAGAGCATTATTAGAAATATAGCTTTCCAACTCACTAACATTGTTCACTGGACTATTCTTTTGAATGGCCAGGAGCTTCACAACACAACCACAGAAAAAGGACAATGATTCTTCGTTCCTAGTGACGCAGTTGCCACTACTCCTACGATGTCCCCTACTACTATGGAGCAGCTTTTTCCCCAACATAGCTCTAACGAGTATGCCATTAGCTATTGACCAGAACCAAAACATGCCATTCTCCACTTGTTGCTCCTTGCCCTTAAGTTACAACACCGAACTTATGACATTTCATGCCCTTTCTACTCCCTTATCGCCACGACCATTACCAAAGGGTTAATAAGATGCTAATTCTATTTAACCATATCCATAGAGAATACCAAACCATCTTCTGATAGTTGGACATTGACAACTGCACAGAAACATGCATTCCCTTCTTCCTCTCTATTTTGTTCCCAAGTGAATTCCTGATTGGTGTTCATGTCATGTTGGTCACATGCTCCTTCGCTCAACAACCAATTCCATCCATGGAAGAAGAAAAAGAAGACGAGAGTATCAACATTCTTCTACACCACCCCCTTAATGTTGCCCCATTATTGTAGTCCCATTGGACACAGTTAGTTAGAACAGAGGCTTAACAGACTATGTATAAACTATGATAACACTCCAAATCCATATGCTATATTGGGCCCGGTTATCGTGGCATAATTGAAAGAGCCTACAATAGATCAATACAAGTTACTCCCTCTAATGGTTCTCCATCAATGGAGCTTAGCTTTACATTAAATTCCATGGGATTTTGATTAGGCTTGCAATGTAGCATCCCAAACCTCTCAAGTAGGTCTAGAATATATTTCCTTTGTATGAGCATAATACCTTCTTCTTTGTATACAAATTGAATGCCAAGAAAATACCTAAGATCTCCAAGATCAGAGATCCCAAACTCGTTTCCAAGCTTTGCCTTGATGTCTTTAATTTCTTTTGTAGCATTACCTGTAATGATAAGATCATCTACCTACACACACATGTAGAATATAAGTTCTCCTCTTTGTTGATGAAGAGAGATGGATCTCCCTTGCATTGATTCTAACCACGTTTTGATGAAATACTACAATCTTTGGATCCAAGCCCTTGGAGCTTGCTTTAGGCAATAAAGTGCCTTCTTCAACCTACAAAGATGATGTGGAATTTTTTTATGACCAAAATCTAGTGGTTGCACTATGTGTACCTCTTCCTCCAAGTCTCCATTGCGAAAGGAACTGTTGATATCCAATTGGAAGAGCTTCTCTCCTTTGCTTGCATCTATTGCAATGAGTTTCCTAATTGTGCTCATCTTTGCCAAGGGTGGAATGTCTCTTCAAAGTCCACTCCATAGGTTTGTGTCTTGGTCACCAATCTTGCTTTGAACCTAGAAATAGATCCATCTGAATTCCTCTTTACTTTATACACCCA
This sequence comes from Ceratopteris richardii, assembly GCA_020310875.1. Lineage (NCBI taxonomy): Eukaryota > Viridiplantae > Streptophyta > Polypodiopsida > Polypodiales > Pteridaceae > Ceratopteris > Ceratopteris richardii. The sequence continues at coordinate 97,525,844 of CM035416.1, forward strand.
CTTATTATCTATAACCTTCATGTTCTCCTTATTGGGCACTAGATTCCATGTTTGATTCTCCTCAACTGCATCAATATTTTCTTGCATTGCCTCTTTCCATTCACTGTACATGCTTGGATCTTCATAACAATCAGGCTCATAGTCTTCTACTACTTTGTTCATATATGCATAATGTGTTGCAATGTAAGAATCATAATTAAATCTTTGAGTTGGATACTTAACCCTAGAAGATTTTCCTTCTTCACCTTTTGACGGAATAAAGCTCCTTTGCCTTGGGTACTTGATGTCTTTCTTCGATGTGGCTTATTTTCCATCATGCGTCCTTCATTGTCTTCAACTTCACGATTTTGGCTATTTATGTTGGTTGTTTGATTGTAGCTCATGACAATGAAGAAAGAATTAAAGAGGTAAAAAGACTCCTTATGCAGGAATTTGAGATAAGGGGTCTTGGTGTGGTGTGCTATTTTTTGGGCATTGCATTTATACATATGGAAATAGGTATATGGATGTCACAAAAACAATATGCCTTGAGAATGCTACACAAGTATGGTATGGATGATTTTAAGTCAATAACTATGCCATTAGATCATAATTTGAAGTTTGATACTACATTAGGTGAAGCACTGGAAAATTCTACTATGTATAGGAAAATTGTGGGAAGTTTTATGTATCTCACAATTACAATGCTTGATCTAAGCTAGAGTGTTAGACTTGAAAGTCAATTTATGTAGGTTCCAAGAAGACCACATTTAGATGCTTTGAGATGCACTTTACAATATCTCGGTACTACTTTGGATTATGCATTGTTTTATGAAGCTAGTGTAGAATTGCAAGTTCCTAGATATACCAATGTAGATTGGGCTAGTAGTATTCCATATAGAAGTTCTACTAGTGGCTTTCTATTCTCACTTGGAAGTGCAACTATTACACGGAGTAGTAAGATCCAACCCACAACTGCTTTGTCGCCTACAGAGGCTGGGTATATAGGTGCTGCAAATGGTAGCATGTGAAACATCATGGCTAGAGATGCGACATGGAGATTTAGTTGTGGAAGTGTAAAAGCCTATCATCATCTATTGTGATAATCTTAATAGCATATAGCTAGCATAGAATTTTGCTTTTCATTCTAGAACAAAGCATATCGAGATACATTATCATTTCATCAGGGAAAAGGTATTCACATGTGATATTCAGCTTTTTAATGTGAGGATAGATCAGAAGGTTCTTGATATTTTCACTAATGCACTTGGAGTTGAGAAGTTGAAGTTTTGGAAGATGCTTGGATTACACTACATGATAGTGTGCTTGAGGGGGAGTGTTGAGATATCAAGCTCAACATGTGATGATCCATGATGACACATATCAGTTTTTCATTTCCCTCATATGTATAATGGTCATAGTGGTATATGGCAGGGATGCTTTAGTGAGATTTACTAGATTTATCTATTGAAAGTTACGAAACATTTGTTTCTTACGAGCTCACTCATTTCCACACATTATGATTTTCCTTATGTACTATTCTTTACATATTGCACTACCTGTATTGTTGTATTAACTCATTATCCTATATTCCCTTTATGTAAGAGAAGAAGAAGAAAAAGAAGATCATTCTTCCTTGGCTCAATCTATTTTTCCTCCTCTTTGAGTATGAGAGTGTGTGAGTAAGCTCTCTTCCTTATCTCCTTCCTCATGACACTACTTGTTTCCAATTACCTTCGTCTCCTCTTGTCTTAGAACTAGACTCCATGTGTTCTTGTCTTCAAAGCCTTTGTAGTCTTCTTACATAGCTCCTTTCCACTCCTTTGTGTCCTTGGCCTATTCATAGATAGAAGCTCCATAGTCATTGATAAACGTGGAAATGAAAGCATAACGCATAGCAACCTAACTATCATAGAAAAGACTTAAGATTGGATGTTTTACCCTTGTTGATTTTCTTTCTTCTCTCTTTGGTGGGGTGCCTTCATCTGTGCTTTTGATGTAGCTTTCCTTTCTTATAAATCTATTTGCGTGGTCATCCAAGGAATCCAAAGGTGTGAACATAGATATATGCTATGGTCTGATTCCAATGGTGAACACTCCAAAAATGATCAAGAACATACCATACACCTACAATGAGGCATAATATAAGAAAACTAAGGAGGAAATTGATAAAATATTAGAAGAAAATTTTATCTATTAAATTGAGCACACAAAAATGGATTTCAGTTGTAGTTGTAGTGCCCAAACATATGGAAAACATCTTGTGTTTATCAATTTTAAGAAGTTCAATGAGGCTATTATAAGAGATACTCATCTCTTGCAAATAACAAATCGTCTTCTTGAAAGCGTAAAAGATAAAAAACGTCTATATCTTTTAAATTGTATTTCTCATATACATTCAATACTCCATTGCCCCCAAAAGAAAGATAAAATGTTTCCTAATAGAATAGTGTACATTTGCATTTACAGTCATGCTTTTTGGCTTGAATACCTTTGGTTAGGTTTCAATGTGTCATGTCTTCTGAGAAATCATAAGGGAAAGATTAGAAGTATATTTCAATGACTTTTGCACCACTCAAAGGTGCATAAGCAACACATTCGTGCTCTCATGTGTATCCTTCTCAAACGCAAACTATATAAAGTATGTATGAGTTTGAAGAGTTGTTTGTTTCTAGTGCATCAAGGTAAAAACTTGGGTATGTCATCTCAAAGCATGGTATCTGAATAGTTTGCTCCAAGATCAAAGCGATAGAAAACCTATCACAACCAAGAAATGCAAAAGAAGTTCAAATAGTCATGAGACCTTGTGGCTACTACTAGCAATTTATTGATATGTATGAATCAATTTCGAAGCCTATTAATTCATTGATTAAATGATTTGCATGCATAGAAGAATGGGAAAAGACTTTCCAAGAACTAAAACAATGTTCGATGACAACAAAAATAATCAAATTATCAAACTATAATAAGCCATTTCACATTCATGTGGATGATTCTAATAATTCATTAGGATGTATCATAACATAGCCCATCGATTATGGTATATGGAATTTCTTAATGCATATGCTGAACAACAATTATATGGTTCTAAAATAAATTATACCACAACATTGAACGAGAAGTCTTAGCAATGGATTATGTGTGAAAACAATTTAGATAGTATTATATGTCTAACAAATTCAAGATTTTTGTACACCACCACACCCTTTTGTTTTTGGTGAGTAAACCATGAAGGTTGATAAGATGGTTTTTCCTGCACGTGGAGTATGAATTTGAAGTGGTAGTCGAGAAAGGAAAAACTCATGTTAGATTGACCATCTATCAACTCCAATCGAGAAGCAAAGAGAGCAATCAATGATGAGATAACAAATTAATACCTCTTTAATTTTGACGTGGTTCCAAAGTAAGATGAAACACTTTTACCTTAATTTCCATTCAAGATACCCTAACATGAAAGTTCTCCATTACGAGTTCAAAAAGTGTGAGAATTGCAGAGCAATGTAGGAAAATCCATATTGTAGGTACATCTAGGGAATATTATACTTATGTAAGGAGGAAGCAAAGCAAAAATTCAATCATCTAGAGGGACCACAAGAGAGTTTAATGAGCTCATTACTCTAGTTCTCACACATTCTTGAATTAAACAAGAGATAGTGTACATTGGCCAACTATGGAGAAGGATGTAGCGAATTTGGTACGAAATCATAAAGAGTGTTAATTCAAGCGAACTTTAGAATATTCTACCATCTTCATAATGGCTTCCAATCACGAGTAGATTCTACCCATTGTTGAGTTCCTTAAAACATGCAAGCTACCAATGGACGTGTCTTAGAAACATTAAAATGCATTTAGAGAAATAGCAAATGAATTAACATCAATAAGAAATCAATCGCATAAACTAGGGAAAGATAATTTCTTCCACATGTGTCCATGAATCGTAATATATGTCTTTGTTAGAAGCTAGAGACTCTATTTTGGTGGATGGAAAACTTTATCCCCAAAGGACCATACAGATATTGATCTTTGTTGTCCTTTGGTGCACAACCATTTCCATGTTGATACAAGGTTTGTTAACACATGGAATGTTTGACAAAGGGGAAAATATCCATTCATAAGATATGAATGTTGACTATATTTAGGTAGTGATGTGTGTAAACACTCTAGGATAGTCGTGTTGGTGGATGAAAACCATCAATTGATGTGCTGAACAAAGATTTGAAGTCAAAAGAAGAAGCAAAGATCAATACATGAAGATTGGAGTTAGAGCATAATCAAAAAATAAAGGCTTGTATATATATGTACATTAAACATGCTTATAGTTTTGTAATGGTCACTAGTTTGTACATAACACCTATATACACAAGAAGAAAAGTTGGGGCATATATGATAGATGATGAACTAGAAGTTGTAAGAGCCATTAGACACTTTAGAAGTGAAGTGAACATCTATCATCATTCAGATGTAACTTTTCTGAGTAAAGGAAAACATTGTGCCCGATATTTTGCTATGTTCTCCTACTGTGCTTGATCTTTTTTAGAAATCCTTTTATTGATGTCTAACTCCATAGTTAATGCTTCTACGGTTAAGATTTGAGAGCCTAATTGTAAATAGGCTCAGAGAATTATGTGTAGGAAGATTTGTATGTGAAAAAATGATGAATGTCTTATGAAATAGGCACAATCTTGATGGTCAAAGAATTGATCAGTATTCAATGCACATTGTAAAGTTTTGCAAAAATGAGGAGTCAAAATCTAAGTTGGAAGGTAAGCCAACTATGGCTAAAAGCATTTGCTTAAACGGGTTGTACTTTGGGAGGACCATGCATTAGAAGTTGCAGGTGTCAAAGTTGACTATACAAGAGGAGAGTTTCAGACATAGGTAAATTGTTTGGGTCATTTCTCAAGATCTAGTGAATGTTTTGAGATGATTTAACTTGGACAAGGTGCACAATCCTTAGCAAAACCTTGTACAAAGTTTCATCAGAAACTTTATTAATTTGTTCAATCAATGAGTGAGTTATGTGCAAGAGACTTTTCTGAGTAGTGGCTCTTTTCATAGTTAGTGTACATTTTGATAGTTTGGCATTGGTCTTCCAAAATTGATCAAGGAAGTTTTGAGTTGTTCTTGGTATAGAAATATTCTAACATCAAGGATAACTTGTTCTTTTGGAGGTTAACACTCTCCATCGATGGTATTAGAGCAGGAATCATCAAAATAGAAGAAAGGAGGACTCGGACTGCTGTAGTCATACAAAAATCAACACTTGAAGGTTCAAAAGGTTAAATTTTAAAGAGAAAGCTTGAGAAGGAGGTCTGAAGCTATCAAGAGGATCAAAAGAAACTTCATTCAAATTAAAGGTACACTTATCCTCATAAAGCTTGAAGAATTTAATACACAAGTGAAGAAAGGATGGGAGATTCTCTTTAGATAGAGAAATTGGATAGAGAAAACTATCCAACTTGTTCAATGAGGATGGAAGCTCATCTCATGAGCATAGACCTGATAGGTTACATCAGAGCTGAAGAAGAAAAACCACAATTTAGAGATGCTAGTGTTCCAACTAGGGATGAACACTCAGATTTGAAGACTTGGATGAAGAAGGATGCTCAAGCAAGGAGCATTATCTACATGGGAGTCAATGACTACTTGCTACCTCATATTAGAGGACTTGAAAGTGCAAGTGACATATGGAATGCTTTAGAGGAGCATTTCCAAAACACTAGAAAGTCAAGGAAGGCATCTTTGTGGGCAGAGTTTACCACGTTCAAGAAGAAGGCCTCTCAACCCATTCATGATTATGTAACAAGGATGAAGGACATTGCAGATGCATTAGGAGCAGTTGATGAAGATATTTCAGGAGGATTAATTGGTAATGCAAATCCTCACAGATTTGAGAGGAGATGAGAAATGGAAGCCATTCATTTTGTCTAATGAATTATCACTAGATCATTTCACTCTTGATTTAAATCAGTTGCTAGGACACATGCTAACTTTTGAGCAGGATGTCAAAGGTGATGTTGATAAGAGTACAAGTCATGGAATGTATTCAAAGGACAAGAAGAAGAATAGCAAAAGCAAACAACAATTAAATGAAGAAGAAGGTACAACTAGCCAAGCCAACTTCCTAAGAGGAAGAGGAGGTGGCAAAGGAAGAGGAAGAGGTAGAAGCAATAAAGATGGAGCCAAAGATTGTTGGATTTGTGATAAGACAAATCATTTAGCTCATGATTTTTGGCATAATAGTTAGAATAATGGAGGATATAGTCAAAACTTTAATTCAAGAGGAAGAGGTGTTACAAACCAAAGAGGTAATTTCAGAGGTAGAGGTAGTAAAGGTTACTTTGGAAGAAATGCAGGTAGAGGTTTCCAAAGTCAATCCTACAATAATACCTACTACAATTATGCTTTAGATCAGGAAGAAGATTCAACCTTAATCATGAATGCAACTTGTGAAAGAGAAAGTGAAGACCAAAGAGTCTTCTACATTGATTCAAGGTGTAGCAATCACGTGAGTGGTAATATAGCCTTGATTACTTATTTGGAGAATAAGGTAACTAGTCATGTAGCTCAAACAGGTGATAATAAAAAGTACAATGTGAAGTCAATTGGATCAGTGAAGGCCAAGGATGGAAGTACTCTTTTGAGTAAGGTCTTGTATGTTCCTACAATTCCAAAGAATCTGATAAGTGTAGGGCAAATTGTTGAAAAAGGTTATGAAGTAAGGTTCACTAAAGATGGAGTTTTTGTGGAAGACCCTAGCAATGGGTATAAACAAATTGTTTTAGGGAAGAAAGAAGGAAGACTCTTCACATTGAAGATTCAAGGTAATGTTGGTCATGCCTTGTTTACTTATGGAGGACATAAGATCTCTGAGTTAGATCTTTGACATAAAAGGCTTGGAAATTTCAATGAAAGAGGTATTAAGGATATAGTTAACAATGGTTGAGTGCTTAGATTGCCTAATGTTGCAGGTCAACGTATGACATACAGATGTGAGGCATGTCAATTAGGTAAGGCTCATAAGCAATCATATTCTAAACATGGTTTCATGTATTCAGAGAAGCTTGAATTGGTACACACAGATGTGTGGGGACCATCAAAGGATTTCAGTATAAATGGTTCAAGATATTATGTGATTTATGTTGATAATGCTACTAGGTGGATCACCATATATGTGATCAAAGATAAATCAGACGTATTCAATACATTTAAACATTATCATGTGTATGCAGAAAGAATCACAAGTCAAAAGTTGAAGAGACTAAGGTCAGATGGAGGGGGAGAGTATTTGTCTAAGGAGTTCAATGATTACTTATGAAATGCAGGTATAAAAAGGGAAGTTACTTGCAGGTACTCTCCTCAACAAAATGGTGTAGGAGAAAGGAGAAATAGAACTCTTGTTGAGTTTGCAAGATCAATGATGAAGGAGAAAAATTGTCCAAATTACTTGTGGGTTGAGGTAGTAAATTCAGCTACATATTTGGTCAATAGATTACCATGTAAAGCTTTGCATGGTATGACACCATATAAAGCTTGGTGGGGTAAGAGACCTACCTTAGATCATTACAAAGTGTTTGGATGTTTGGCTTATGCATATGTGCCATCTCAATTGAGGCATAAATTGAAACCTAAAGCTGAAGAGTATGTGTTTATTGGATATGATGATAACCAGATGGGTTATAGGTTGTGGAGACCATCCACAAAGCAATTCCTTGTATCAAAGGATGTTACATTTGATGAGCAAGGTACTTGGTATGCAGGTATAATCAATAATCATGCAGGTGATGAAGAAGTTTTGAATCAAAACAAAGGTAAATCAAAGGTTTAGATATTTGATCAAGAAGAGAACAATGAAGTACAAGTTGAAGTTGAATAAGTGCTAAGGTTTCATCTAGGATGTGATGAACCAGAAGCTTCAAGAAGTGGAGAACTCAGAAGGTCATCAAGACATAAATGGCAACCTACAAGGTATAGCTATGACACTTCTTTTTTTACTACTAAAAATTATGCTTACATGATGAAAGTAGATGAAGACCCTTCTACATATGAAGAGGCGAAAGGTAAGGAAAATTGGGAGAAATCTATGCAGGAAGAGTATGATGCATTAATGGAGAATGAGACATGGGATTTGGTTCCTAAACCAAATAGTTAGAAGATCATTGGATGCAAATGGTTCTACAAGACAAAGAGGTATGCAGATGGAAGTGTGTCTAGGTATAAAGCTAGACTTGTTGTGAAAGGATATGCTCAGACATAGGGTATAAACTATGATGAAACCTATAGTCCTATGGCAAAGATGACAACCATCAGGACAATCATAGCCATTGCTGCATGTAAAGGTTGGAAACTATGTCAATTAGATGTGAAGAACGCTTTTCTTAATGGGTATATTTGAGATGATGTTTTCATTGAGCAACCACAAGGATTAAAGATAGAGGATATTCAAAATATATATGTAAGCTCAAGAGATCTCTGTATGGTTTAAAGCAGGCCACAAGGGCATAGAATTATAGACTTGTGAAGTTCTTGAAAGAACTTGGTTTTCAAGTATCTAAAGCAGATAGTAGCTTGCTTGTTAAAGCAAGTGATGATGGGTTCATTTACATGTGCATATATGTTGATGACATAATCCTTAGAGGTGTAGATGAGAAGGGCATACAAATCCTCAAGAAGCAAATGGAGAAAGAGTTCAATATTAGTGACTTGGGAGATTTGTCATATTTCTTGGGCATGGAGATCTCATATACTCAACATGGAGTGTATATAGCTCAAGAAAGGTATTTGAAGAATTTGTTGATCAAGTTTAAAATGAAAGATTGTAGGGTAGCACGTACTCCAATGGAGGTGAATCACAATTTGAGCAGATATGGAGGAGAAGAATTCAAGGACATGAAGCTATATCAAAGTCTGGTTGGTAGTGTAATCTATGCTACATTAACTAGCCCTAACTTGTCATATGCAGTTGGAGTGTTGTCTCAACTCATGCATTGTCCTTTGAAAGAACATTGGGTTGCAGGACAAAGAGTGTTGAGATACATTAAGGGTACAATCAAGGAAGGTTTGTATTATGGTTTTACATCAGATACAAACATCAAGATATATAGTGATACAGATTGGGCAGGTAACCTTGATGATAGAAGATCAAGATATGGATACTTGTGTTACGTGGGAGATAAGCTAATTTCTTGTGTTCTAAGAAGCAACATACAGTTGCTTTATCATCTACAGAGGCAGAGTACAATGGTATGGTTGAAGCTACAAAGGAGGTCATATGGTTGAAGACTCTCATAAAGAGTTTTGACATCATTCAGAGTACACCCACTATTTATGGAGATAATATGAGCTCATTGTATCTAGCTGCTAATCATGTTTTTCATGTCAAGACCAAACATATTGAGATTCAATATCATTTTCTGAGAGAAACGATGATTGATAAGGAGATTGAAGTCATACATACGTCAACAAAAGATCATATTGCAGATATCTTAACCAAAAGTTTCGATGGACCAAAGCTATAGAGATTCAAAGACATGGGATGTATAAAGAAGATCGAGAAAACCTCAATTGATGATTGTGGGGGAGTTTTTGGTGCATGAAAACCATCAATTGATGTGTTGAACAAAGATTTGAAGTCAAAAGAAAAATCAAAGCTCAATACATGAAGATTGGAGTTAGAGCATAATCAGAAAATAAAGGCTTGTATATATATGTACATTAAACATGCTTATACTTTTATAATGGTCATGAATTTGTACATAACACCTATATATACAAGTAGAAAAGTCGGGGCATATATGATAGATGATGAATTAGAAGTTGTAAGAGCCATTCGACACTCTAGAAGTGAAGTGAACATCTATCATCATTCATATGTAAATTTTCTGAGTAAAGGAAAAAGTTGTGCCTGATATTTTGCTATGTTCTCCTACTGTGCTTGATCTTTTTTAGAAATCCTTTTGTAGATATCTAACTCCATAGCGAATGCTCCTATGGTTAAAGTTTTAGATCCTAATTGTAAACACGCTGAGAGAATTATGTGTAGGAACATTTCTATGTGAAAAAATGACGAATGTCTTCTGAAACAGGCGCAATCTCGATGGTCAAAGAATTGATCAGTACTAAGTGCACATTGTAAATTTTTGTACAAATGAGGAGGAAAAATCTAAGTTGGAAGGTAAGCCATCTATGGCTAAAAGCATTTGCTTACACGGGTTGTACTTTGGGAGCACCATGCATTAGAAGTTGCAGGTGTCAAAGTTGACTATACAGGAGGAGAGTTGGAGACATAGGTAAATTATTTGGGTCATTTCTCAAGATCTACTGAAATTTTTGAGATGATTTAACTTGGAGAAGGTGCAGATCCTTAGACCACACCTTGTACAAAGTTTCATCAGACACCTTATACATTTGATTAGTCAATAAGTGAGTTATGTGCAGTAGAATTTTTTGAGTAGTGACTATTTTCACAGTTAGTGTAAATTTTGATAGTTTGGCATTGGTTTTCCAAAATGGATCAAGCTTTTGAGTTGTTCTTGGTACAAAAGTGTTCTAACATCAAGGATAGCTTGTTCTTTTGGAGATTAACACTCTCCATCAGGTCCGGGCACTTTTTTCCCTCTTTAGGAGGTTTTATTCCCCTAGCTTGTATATAGACTTGTTACCATAATGGGTTACTTATCTTTGTACACTCTCTAGTAGTACAATTAGTATTCTGTGTTGTGCTCCAATCTTCTTCTTCCTTGTCCTATTTGTGTGCTTTTACAGATGTATAACTCCAACAATTGGTATTAGAACAAGTCTCCGTTTCATCTAGGGCGTCATCGACACCTCTCTAGTTTCAATCTCAGAATCACACGAATTTTGGTGGGCATACTAAGGGCATTTTAGAGATCAAAACAACTTCGTTTCGGCCTCTGAATGCACTATCACAGCGCTTGTGCACGCTATTTTGTCTTTTTTGTGCCAAAGGTATATACTAGTTTTGGTTCGCCAATATAAGCATCTCGAAGTCTGCCATATGTTTAGCAAAATTCCTCTAAGTAGTTCTATTCAACTTTTTGAGATATAATCAATTTTTTGCATCAAGGTATTTTAGTCACCAGCCGTGACTGAAAGCATTGATGCATTCCGTATGTTGGCTGTTGAGGATACGTTGAATGGTACCAACTATCGGTTATGGGCTTATATGATGCAACATGTATTGGTTGCAAAAGGACTATGGAACGTTATGCAGGGTGTTGAAAAATGTCCTATCACACCTGCAACTATTACAACTGCATGTACTGAAGCTGATGCAGAAGGTATCGAAGATGGTGATATTCTAAAGATTCCTATTCGTGTTGTTGTTTATGCTGCACCTACTACAGAGTAAATTCATTGGGATGGCAGAGATGCCTAGGCTCATGCATTGATAGCTTTATATATCAAACATGCCAATTGCATAACAACTAAGGATGCTTCGAATACACTTACCACATTGAGCCAAGCTAGGAATGAGGCTCGTGTTGCTTACCTCTGAAAACAACTGAAGAGTGAGCACATGAATGAAGGTGATTTTATGGATAGTTTTCTAATAAAGACTAAGGGTTTGAAGGAATAATTGATTTCTGCAAATGAAGTCCTTCCACAGAGTTAATTTGTGTAGACTATTCTAAATGGTCTTCCCGACTCATATTAGAGTTTTACTTCTACTCTTCGTTTGGTAATGAAAGGAAATCCAAATGCCTTAACATTTGAAGAGTTAGTTTCTGTTTTGTTGCAGGAAGGCCAACCTAGGTAGAATAGGTCTATTATGCATGTTGCAGATGAAGCTTTCTCGGCTAGTCAGAAGGGAGCTCTTCTACTAGTAAGCAGAAATCTGCAAATGCTGCACATTTGAAGAAGGAAGACAAAGATAAGAAGAAAAAAAAGACTTTGTTTTGCAAATACTATAAAGCAAATGATCATGTCATTAAGACCTATCCAAAACTTGCTGCTAAAGAGGCAAAGAAGAAAGAGGCTGGAATGGTTGTTGCAGAGGCTCTACACTGAAAACGGACTTTGCTAATCTTGTGCAAGATGAAGAATGGGTGTTTACTACTGTTTGCAGTTTTGACCCATCTTCTCATGAGCAATGCATGTCTGCAGTAGACTCAGATGTTTGGTACTTTGGTAGTTGGACGACCAAACATATGTTGGGAAAGATGGATGGACACTCCAAGAGAATGAGTAGGTACTACCAAATCCTACTTTGTACCAGCCCTTTGATGCTTCAAAGTTGATAAGTGGACCTCCTTAGCTTTCCAATGACACCATAAAATGTCCTATGTACTTTGGAAATGATGTAAGTAAACATTGAATCAAAACAGACAACTTTGAATCTCAAGCTTCAAGGAAAACCTTCTATTTTTGACTTGACACCTGCTCGATCTTTTGCTCAATATGACCAGCACAGTAGGAATTGGAGAGCTTTCTTTTAGGGATATCTAATAATCTTATCAAGCTAAATATTCCAAGTAGAATGATGTAAAAAGATTAACTATGCTCAGAGAAATCAATTTAGCAAGTAAATCTTTACCCCTGATTTTTTAGCACTATTGCAGACTTTGACCAGTGATCACCTCAACAAGCTTTTCTCTAAAATGGCTGAATACAATCTCTTCAAATTTTAACACCATGTAGAGAACTTTGAGCTAGTTCCAAGAAGCTTTAGATCTTTGAAGTTGGTGGCCAAATGACTGAGATATGTTCTTCACAAGTTGATAGACTTTCAAGTACAATGACAGAGAACTTAGAAATGAACAATGTATATATATGTATTAATGAACACTTGTATACAATGCTATTGGCATGAAGATCATTGCCTAATGGTGTAGATAGGTGTGGGCTAGAGTGTAGGCCTCACACACACTCAGAATTGACAGAGATGAGCTCGAGATATGAGTCTTCTACCGGCGACCTTTTGAGTTGATCTTTTATAGTGATTTAGTTCAAAGTTTGAATTTGAATTCAAACTTTGGCTCTCTTTAATCAAGCTCCTACACCCTAGGAGATATTCCATCTACTTGATTGATGCTTTACAACTAATAAAGTTCACGAGATTTCCTTGGTAGGTTTTTATAAAGATTCCAAAGTCAAAAGTGACTTTTACAAAAAAATAAAGTGGTAATTAACCACTAGCATTTGTTCCTATGCTTCTCCATATGTGTATGGACTTTAAGGTATCCTTCAAGCCAAATGTGTAGTCTTGTGAATTGCACCAACAGCTCCCCCTCAAGCCAAACATTTTGGCTTGGTCTTCCTCTTCAGACTTCATGTATATCCTGCAATCCAATCATTGCTTTGAACCTGCAAAGTTTGGTTCCATCCAAAGCTTTAGTCAACAAATCTGCACATTGCATGTTGGTTGATACATAGAGTAGTTGAATGTCCTTGTTTAATAACTTCTCTCTCACATAATGGTAATGGACCTCTATGTTTGGTCCTAGCATGATAGATAGGATTAGCTACAAGGTGGAGTGAGCTTGTATTGTCTCCAAAGATTATTGGTGACCTAGTATATAAACCCAATTCTATATACAATAGCTTGATCCATATGGCTTCTTGGGTGGCATTAGCCAATCCTCTATACTCTGCCTCAGTAGAAGACAAATCAACAGTAGGTTGCTTCTTTGAAGACCATGATATTGGTTTACCACCTGCAAATGAAATGTATCTAGAAGTGCTCCTCCTATCATCCTTAAATCCTTCCCAATCTGCATGTGAATAGATCTTAATATCCAAGTCTGAAGTGTAGGGGAAATACAGACCATGATGTTGTGTACCCTTGAGATACTTTGGAATTCTTTTGGCAGCTTCTAGATGAGGTACCCTTGGCTTGTGGATAAATTGACTTAGCACACTAACTCCATATGCAATATCTATCCTTGTTAAGGTAGCATAGTTCAAACTTCCAACTATGTTTTGATAACATGTAATATCATTAATTGTATCACCTTCATGTGCACTTAGTTTTACATTTACCTCCATTGGAGTACTTGCAACTTTGGCATCCTGCAAATGAAACTTCTTCAACATATCCTGTATGTATTTTTTCTGAGTAATATATATTCTAAAGTTAGTATAGACTAAGTCAAGTCCCAGAAAATACTCTAGTAGGCCAAGATGATTGATCTTGAACTCCTTCATCATCTGGTTCTTGATTTGTCTGATTCCATTGACCATTACCTGTAAATATGATATCATCAACATATACACATAGGTATATTACCTCTGAATTACTTCTCTTGACGAATAGAGAAGTGTATGCCTTGCTCATGACAAAACCTTGGTCTTGGAGGTATGTGGTTAACATGTATTTCCATGCCCTAGGTGCCTGATTTAATCCATATAAAGGTTTATTCAATTTTCATACATATGTTACCTTATTAGGGTCCTCATAGCCAAGAGGTTGTGACATATATACCTCCTGTGAAATCCATCCATTCAAGAAATCATTTTTGACATCCAATTGGTACATGTTCCAATTTTTTGATGGAGCCAAACTTACCAACACTCTGATGGTTGGCATCTTGGCCACACGTAAGAATGTTTCTTCATAGTCAATGCCTTGGGTTTGTGCAAAACCCTTCTAGCTTTGTACCTATTGATTGACCCATCAAAATTTCTTTTGAGTTTATAGATCCATCAGGATCCTATTCCCTTCATGGATTCTTTCTTTGGTACTAGCTCCCATGTGTCACTTTCTTTGAGTGCTTCAATCTCCTCATCCATAGCTTCCTTCCATTCTATCTTGGTTATGGCTTCTTCATATAATCCTGGTTCTTCAATTGACAAATCTTTGGCAAGATAAACAGAGTGTTTAGTAACAAGAGATGTATCATACCGATATCTAATAGGTTTTTCGCTCTCTCTTTGTGATCTTCTGATTGATTGATTTGAAGATTCAGGTATGTCTTCAAACTTCTTCATTTTGACTTTTCCTTTGGACTTGCATGCCTTGAACTCTTCAAGGGTGATAACATCTTCATCATCTGAAGTAGTGTCTTGATTTTGTATAGGTTCCTCCTTAGCAAGACTTGGAAACGCATCCTCCAAGTCATAGGGTAGTTTAAACTTCCTCCATTCATTCTCATACCAAGAATCAATTTCATCAAAGACAACCTCTCTACTAACCATGAATCCCTTATTGGAAGGGTTGTAAAATATGTAACCTTTCTGATTTGGATCATATCCAATGAAGATACACTGCTCAACCTTAGGGTCTAGCTTACCTCTTATCTGAGAAGGAATGTGTACATATGCTACACATCCCAATATTCTGCAATGGTCTACTGATGGTCTCTTACCATGCCATGCTTCATAAGGTGCCATCCCATCAAGGGGCTTAGATGGTAACCTGTTTATGAGGTAAGTGGCATTGGAAACACTCTCTACCCATAAATAGTTAGGTAACTTTTTTGCATTCAACATTGACCTAGCTGTTTCAACAATCAACCTATTTCTTCTGTCACATATCCCATTCTGTTCAGGAGTATTCCAATTACACATTGATCCCTGCATATCAGTTTCAATGTTCTTTCTCCTACAAGCCCTAATCTTTTATGCCAAATCTCAAGCTATGAAAGTGTTTGATTTTTATAACTGTATAGTGCAATATTCTTTGTGTCTTCTAGCTCAAAAGTAGAAAGCCTACCTGATTTTTCTCCTTTTGCTATTCTCTTGAACCCATGCCTTGGATCCTCCACAAATGCTCGAAATTGGTTGAATCTAACATGCAAACCTTTCTCCACAATCTGTCCAACACTCATCAAATTTTTGGTAATGGTTGCTACATAGAGTACCCTACTCAACAAGTTATGATTTCCAACAAGTCTTAACATTTCCAACTTTAACTACTGAGTGCTTGGTGTCATCACCTGTTTGTACTTGATGCTTACCTTTTGGTTCTTCAAGGTCAAAGAGTAGAGCTACATTGCCATCCACATGATTTGAACATCCTCAGTCAATGTAGAATAGGTGGTCATCATCTATACCTGGTTTTGAAGTCATGTTCATGATTAGAAGAGAATCATCCTGGTTTTCTGTATAGTTGTTGTACTCCTTTCTGGTTTTGAATCCTCCTTGGTAGTGGCCATTGTAGTTGTTTTTGTAATTGTCTTGTAGTTGTTGTTGAAGCCTTGGTGATGGTTGAATCTACCTCTTGACTGTGAGTATCCACCTCTTTGATATCCTCTTCCTCTCTGATTCTTGTAATTCCTGAAAAACGCATCTATAGTATGATTTGATAAACCACAAATGTTGCATGGTGAGGAGTTATATGATCTCCCCCTCTCTTGATTACCTCCTCTGCCCCTTCCTCTTGATGATCTACCTCTCCCTACATAGTTGGCTTGGGAGGTAGTGCCTTCATCCTCTATCTTTTTGTTCTTGTGTTTAGCTTTAGACTTACTTTTATCAGTGTATAGGGAAGAAGAGCTATTACCTTTGGATGTATCTCCATTCTTGTTGAGCTTGGCTTCATGAGTGAATAATTGTCCCATGAGAGTTGTAAGATCTAGAATCTGCATGTCCATGTAAAGGTCCATGGCACTGGTGAAGCTTTCCCATTTTTCATCAGCTTTGATCCCATTTATCACTTCTCTTCTCCTATGCTTGCTAACTGATTTGCTACATCTTTAATCTTAGTCACAAACTCTGAAATAGCTTGCTTAGGTTGCTTCCTTAATGTGGTGAACTCAATCCACAACTCATTTTTTCTGGCCCTTGTGTTGGAAGAAAAGTAGGATGACAAGGTTTCCCAAGTCTCTTGGGATGTCTTAAAGTTTCTAATATGTGGCAAAAGAAACTCAGAGATGGAGTTGAGTAAGTAAGACCTTGCTAATGCATCCTTAGCACAACATGTGTTGAGCTTTTCATGTTCTTCCCTTTTTCGCAATCCTCTCGTTTTGAATGAGGGCAATTCCTCATCTCTTGAGATGTATCCATAAAGACTTCTTCCTTGTAGGTATGTATTCATCCTAAGAGACCATGCCTGATAGTTGTTCCTGTCCAATTTATCAATAAATCAAGGAAAACCATCTCCCATTTTACCTTAGTTTGCTCTGCTACCACTATTGGGAAAGATGGATGGACACTCCAAGAGAATGAGTAGGTACTGCCAAATCCTGCTTTGTACCAGCCCTTTAATGCTTCAAATTTCATAAGTAGACCTCCTTAACTTTCCAATGACACTATAAAATGGCCTATGTACTTTGGAAATGATGCAAGTAAAGGTTGAATCAAAATAGACAACTTTGAATCTCAAGCTTCAAGGAAAACCTTCTATTTTTGACTTGACACCTGCTGGATCTTTTGTTTAGTATGACCAGCACAGTAGGAATTGGAAAACTTCCTTTTAGGGATATCTAATTAGCCTAGCAAGCTAACTATCCCAAGTAGAATGATGTAACAAGATTAACTATGCTCAGAGAAATCAATTTAGCAAGTAAACGTTTACCCCTGATTTTTTAGGACTATTGGAGACTTTGACCAGGGATCACCTCCACAAGCTTTTCTCTAAAATGGCTAAATAGAATCTCTTCAAATTTTGACAGCATGTAGCAAACGTTGATCTGGTTCAAATAACCTTTAGAGCTTTGAATTTAGTGGCGAAATGAGTGAGATATGCTCTTCACAAGTTGACAGACTTTCAAGTACTATGACAGAGAACTCAAAAATGAACAATGTAGATATATGTATTAATGAACACTTGTATACAATGCAATTGGCAGGAAGATCATTGCCTAATGGTGTAGATAGGTGTGGGCTAGAGTGTAGGCCTCACACACACACTCAGAATTGACAGAGATGAGCTCGGGATATGAGTCTTCTACACGTGACTTTTTTACTTGACTTTTTGTAGTGATTTAGTTCAAAGTTTGAATTTGAATTCAAACTTTGGCTCTCTTTAATCAAGCTCCTACATCCTATTAGATATTCCATCTACTTGATTGATGCTTTACAACTAATTAAGTTCATGAGATTTCCTTGGTAGGTGTTTACAAAAATTACAAAGTCAAAAGTGACTTTTGCAAAAAAGTAAGTGGTAATTAACGACTAGCATTTGTTCTTATGCTTCTCCATATCTGTATGGACTCCAAGGTATCCTTCAAGCCAAATGTGTAGGCTTGTGAATTGCACCAACATCTCCCCCTCAAGCCAAACATTTTGGCTTGGTCTTCATCTTCAATCTGTATATCCTCCAATCCAATCATTGCTTTGAACTTGCAAAGTTTGGTTCCATCCAAAGCTTTAGTCAAAAAATATGCACATTGCATGTTGGTTGATACATAGATTAGTTTAATTTCCTTGCTTAATAACTTCTCTCTCACATAATGGTAATGGACCTCTATATGTTTGGTCCTAGCATGATAGATAGGATTAGCTACAAGGTGGAGTCAGCTTGTATTGTCTCCAAAGATTATTGGTGACCTAGTATATAAACTCAATTCTGTATAGAATAGCTTGATCCATATGGCTTCTTGGGTGGCATTAGCCAATCCTCTATACTCTGCCTCAGTAGAAGACAAAGCGACAGTAGGTTGCTTCTTTGAAGACCATGATATTGGTTTATCACATGCAAATGAAATGTATCTAGAAGTGCTCCTCCTATCATCCTTGCATCCTGCCCAATTTGCATCTGAATAGATCTTTATATCCAAGTATGAAGTGTAGGGGAAATACAGACCATGATGTTGTGTACCCTTGAGATACTTTAGAATTCTTTTGCTTCTAGATGAGGTACCCTTGGCTTGTGCATAAACTGACTTAGCACACTAACTCCATATGCAATATCTATCCTTGTTAAGGTATCATAGTTCAAACTTCCAACTATGCTTTGATAACCTGTAATATCATTAATTTCATCACCTTCATGTGCACTTAGTTTTAGGTTTACCTCCATTGGAGTACTTGCAACTTTGGCATCCTGCAAATGAAACTTCTTCAACATATCCGGTTTGTAGTTTTTCTGAGTAATATATATTCGAGAGTGAGTATAGACTAACTCAAGTCCTATAAATACTTTAGTAGGCCAAGATCATTGATCTTGAACTCCTTCATCATCTGGTTCTTGATTTGTGTGATTCCAATGACATCATTACCTGTAAATATGATATCATCAACATATACACATAGGTATATTACCTCTGAATTACTTCTCTTGATGAATAGAGAAGTGTCTGCCTTGCTCATGACAAAACCTTGGTCTTGGAGGTATGTGGTTAACCTATGTTTCCATGCCCTAGGTGCTTGCTTTAATCCATATAAAGGTTTAGTCAATTTGCATACATATGTTACCTTATTAGGGTCATCATAGCCCGGAGGTTGTGACATATATACCTCCTCTGAAATCCATCCATTCAAGAAATAATTTTTGACATCCAATTGGTACATGTTCCAATTTTTTGATGCAGCCACACTTACCAACACTCTGGTGGTTGGCATCTTGGCCGCAGGTGAGAATGTTTCTTCATAGTCAATGCCTTTGGTTTGTGCAAAACCCTTGGCTACCAATCTCGCTTTGTACCTCTTGATTGACCCATCAAAATTTCTTTTGAGTTTATAGATCCATCTGGATCCTATTACCTTCATGGATTCTTTCTTTCGTACTAGCTCCCATGTGTCACTTTCTTTGAGTGCTTCAATCTCCTCATCCATAGCTTCCTTCCATTCTGTCTTGGTTATGGCTTCGTCATATGATCCTGATTCTTCAATTGACAAATCTTTGGCAAGATAAACAGAGTGTTTAGTAACAAGAGATGTATCATATCCATATCTAATAGGTTTTTTTCTCTCTCTTTGTGATCTTGTGATTGAGTGATTTGAAGATTCAGGTATGTCTTCAAGCTTCTTAATTTCGACTTTTCCTTTGGAATTCCATGCCTTGAACTCTTCAAGGTTGATAACATCTTCATCATTTGAAGTAGTTTCTTCATTCTGTATAGGTTCCTCCTTAGCAAGACATGGAAACTCATCCTCCAAGTCAAAGGGTAGTTTAAACTTCCTACATTTTTTCTCATACGAAGAATCCATTTCATCAAAGACAACATCTCTACTAACCATGAATCCCTTATTGGAAGGGTTGTAAAATCTGTAACCTTTCTGATTTAGATCATATCCAATGAAGATACACTTACCAGCATTAGGGTCAACTTACCTCTTATCTGAGAAGGAATGTGTACATATGCTACACATCCAAATATTCTGCAATGGTCTAGTGAGGGTCTCTTACCATGGCATGCTTCATAAGATTTCATACCATCAAGGAGCTTAGATGGTAACCTATGTATGAGGTAAGTGGCAGTAGAAACACTCTCTGCCCATAAATAGTTAGGTAACTTTTTCTCATTCAACATTGACCTAGTTGTTTCAACAGTCAACCTATTTCTTCTCTCAGCTACCCCATTCTGTTCAGGAGTATACCTTGTGGTGATTTCTCTCTTAATTCCTCTCTCCTGCAAGAAGTCTTCAAACTCATTGGAGAAGTACTCACCTCCTCCATCTGACCTTAGCCTCTTTAGATTCTTCCCTGTCTGATTGTGACCAAGTGCAAGATATTTTTTAAAGCAATTAAACACTTCATCCTTGTGCTTCATGAAGTACAATACAATCCACTTGCTATAGTCATCAATAAAAGATACATAGTACCTTGATCCTGAGATTGAGGGGTCTTTGCTTGGTCCCCATACATCTGTGTGGACAAGTTCTAGGTAGTCCTCATGCATGTAGCCTTTCCCTAAGAAGGGTAACCTGTCAGACTTCCCAAATTGACAAGCACTACATTTATATATCATGTGTTGTTTGGAAACATTGGGTATTCCAATTACACACTCATCCTTGCATATTTGTTTCAATGTTCTTTCGCCTACATGCCCTAATCTTTTATGCCAAATCTCAAGCTCTGAAAGTGTTTGGTCTTTATAACTGTATAGTGCAATATTCTTCGTGTCTTCTAGCTCAAAATGAAAAAGTCTACTTGATTTTTCTCCTTTTGCTATTCTGTTGAACCCATGCCTTGGATCCTCCACAAATGCTTCAAATTGGTTGAATCTAACCTGCAAACCTTTCTCCACAATCTGTCCAACACTCATCAAATTTTTGGTAATGGTTGGTACATAGATTACCCTACTCAACAAGTTCTGATGTCCATCACAAGTCTTAAAATTTCCAACTTTAACTACTGAGTGCTTGGTGTCTCACCTATTTGTACTTGATGCTTACCTTTTGGTTCTTCAAGGTCACAGAGTAGAGCTACATTGCCAGTCACATGATTTGAACATCATGAGTCAATGTAGAATAGGTGGTTATCATTTGTACCTGGTTTTGAATTCATGTTCATGATCAGAAGAGAATCATGCTACTCTTCTGTATAGTTGTGGTAGTCCTTTCTAGTTTTGTATCCTCCTTGGTAGTTGCCATTGTAGTTGTTGTTGTAGTTGTTGTTTAAGCCTTGGTAATGGTTGAATCTACCTCTTGACTATGAGTATCCACCTCTTTGATATCCTCTTCTTCTCTGGTTCTTGTAATTCCTGAAACACTCATCTATAGTATGATTTGATAAACCACAAATTTTGCATGGTGCGGAGTAATATGATCTCCCTCTACCTTGCTTACCTCCTCTACCCCTTCCTCTTGATGATCTATCTCTCCCTACATAGTTGGCTTGGGAGGTAGTGCCTTCATCCTCTATCTTTTTGTTCTTGCCTTTATCTTTAGACTTAGTTTTATCAATGTATAGGGCAGAAGAGCTATTACCTTTGGATGTATCTCCATTCTTGTTGAGCTTGGCTTCATGAGTGAATAATTGTCCCATGAGAGTTGTGAGATCTGGAGTCTACATGTCCATGTAAAGGTCCATGGTAGTGGTGAAGCTTTCCCATTTGTCATTAGCTTTGATCCCATTTATCACTTGCCTTACTACCTGCTCTTCTTCAATCTCTTCTCCTATGCTTGCTAACTGATCTGCTACATCTTTAATCTTAGTCACAAACTCTGAAAGAGCTTGCTTTGGTTGCTTCCTTAATGTGTTGAATTCAATCCACAACTCATTTTTTCTGGCCCTTGTGTTGGAAGAAACGTAGGATGACAAGGTTTCCCAAGTCTCTTGGGATGTCTTACAGTTTCTAATATGTTTCAAAAGAAAATCAGAGATGGAGGTGAGTAAGTAAGACCTTGCTAATGCTTTAGCACACCATGTGTTGAGCTTTTCATGTTCTTCCTTTGTTGGCAATCCTCTTGTTTGAATGAGGGCAATTCCTCATCTCTTGAGATGTATCCATAAAGACTTCTTCCTTGTAGGTATGTCTTCATCGTTAGAGACCATGCCTGATAGTTGTTCCTATCCAATTTATCAATAAATGAAGGAAAAACATCTCCCATTTTACCTTAGTTTGCTCTAATACCACTATTGGGAAAGATGGATGGACACTTCAAGAGAATGAGTAGGTACTACCAAATCCTGCTTTGTACCAGCCCTTTGATGCTTCAGAGTTCATAA
Organism: Ceratopteris richardii; assembly: GCA_020310875.1. Lineage (NCBI taxonomy): Eukaryota > Viridiplantae > Streptophyta > Polypodiopsida > Polypodiales > Pteridaceae > Ceratopteris > Ceratopteris richardii. The sequence continues at coordinate 97,548,339 of CM035416.1, forward strand.
GTGGACCTTCTTAGCTTTCCAATGACACCATAAAATGGCCTATGTACTTTGGAAATGATGTAAGTAGAGATTGAATCAAAACGGACAACTTTGAATCTCAAGCTTTAAGAAAAACCTTCTATTTTTTACTTGACACCTGCTGGATCTTTTGCTTAGTATGACCAGCACAGTAGGAATTGGAAAAATTCCTTTTAAGGATATCTAATTAGCTTAGCAAGCTAACTATTCCAAGTGGAATGATGTAAAAAGATTAACTATGCTCAGAGAAATCAATTTAGCAAGTAAGCCTTGATCCTGGATTTTTTAGGACTGTTGTAGACTTTGACCAGTGATCACCATGACAAGCTTTTCTTTGAAATGGCTGAATAGAATATCTTCAAATTTTGATAGCATGTGGAGAACTTTGAGCTGGTTCCAACAAGCTTTAGATCTTTGAATTTGGTGGAGAAATGACTAAGAGATGCTCTTCACAAGTTGACATACTTTCAAGTACTATGAGAGAGAACTCAGAAATGAACAATGTAGATATATGTAATAATGAACACTTGCATACAATGCCATTGGCATGAAGATCATTGCCTAATGGTGTAGATAGTTTTGGGATAGAGTGTAGGCCTCATACATACTCAAAATTGACAAAGATGAGATCGGGATATGAGCCTTCTACACGTGACTTTTTGAGTTGACCTTTTATAGTGATTTAGTTCAAAGTTTGAATCTGAATTCAAACTTTGGCTCTCTTTAATCAAGCTCCTACATCCTAGGACATATTCCATCTACTTGATTGATGCTTTACAACTAATAAAGTTCACCAGATTTCCTTGGTAGGTTTTTACAAAGATTACAAAGTCAAAATTGACTTTTACAAAAAAGTAAGTGGTAATTAACCACTCGCATTTGTCCCTATGCTTCTCCATATGTGTATGGACTTCAAGGTATCCTTCAAGCCAAATGTGTAGGCCTGTGAATTGCACCAAAAGCTCCCCCTCAAGCCAAACATTTTGGCTTGGTCTTCATCTTCAGTCTTCATGTATATCCTGCAATCCAATCATTGCTTTGAACGTGCAAAGTTTGGTTCCATCCAAAGCTTTAGTCATCAGATCTGCACAATGCATGTTGGTTGATACATAGATTAGTTGAATGTCCTTGCTTAATAACTTCTCTTTCACATAATGGTAATGGACCTCTATATGTTTGGTCCTAGCATGATAGATAGGATTAGCTGCAAGGTGGAGTGAGCTTGTATTGTCTCCAAAGATTATTGGTGACCTAGTATGTAAACCCAATTTTGTATACAATAGCTTGATCCATATGGCTTCTTGGGTGGCATTAGCCAATCCTTTATACTCTACCTCAGTAGAAGACAAAGCAACAGTAGGTTGCTTCTTTGAAGACCATGATATTGGTTTATCACCTACAAATGAAATGTATCCAGAAGTGCTCCTCCTATCATCCTTGCATCCTTCCCAATCTGCATCAGAATAGATCTTAATATCCAAGTTTTAGGTGTAGGGGAAATGCAGACCATGATGTTGTGTACCCTTGAGATACTTTAGAATTCTTTTGGAAGCTTCTAGATGAGGTACCCTTGGCTTGTGCATAAACTGACTTAGCACACTAACTCCATATGCAATATCTATCCTTGTTAAGGTAGCATAGTTCAAACTTCCAACTATGCTTTGATAACCTGTAATATCATTAATTTCATCACCTTCATGTGCACTTAGTTTTAGGTTTACCTCCATTGGAGTACTGGCAACTTTGGCATCCTGCAAATGAAACTTCTTCAACATATCCTCTATGTATTTTTTCTGAGCAATATATATTCCAGAGTTAGTATAGACTAACTCAAGTCCCAAAAAATACTTTAGTAGGACAAGATCATTGATCTTGAACTCCTTCATCATCTAGTTCTTGATTTGTCTGATTCCATTGACATCATTACCTATAAGTATGATATCGTCAACATATACACATAGGTATATTACCTCTAAATTACTTCTCTTGATCAATAGAGAAGTGTGTGCTTTGCTCATGAAAAAACCTTCGTCTTGAAGATATGTGGTTAACCTGTGTTTCCATGCCCTAGGTGCCTCCTTTAATCCATATAAAGCTTTATTAAATTTGCATACATATGTTACCTTATTAGGGTCCTCATAGCCAGGAGGTTGTGACATATATACCTCCTCTGAAATCCATCCATTAAAGAAATCATTTGTGACATCCAATTAGTACATGTTCCAATTTTTTGATGCAGACACACTTACCAACACTTTGATGGTTGGCATCTTGGCCACAAGTGAGAATGTTTCTTCATAGTCAATGCCTTGGGTTTGTGCTAAACCCTTGGCTACCAATCTGGCTTTCCACCTATTGATTGACCCATCAGAATTTTGTATGAGTTTATAGATCCATCTGGATCCTATTACCTTCATGGATTCTTTCTTTGGTACTAGGTCCCATGTGTCACTTTCTTTGAGTGCTTCAATCTCCTCATCCATAGCTTCCTTTCATTCTGTCTTGGTTATGGCTTCTTCATATGATCTTGGTTCTTCATTTGACAAATCTTTGGCAAGATAAACAAAGTGTTTAGTAACAAGAGATGTATCATACCCATATCTAATAGGTTTTTTGCGCTCTCTTTGTGCTCTTCTAATTGATTGATTTGAAGATTTAGGTATGTCTTCAAGCTTCTTCATTTTGACTTTTCCTTTGGACTTCCATGCCTTGAACTCTTCAAGTTTGATAACATCTTCATCATCTGATGTAGTGTCTTCATTCTGTATAGGTTCCTCCTTAGCAAGACTTGGAAACTCATCCTCCAAGTCATAGGGTAGTTTAAACTTCCTGCATTCATTCTCATACCAAGAATCATTTTCATCAAAGACAACATCTCTACTAACCATGAATCCCTTATTGCAAGGGTTGTAAAATCTATAACCTTTTTTATTTAGATCATATCCAATGAAGGTACACTTCTCAGCCTTAGGGTCTAGCTTACCTCTTATCTAAGAAGGAATGTGTACATATGCTACACATCCAAATATTCTGCAATGGTCTACTAAGGGTCTCTTACCATGCTATGCTTCATAAGGTGTCATCCCATCAAGGGGCTTAGATGGTAACCTATCTATGAGGTAACTGGCAGTAGAAACACTCTCTACCCATAAATACTTAGGTAACGTTTTCTCATTCAACATTGACCTAGCTGTTTCAACAATCAACCTATTTCTTCTCTCAGCTACCGCATTCTCTTCAGGAGTATACCTTGTGGTGATTTGTCTCTTAATGCCTCTGTCTTGCAAGAAGTCTTCAAACTCATTGGAGAACTACTCACCTCCTCCATCTGTATTTAGCCTCTTTAGATTCTTCCTTGTCTGATTGTCAACCTTTCTCCATAATCTATCCAACACTCATCAATTTTTTGGTAATGGTTGGTACATAGAGTACCCTACTCAACAAGTTCTGATTTCCATCACAAGTCTTAATATTTCCAACTTTAACTACTGAGTGCTTGGTGTCCTCACCTGTTTGTACTTGATACTTACCTTTTCGTTCTTCAAGTCAGAGATTAGAGCTACATTGCCAGCCAGATGATTTGAACATCCTGAGTCAATGTAGAATAGGTGGTCATCATTTATAGCTGGTTTTGAAGTCATGTTCATGATCAAAAGTTGTTGTTGTCCTTTCTGGTTTTAAATCCTCCTTGGTAGTTGCCATTGTAGTTGTTGTAATTGTTGTAGTTGTTGTTGTTGAAGCCTTGGTGATGTTTGAATCTACCTCTTGACTGTGAGTATCCACCTCTTTGATATCCTCTTCCTCTCTGATTCTTGTAATTCCTGAAACACTCATCTATAGTATGATTTGATAAACCATAAATGTTGCATGGTGAGGAGTTATATGATCTCCCCCTACCTTGCTTACCTCCTCTACCCCTTCCTCTTGATGATCTACCTCTCCCTACATAGTTGGATTGGGAGGTAGTGCCTTCATCCTCTATCTTTTTGTTCTTGCCTTTATCTTTAGACTTACTTTGATCAGTGTATAGGGCAGAAGAGCTATTACCTTTGGATGTATCTCCATTCTTGTTGAGCTTGGCTTCATGAGTGAATAATTGTCCCATGAGAGTTGTAAGATCTGGAATCTGCATGTCCACGTAAAGGTCCATGGCAGTGGTGAAGCTTTCCCATTTGTCATCAGCTTTGATCCAATTTATCACTTGCCTTACTACCTGCTCTTCTTCAATCTCTTCTCCTATGCTTGCTAACTGATCTGCTATATCTTTAATCTTAGTCACAAAGTCTAAAACAGCTTGCTTAGGTTGCTTCCTTAATGTGATGAATTCAATCCACAACTCATTTTTTCTGGCCCTTGTGTTGGAAGAAAAGTAGGATGACAAGGTTTCCCAAGTCTCTTGGGATGTCTTAGAGTTTCTAATATGTGGCAAAAGAAAATGAGAGATGGAGTTGAGTAAGAAAGACCTTGCTAATGCATCCTTACCACACCATGTGTTGAGCTTTTCATGTTCTTCATTTGTTGGCAATCCTCTTGTTTTGAATGAGGGCAATTCCTCATCTCTTGAGATGTATGCATAAATACTTCTTCCTTGTAGGTATGTCTTCATCCTTAGAGACCATGCTTGATAGTTGTTCCTGTCCAATTTATCAATAAATGAAGGAAAATCATCTCCCATTTTACCTTAGTTTGCTTTGATACCACTGTTGGGAAAGATGGATGGACACTCGAAGAGAATGAGTAGGTACTGCCAAATCTTGCTTTGTACCAGCCCTTTGATGCTTTAGAGTTCATAAGTGGACCTCCTTAGCCTTCCAATGACACCATAAAATGGCCTATGTACTTTGGAAATGATGTAAGTAAATATTGAATCAAAACAGACAAGTTTGAATCTCAAGCTTCAAGGAAAAGCTTCTATTTTTTACTTGACACCTGTTGGATATTTTGCTTAATATGACCAGCACAGTAGGAATTGGAAAAATTAATTTTAGGGATATCTAATTAGCTTAGCAAGCTAACCATTCCAAGTGGAATGATGTAAAAATATTAACTATGCTGAGAGAAATCAATTTAGCAAGTAAACCTTTACCCCGATTTTTTACGACTGTTGCAGACTTTGACCAGTGATCACCTCGACAAGATTTTCTCTCAAATGGCTGAATAGAATCTCTTCAAATATTTAAGGCATGTAGAAATCTTTGAGGTGGTTCCAACAAGCTTTAGAGCTTTGAATTTGGTGGGGAAATTACGGAGATATGCTCTTGACAAGTTGACAGACTTTAAAGTACTATGATAGAGAACTCGGAAATGAACAATGTAGATATATGTATTAATGAACACTTTTATACAATGCCATTGGCATGAAGATCATTGCCTAATGGTGTAGATAGGTGTGGGCTAGAGTGTAGGCCTCACACACACTCAGAATTGACAGATATGAGCTCGGGATATGATTCTTCTACACACGACTTTTTGGGTTGACCTTTTATAGTGATGTAGTTCAAAGTTTGAATTTGAATTCAAAATTTGGCTCTCTTTAATCAAGCTCCTACATCCTAGGAGATATTCCATCTACTTGATTGATGCTTTACAACTAATAAAGTTCACGAGATTTCCTTGGTAGGTGTTTACAAATATTCCAAAGTCAAAAGTGACTTTTACAAAAAAGTAAGTGGTAATTAACCACTAGCATTTGTTCCTATGCTTCTGCATGTGTATGGACTTCAAGGTATCCTTCAAGCCAAATGTGTAGGCTTGTGAATTGCACCAACATATTACCTTGCAACACAATTTCTTCTTTTCACTCGAGCTTGCCCCTATAGGGAATAATGTTACATGCATGAACAACTCCTCTTATCCTATTATGGGAGTTGGTAAGATCATTTTGACTACTAATGATCGTAGCTCTCTCACTTTGTAAGATGCTTTGTTTGTGATAGGGATCAAGAAAAATCACGTATCACTTCCTACATTAGCCTGATTGGTTTGATTGCAAAATTTGTTGATGAGAGATGTATATTTCATGATCTGTCAAATTTTGATGTCATTATTGCTTTTGGCATTTTATGTCGAGGGCTATATAAGCTCATAGACTATGAAAGATCTATAAATGATTGGGCATGTGCAGTACATGATTCTCCGGCTATATCAGATGCAAAGCTTTGGCATGCATGCTTTGGTCATCTAAATTTTGCTAGTTTGCTACACATGTAGAAATTTAAAATGGTGTCCTCTTTGCCAAAACTTGAGGCACCCAGAAAACATGTTTGTGAAGGCTGTATTTTTGGAAAAATGCAGCATTCCTCCTTTCCAAAAGATGGTTCAGTTTGAGCTACGCAAAAATAGCAACTATTAGATAGTGATGTATGTGGTCATATGCAGACACCTTGTTTTGGAAACTATTCACTCAAAGCATGGGTATGTCCACTCAAAGCAAAGTCCGAAGTGTTTATATGCTTCAAATAGTTTCTGGTTTTGGCTGAAAATCTGTCAGCATGTAAAATGGGCACCCTATATTTTGATCGAGGGGGGGAATATATGTCTTCAAACTTTAATGCATTTTTGGTTGAGCGTGGGATAAAACATCAATGTATAATGCCATATACACCTCAACAGAATGGAGTTCCTAAACAAAAGAACATGTCCCTCATGAAGATGGCAAGGTGTATGGTCAAGAGCCATGCTTTACCACATAGTTTCTAGCCTGAGGCTATCATATGTGCACCATATGTACTTAACAGGTGTCCCACTAAAGCACTACAGTCTATCACTCCATATGAGGCTTGGCATGGTTGCAAGCCACCTGTTGCTCATCTACATGTTTTTGGTTGTGTGCCTAAACAACATCGCAAGAAATTGGATGATAAAGCACTAAAATGTATTTTTGTTGGGTATAGTTCTGAAAGCAAAGGCTATTGTCTATATCATCCATAAACTAAACGCATTTTGGTTAGCCGTGATGTTTTTTTTGTGGAAGATTCTATTCAGCCTTTACTTTCATGTACGAAGGAGACATCTATTAGCTCCAAAGACATGTATGATACTTTGCTACCTCTTTTTACAAGTGGATAGCCTAGCACTAGTCCTAATGAGGCAACGTCTTAGCCTTTGCAGGTTTCATGTGATGATGTATATAATTCTATTTCTAATGCACATTTACATGATGCACTTGTTGATGAGAGAGCTGATATTGAGCAAGCAAAAACTATGCCAAAATAAATGGTGCAGGCTTTGCATGATAGAAAATTAGATGCACCTCTGTCATATCATACTAGATCAGGCTCTCGTAGTGCCTCTTTTGCATCAGATTGCTATGCTACGGCTGCATCTAGTCTCAGTGATGAGAATGAGCCTATTTCGTTTGATGAAGCAAAAAATTCAAAAAATTGGATGATTGCTATGCAATCTGAATATGATGCTATAATGAAGAATGGTACTTGGTCTTTATGTGACTTGCCTCCTCGCAAGAAGACCATTGGCACTAAGTGGGTATACAAGCTGAAGCATAAGCGTGATGGAACAACTGAGAGTTATAAGGCTAGGCTTGTTGCAAAGGGTTATGCGCAAGAAAGAGGCATTGATTTTGATGAAACCTTTGCACCTACTTGTTGAATGACTAGTGTTCATAGCATGTGTACACTTGCAGCTCATCATGGTTCAAATGTACATCAGTTGGACATTAAAACAACATTTCTGAATGGTGACTTGCATGAAGAAGTGTATGTTTTCAGCCCCATGGCTTCGTGTAGAAAGGGCATGAAAACCAGGTGTGTAGGTTAAAGAAGGCATTATATGATTTAAAGCAAGCATCATGTGCTTGGTATGAAAAGATACATGCCTATTTGATTGCACATGGTTTTGAGAGCAATGCAACTGAAAGCACCTTATATGTTAAGCGTGCTAGTGATGTGCTTCTGATCATTGTGGTGTATGTTGATGAGATGCTGCTCAGTGGTCCTCATGACATGCATATTGCTGATTTTAAGGCTGATTTGCATGCCTCATTTGGTCTGATTTGGGGCATCCCTCTTGTTCTATTGTAGGGTGGTGATTCAAGGTCACCTTCGCATCTAGATTTTATATTTTCATGAGGATGTAGCCCCAAGCGTACTTGAACGAATGAGCACCATGAAGATTGTCTCCCTCGTAGGTTTGAGCTATATCATACCCTCCCTTAGTTTTGGATAAGAAGCTTAGATCTTTCTTGCATTCATCCACATTGACAGAGAACGACATGTCCTCTTATTCACTATCCGACTCACTAAGAGTATCAAAGCTTCCAAGAGCGATTGGGGTTCGTAATTGATGTCCTTTTAATAAATATTTTGATGGGTGTTCACTTGGAATGATCTCTCACTTCTTCGGGGATATCTCTTGAGCCTAATGTGGTCCAAGAACTAACAACGGCATCAGAAAGTTTCTCTACCGAGTGACTATGTCAATAGAAATGCTGACCTAACTCTTGGCCCCTCTTGATAACACTTTGGATAGCAACTCTCTAATGAGTGATGCTCAATCCTAGGATGCTTGTGAAGCATAATTGGGCTTTCAATGCCTACGTTGTACTTCATGATTGCTTTGTAGAGTAATCAAGATTTTCAAATGATTCAGATCGGAATATCTCTAGTAATCTTTAATATCACTAGTAATCTTGGGTGCATTAGAAGCTTCTGAGAACTTGAAGAAATGTCAACCGCACTTGCCTTGCTAACCTTTGGGTAGTCAAATGTCTCTAAGTCGAACTTTTTCAGGTGTTTTTATTTAAATGATAATTGGGATCATTGTTTACTTCGTTGCCTTCCAAGCGCCGTTCAAAAATGCATTCAAAATAGACATATACTCTCACGTGAATGCTCTTACTTACACACTTTTAGCTATTCGCCACAATTCGAGTTTTTAGTTCAACGGAATGTAAAATAGCTCCCTAATTCGTTTTCTTATCCTATCTGAATCAAAATTCAAGCAAGAACTCATTACCTCCCAGCTTGGAGCACATGATTGTGCGCGCGAAGGGGGGGGGGGGGGGGGGGGGGGGGGGGGGGGGGGGGGGGGGGGGGGGGGGGGGGGGGGGGGGGGGGGGGGGGGGGGGGGTTTACATATAGGGTAGTCATGGTCTCACACTACCCTCCCTTGCTCTTTGCCACGCTCTCTACCCACTCTTTTCTCACTCTTTAAAAGACACCTATGTTTCTCCTTGCTCACAATGATCACCAAGCTCATATAGAGATCAAGCAATTACGCCATATATGTTTTGGGTTGCGCTGAGCAACCGACTACTCTTTTAATCAATGACACTTCCCTTTTTTGTGTTTTGAAAGATAAAAGATCTACTACAAGCTACACTAGTAAAAAAAACCACCTCTAACTTACAAAGATGATAGAGAAAGGCTATCTTCCTATTCCACCATCTACTTCTACTATTACAATACAGGAGGATGATGAAAAACAATAGAAATATGTCCTAAACAACTATTTAAATACACAAAAGTGCTCACCAACACCTTCAATGTTTTTTTACCATCTCTTCAAGGCTTCAAGCCTCAATGGAGACCCTGATCAACAACATGATCCATGACAAAGGTGCCAAAAGCTGTTGTAGACACGCTAGCACAGAGGATAACCAGTTCATAATAGTAATAGATCAATGTGAATGCCAATCCAAGTACTTTCACCCCACATGAGTGTATCAACACCTGTCCTATAAATCTATGGAGCTCAAACACACACTTTTGAAGAAGATCAACCTTGATGACACACACAATTTGCATAAAACACATATTAATGCATGCAAAAATAGTTACCATTATTGGGGATGAGGTTGGGACACTTGAAGCACCCCATGGAATCTCCATGAACAAGTACCTAAGAGAAAATAGACCAATAGGCAAGATGCATGAAAGTCTTTTCCTTATATTTAAAGCATTCTACACAAAATAGGTTTTATTCCTTTTACCCTCAAAGACATGACCCTTTACACATGCAAAATGGACAAAAATGACTTAAAAATATTCCTAAGATTTATTTGAGCACCAAAAAGAGCTCTTGAGTCTCTTTAAAATTAAAGAGAGTCAAAGAACCACTCTAGAGGCACAAGTAGTCCTATTCATTTATAAAATAGGAATGAAACTAGAGAAATATACGTGATTTGATCAGAAAATAGGCATAGTTGACATAAGATGCCTCTTGGTCTAAACTTCCCTTTCCATTCAGGATCTATTATTACTTGGCTTTTTGTAAGCGATGTAGCATTCTCTTCATGGCCCAGTTTGGAAAAATTCGTTGACCTTTTCCTATCATGTAGACTTTAGTTCAAATCTTTGCTCGACTTTGTCTACTTCTAATTCTTCTACCAACAGAACTCTTCAATGCAAACTTTAGCAAGAACTTGCCTTTAAACGTACTTGCTTTATTTGGATGCAAATTTGGTAGGGTGCACCCAATGATAGATCTCTCCCTATCTCGATTGTCTTCTTTGCTAGTGGTATATTCTTCTCAAATATCCTCTTTACCCATATCATGGTCCTCCTCAGCTTTACAATAATCTAGGTCTTTGAATTTGCTCATCCCTCTTTGAAATTTCAAGAGGATAATGTCTTTCTTTTTCAATTTGCTATTTCCTTTCCCCTTAAAGTTATATGAGAATAAAAAAGAACCCACAAGTTCATAGCTTTTGTGACTTCTCCTCTATCTACATCAAGCCTTGATGAAGTTATCAATATCGGATTTAGAGAGCGGGGTTTCTTTCACCCTCTCCATTTCCAAAGAGGATTTATTTGAACTAGGATATCCATGATTTTGGATTGCTATCACAATGGGTTGAGTCTCCTCTTTAGCTCCACCTTGTTTTTTCTTTTTGGGATTTCAATCACAAGTGGCAATCTTTAGTCATAAGCCTCTTGGAATCAAAATAAGCATTAGGTAAATTATCAAAGATGAATTCTTGTTCCAAACGTTTTATTTCACTTATATCAATATGGATCTTAGAGATGAGGTCTTTATCAAGAACATTTTGAAAATAGATATGGAGGTGCCACTTGCATTAAAAGGCTAAGTTGCACCTTCGTAAATTAGTCCACTAACATATTCTTTTGAAGAAAGTGGCCTCTTGAATAGATCCACCATTTCCCTAAGGAAGCCATAAAAAAGGAAATGAACTTTGGGAAGATCCATCTAGAGACGATATCTCAAAGGCTTAGATTTTTTGGGGATGAAGTCTCACACCCAATTAAACAAACATATTTTCTTGCAAACTAATTGCCAATTTCCAACTTAAAGGGCTTGAAAGGCCATCTGTTCATTTTCAAACACGAGCTAGATATGGCTTTGTAGGAGGAATCAGAACTTAATTTCCATGAGTCCACAAGGGAACCAATCCTTACAAAGCCATTGGCTGAAGCACTCCACTAATGGACAATGTTAGAGAATTTGGCTTATATGCCAATTTTCTTTAATTCTTCTTGCTCCTTTAGATTATTCACCTTCAAAAGAGAGACTACTAATGGATTCATCCCAAATCAAAGGAGGGAGCTAATGCATCTTCTTCCCTTGCCTCGGTAATGGTGTTGCTAATTACCAAGGAAGGCCCCACCACTCCAGGCATCAAGCAAGGCCATGGACCATGAAGCCTATTGCCACACCTTAAAACAATTAATAACTTGATAGACCACATAGGATAGAGGAGGAGAGAGCTCAGAAGAGGAGAAAAATGAACTTAAGAGAGAGGAGTTATAGAGGGAGGGAAGGAGGGGAGAGAGAGAGAGAGAGGGAGGGAGGGAGGGAGGGAGGGAGAGAGAGAGAGAGAGAGAGAGAGAGAGAGAGAGAGAGAGAGAGAGAGGGGAGAGAGAGAGAGAGAGAGATGAGGAGAGGAAGAAAGCAAATGAGAGAGAAAGGACATAGAGGAAAGTGGAAAGGGAGCAATGGGAATGGAGGGAGAGAAAGAAACCAAATAGAGATAGAGAGAGAGAGAGAGCAAGAGATAGAGAGAGGGAGAGAGAGAGAGAGAGAGGGAGAGAGAGAGAGAGAGAGAGAGAGAGAGAGAGAGAGAGACAAAGAGAGTGAGATGGAGGGAGAGATACACACACAAAGAGAGAAAAAGAGATAGAGAGGGAGGGAGAGAGAGAGAGAGAGAGAGAGAGAGAGAGAGAGAGAGAGAGAGAGAGACAAAGAGAGAGAGAGAGAGAGAGAGGAGAGAGATATATATATATATATAGAGAGAGAGAGAGAGACAGGGAGAGACACACATAGAGAGGGACAGAGAGAGGTAGAGACACACATAGAGAGGGAGAGGAAGAGAGAGAGAGAGAGGTAGAGACACACATAGAGAGGGAGAGGAAGAGAGAGAGAGAGGAACAAACCATTTTTCTTAAAAGAGACATACCAAGAGTCATCTTTCAAACATTTCAGCCGTCATTTCAAAGAGCATAGTTAGAAGTCATCAAAATGCTTAAACCAAAAGCCATCTCCTCAAAGGACGAAGAAAAAATAAGGCTTTGACTCCAACTGCCTTTCAAAATCCTCAAATGAAGAAAAAGAAGAAACCAACCATGAGTCCTCAACCCTCAAGACTTGGTGATAGATGGAGGATGGTAACACCTCACATTTGATGACATATATGTCCACACCATGGCTCGATGACAGTGCACTTGGGATGACTCTTTGCCTTGTATGGACCTTTCTTTCTTGGTAGTGAAACCTTGAAGTAATGCGATGGCAATTCACCATGAGGAATTCTCTTTTTTGAGAGCTTTACAATAAGATCCTCATGGTAGAGCTTGAGATCTAGGGGTCGCACATAGTAATCCGCATAGGGAATGCAAAATACACAAACAACACACAATGCACAAGTAGCATAGACACAAATTTTTTGGGTGTTTCAAATGTGGTCAAATGTAGAGATTGTGGCTAACCAAGCCATTATATGTATTATTAAATAACATATATAGAAATTTCGAACATCCATTTGGCTTTTCACATGGACACGAATGGCAACAATCTCCCACTTCAAGCCAATATGGCCAAAATGACTATGGGAGAAAAAATGAAGAATGATAAAGAATATTGAGTGTAAGTATACAAACTATACCTCCCAACTAATGGGCATGATACATGGTATACAAGTAACTATGTAACATCAAGTATCAAGTAACCCCCATCAAGTGACAATAGTTTAGAAAGCTATCATGTAGTAGAGCTTTAGTCAAAACATGTGCAACATTATCTCCAGTATGAACCTTCTCAAGCATAATGTCCTCAATTGCTAAGCACTCTCTAATGAAGTGATACATAACCTCAATGTGCTTGGTCATTGCATGATATATTGGATTCTTAGCCAAAGCAATTGCACTTTGACTATCACTCAGAAAACAAGGTACATGCTGAGTAGACCCATATCACAAGCATGAGGACAAAGCCACAATGCTTCCTTACATGCATCACTTGTTGCAACATACTTTGCTTCTCTGGTGGAGACAACTATATATTGTTGAAGATGACATCTACAAGAGATAGAACCTCCAACGAAGTGAAAAATGGACCTTGATGTAGACTTTTGATTGTCTACACAACCAGCATAATCAGGTTCTACGTAACCAATAATGAATGCCTTTCCTCTCCCTAAGCATAAACACTTGTCCTTAGTTCGCCTCAAATATCTCAAAAGCATCTTCACCACTTCCCATTGCTTCTTGTTAAGATTAAATATATATTTTCTCACAACTACCACTACAAATGGAAGGTCTTGTCTCACAGCTACCATAGCATACATGAGACTATCAATAGTAGACTGATAAGGAATTCTGGTTATGAATTCATTTTCCATGTCTAATTTGGGACAATCATCCTTTCTGAATTTCACATATGTTGGTACTTTGGATACCAACTTGTCATAGGCTTTATCAAAGTCGATCTTGAGGAAGACCACGTCTTGTTTAGACTCATTTGCAAATTTTCAAGATCTTCCCAAATATCTATAATGGTTTCCAAAATTGACCTCCCTTTTATGAAACCTTTTTGGTCCTCGCTTAACCACGCTCTCAAGTGGCAAGAGATTCTGTTGGCAATGACTTTGGAAATGATCTTGTATCATGTTTGGATCATCCTAATAGGACGCCTCTTCTCTATTCTGTTCTTTTCCCCTTTTTTGTTTATTAACTTGATAATGACATTGTTGAGGCAAGATGGAAGCGCGTCAAACTTGAGTGCATCTTGCCAAACCAAATGAAGAGGGGTGGCAACCACCAACTTGAAGGATTTAAAGAACTCATTAGTGAGCCCATCGGGTCCTGGGCTTTTACCAAAAGGGAGGGCATCAATGACCTCAATGATTTCTGCTTCAAAGATAGGGGCATGTAGCTGGGAGCGAAGGATGAGTGGTATCCTATGGGGGGAAACCCTAGATATGGCTGCCATACAATCCCTTCTATGGTGGGAGAGGGGGTTCAAGGTCCCCAGGAGTCTCGTGAAGTGCCCTTCAATGATCCCAAAATTATCTTCTTCCATATTGCATACATTGCTATTTAAGTCTAGCAATAAGGGGATCGATTCTTTGCTATGTTTCCTTTTAAGTATACGACACATCTCTTTGGTGGGTTTATCGGCCTTGCCAGCCCACCACTCCTTGAAGAAAATTTGCAAATTTTTCCTTTGTATTTCTTCCTCGTATCTCAGCAGCGCTCTGATTTTTCGAAGACCTTTTTGGGCTTGAGATTTTCCTTTGTTCACTTCCTCCTCAAGCCTCTAGAGTCTATGATAAAGAGCTTCTCTACGAGCCCACTCCACACTCTTGAGCATCTTCTTGGATCTGATCATCATCTGTCGTGACTTATCGACCGCATTTCTCCAGCACTTGGCTGGGGACAAGCCCGAGGCGAACGCCTCCTTCCACACATCAGCAATTTCTTGATGGACGAAGGGGAGAGAGAAGGAGGGTGCATTGGCATGGATCCAAGGAGCCTTACGGATCTTGCTGGAAGGTTGGAAAGTGATAACGATCGGGTAGTGATCAGAGATGGTGAGGTCAGTGTGTTGCGAGAGGGAAGGGTGGTCCCAATAATGAGTAAAGCTCTGAGAAATGTAGCATCTATCAAGTCTAGCTTTCCTCAGATCCTCGCCCGCTTGGCAATTTGACGAAGAAAAACCATTCGAATCTTTGAATTTGACCAAATCCAAGTGTAGTTTGGTTTTGTCCCATGTTTCTTTCTCCCGACTATCGATGACCCTGCCCTTGCCCATCCATTTGTCCATAGGGTCCTCCACCATGTTGAAGTCACCACAAATAAGCATGTTGTGGGGAAGCGAGTCCAAGGAGGGCCAAGAATTCAGTCTCTCTAACTCCCCATTAGGGGCATACAAAGAAACTAAAGTAAAACAAAAAGGAGCACCAAAAGAAACAACAATCCATCGATGGCATTCATCTTCAATGGAGTTCTCAAGCTTTTCAAACATGAATTTATTAATACCGATTACCGTTCCACCGGACCCCCGTTGGTGTGCCATTGAAATCCAAAGATGGGTCGAGGAGACATGTCTAAGCCGTTTCTGGAGGTCTTCTCCGTCAATTTTAATCTCTTGAATACATATAAATTTTGGGTTTAGGCTAATGTCCGGAAGCCATTGACCAATGATGGTCGCTCTTGAGGGGTCGGTTAGCCCTCTAGCATTTAACGAGATGATGATTATTGTCGTAGTGAGCCCTCTTTGCGGGAGGGAGCTTTGTCCTTTCTTTTATTGGATTCATCTTTCTTTTTTGCTCGGATCGAATCCCGAATTAACAACAGGTTCTTGTGGGGGCTTTTCCAGGGTAGCTCCATAGGTTGCTTCCCTTTGTTGGATGCCTTCTGCTGGGAAGAACTGGGCACCGTTTTTGACACCGTTTCAGGAATAGTTGATCCGATGATGGAGCTTTCACTATCCATGTTATCTTCGTTACTAGTAGTAAAGCCGTCTTCTCTGCTTGTAGTGTAACCCTCCTAGGAGGTTTCTTTATTGTCAAGGATCTCTAGGGCTTTGTCGTTGGTGTCCACCTCAAGTTGGTTCCCACCTGGGTAGTCCAACTCATTGATCTCCTTTTCCAGATTGCAATACAAGTTGCTGGAGGGGGTAACTGACATGTTGTTTTGCTCAGAAGTCACCCTAGGGCTTCTTTTCCTTCTTCTTTTGACTTTGATGAACCCATCTGCATCAGCTTCTGGATTAAGGGGGCCCTTTACTTCCTCTTCCTTTGTCGAGTGAGTCAATGCCCCTTTGTTGTCTTGAGCATTTCTGGGGGCTTCTTGATTTTGCTTGCTTTTTTGTCTCAGGGGGCAATCTTTAATCGTGTGACGTTGTTGGACACAACGAAAGCACGCGTTGGGAAGGTTTTTGTAATTGATGTCTTGCTCCCATACATCCCCTTCGCCCAAATCCACTTTGATCTTCGATGGAAGCGGCATGCTGCGGTCAGCCTTGACACAGACTTGGGGGTGCCACCGAGTGTTGAACGAGTGTTTTGCACCTTCATAAATGAGACCACCAATGTCCTCACGTGAGGCCAATGGCTTGCCGATAGGGGAAACAATGTCCCGCACGAAGTTGTACAAGAAGTATGGCAGGTTAGGGAGCTCAACCCAGAGAGGGTACCGAAGCGATTTTGATTTGTCGGGAGCAAAATCAGGGGACCATCTGAATAGGCACAGGGTCACCCGACCGAGTTCCTAGGTTCCGACACTTAGGGCTCGAAAGGTCATATCTTCATTTTCAAAGACTAGCAACATGTGGCTTGCTAGTAAGAACTCGCACTTACAAACAATTAGCCCACAGGGGAACCACTCGTTGCGAAGCCATTGTCACACGGTTTCGAGCAGGGGCCTAGGGCCAAACACTTAGCCGACGAGGCAAACTTTCTTGAGCTCCTCCTGAGTTGACAGAATTGCGGATCTACTGAGGGAGACCAATGGGGGTTCAACACTCTCGGAAGCCCCAAGGGCGGATTAAGATCCCCCCTCCAACAGAGAGGCCAGGTTACCGGTCTCCCCGGAAGAGGGGCCAGGTTACTTCTCACAAAAGAGGGGGACGCCAAATCCATGACAAAGGCCCGACAAGAAAGGAGCCTCCCCCTTTTATCTAACTGCTTTCTCTCTTTTGAAAGAGCTCCTTTCTTCTCCATAGGCTAGGTTTTTTTTGCATTATAAGCCTATGGAAGGATTAAATGCTCATAAATTGATCATACTCAACTAAAACAAATTCAAAAGTACAGGTAAAAACCTTAATTACTCTATATGTAGACCCTTAGAACTTATAGAAGATAATGTGCAAATAAATGGATACAATTAACTTCTATTTTAAAAAATTAGTACAAGCTAAATAAGAGACACAGTTAGAGAGAGAGAGGGAGAGAGAAAACAAAATAGACAATATAGCTTAAGACAAAACATTCCATTCATCATTGAAGTACATTGCAAAAGATGCTTCAAAGAAACTACAAATTACAGAGGTCATGGGTTATTTCCTCTAATTCATTTAGCTAGCTAAATATCTTTGGATTGTATGGTGACTCTCTTGGCATGGATAACACATAGGTTAGAATCTGCAAGCATGGAGATGAGGTAGTAGTCTCCTCCGAACCTTATGCCTGTATATATAGCTGCTTGAATCAACGGGACCACAAATGTAACTAGAGTCCACAAGTGCATGTGCAATCTCCTCCACTCCTTTCATACCTTCCACTAGAGTCTATTAGTGATGGTTGTACTCGCCACTTGAGTTAAGTCTCTCAGCACTCAAGTTAACTCATGTTAACTTGAGTTAGAAGGCTCTAGAGCTCCTTGGGCAAAACTCTCTCCCCGAGGCACAAACATATGAACTAGGTGGATTCAAATTATTAGTCCATTTCTAGGCATAACTGATGAATGGAATTAGTAATGAAGGTGGGATTCTTATCCCTTGCAAGACTTTCAGAACTTTTTATTCACTTGAATTTGATTTGGAGCACTTACAGTTTGGTTGTCTCAAACATCTAACTTGGCTTTTTGTACAATGGTTAACTATGATCCAACAATTACTTGATTTTTTCACCCGGCTAGAGGATTACTTTGTCCAAATGGGTTAAAAATCCTATGTAAATTGTAGGAGAAAGTTTACCATTTCTATTGAATCAACCATACTAACTTGAAAAATTCAAATTCAAAATGAAAATTGTCCAACTTAGGAGGCTTTTCTCATAGTCTTGAGCTAAAAGTTCTTGGGAATTGGCAATCTGTTGAGCAATTCCTATTTTTATATTCTAGTGTATGCTTGACTCTAGAAAATCATTTATGCTATAACGTGAAGCAAACTCAAATGAATAAGTTAATCTTGAACTTTTCATCTTTTGATGTTTGAAAAGGTTCTTGTATAGAATATCCATCTAGGATGTTTAATTTAGTTACCTAGGGCTATCTGGTGAACCTTGGTCTTTTTCGAAAGGAATCAGATACAATATCTGAGCCAATTCCAAAAGATTTGGAAAGCAAAAGGAAATAACTAAAACTTTGTTCAACCAATTCATTCTTTGAAGACACATAAACTTGCTATGAATCAAAGTCTAGATGACCAAGGACTTTAACTTCTCAAAGATCAGTTTCAACAAGGATTTGAAGCATTTTCTTTATCTTTAAGAGAAATAAGCTGGATTCTCAAAAAGATTCAAAGAATATCAAAAACATCATCCAACCATACGATACTAGTGTGGCAATTACCATCAGTGTGTCGACCCACTGAGGTTTTGTTGATGAGTTTTTTACTTAAACAATGCTTCACTTGAGACTAAGTTCAAGTCACATTCAGTCTTTCTGACTCCTTACTGGGAATGCAATTCTTGTGCATTTCTTTGAGTCAAAAGAGTGAATTTACTAAGTTACACTAGGAACTTGATGCTTGACTTAGTCAATCAAATCCTTGGTTAAAAAGATCAACTCAAAGTCCAACTTTTTCTAGAAATTTATGAAATATTTTCGAATTAACAGCACTTTATCTTGGAGTGTTTCAAGAAGATCTTGGAAGTTACTTACTTCATATTGTTTCTTTTATCTTGAAGTTACCTTGAAGTATCTTGAGATACTACTTTTATCCTCCTTGAATTTAAACTCCTTCTTTGAAGTTTTAATTCCCATGAGGATCAAACTTCAAGATCCAATCTAGGACTGAAAAATAATTATCATCCCACGGTCCAATGTCCCATACCATCTTTCCTACTTCAATCTGAGTATAAAATCTGGTGTCCCATTCCACCCTATTTTATATTCACATTAATGTGTGGGTGATTCTTATCCTAAAGTCTAAACATCTCTTGATAGAGTTCCTTATTGCTTCAATTCTTGACAAGAATTTTGAAGTTTCAGGCATTATCTCTAACAATATATTCTAGGTTTTGATTCCTACACATGATCGTCTTACAATCATGTTCTTTTTTGGAAACTTGAAAACCTTTGACAGAATATCAATTCTTCTTTTCTAGGGTTTTCAAATTAAAACCAATTAGAATTCCAAGTACTTGAATTTTCTCAAATTCAAGTTCAATTAGTTTATTCTTGACCAATTTTGTAGTGACAAGAGCTTTTGACTTCTTGTCTTTAGATTCCTTTCTTTAATGATGCTTTAGGTACCTACCCCGGGTACTTTAAATAGGAATCTCTCTACTGCTTAAGTCTTAAGCCTCTGGTCATGCTTTCTTGATTTGTACCAAAATCCCTTTAAGGATAGGCAAACATTAAGTTTTACCTTCCATAGACTTAATTACCGTCTTCACGGTTGCAGACTATATATTTGGAATATATAATCTGTTCTAACTTGGAACAACTTACTAATTTGATTGCCAATACTTGGGCAAAATTCACAATAGTTCCAATCGCAATTATCTTGGACAACCATGGCCAAGATTGATCAAGTCTTGTTGATCATGCGATAATAATAAAGACTTTGTCTTTATCATTAAGATCTCTTGAGCTTTTCTAAACTTTTTGGCTTACGTGACTTTTTGGCTTACCTGATAATGGAGTATCAACTTGGGAAGGAATCGACCAATGGCTTGTGCTACAAACTAGAACTAGTATGTCTTTACAACTAACTAGTCCTCTATCTTCCCAAATGTCAAATCGTGAGCTTTATAAAGTAAGCTAAATACTAAGAGAGTACATTTTCATATCTACTTGCAAACATCATCCCCTTCTATTATGCAAATGCATGTGCCTACATGCAAATCCATATGCTCACATGCGTATGCATGCATATTCTTTGCATGCCCAAAAATAATGCAACAATCATGCATGAGCTTGATGCATGACTTTTCCTTGTACGAAGAATGTATATCATGCAATCTTGATGCATGTATATCCTTTCCTTTGTCCTAATGCACTATGATATAAAAACATACCCTTGAGGTGCAATAAAAAGCTTACCCAATGGAAAGGAAATCTCGAATTAAACTACCAAAATACATTCTTTGATGCACAAGGATCCGTTTTTTTAAACCAAGTCTTTCCTTAATGCAAACTAATAATTGGAATGAGATATGGATTGTTTCATTATCCTAATCTAGACTTAATCGATTGAAATCTTGGCGATTTCAATGTGCATCTAGGATTAAATATAGAATAATGAAAACAGGATAAATCAAGCATTAAGGCCAAGTAGAAACTAAAAAATACTTATCTTTGATCATAGCTTCGTCCATCCTCTCATCCTTGCAAGGAGCTATTCACCATCCTTCAAGGCCTTAGCGAGCATGCGCACACTATCGTGAATCGAAGAACAATTTCTCTTCCAAGAATGAATGAACTTCACAGTTTCACTTTGGCTTGCTTCATTCTTCTTGAAATCAAATGATGAGACACAATTCGACTCTGAATCAGGTTCGGATCGAAGTGTGTAGCAGAGACTAATGGAGAATTCCGATTGGAGATGGTTCAAAAGCTTGGAATAGGTAGAGGTTTCTGTGAAGAAATAGGAAACCAATAATGATTGCATAAAGATACGCAAATAAGATGCTTGTAGCCTACTAGTTGAGCGATGTGCCTCTGAAATTGAGCAACATGGTTCAAATCCCGTCGACTCTGACGAAGACTTCCTCTTTTTTATCCGTTGTTAGTACTTTTGCGGCCCGAAGAATATTGTGAATGAATAAATCGGCACAACCCTTGAGCATTAACGTGCGTAGATATTGTAGATACAGAGCTTCTCTACTGTGTTGCCCACACGAGTTCGAGTCCGGCCTGCAACAGCTAAAGAAAGTATCTTTTGACTTATAGTTTGAACATCGGTTGCAGCGGAAGAAACACGATAATAAGTGATACAGAGGGTCTCTTGTCAACCGCACACAATTGTGCTCTTGAGTAAGACAAACTTCCCTCACTCAGGAGGTCACGTGTTCAAAACCTAAGCGTGACCTGTTGCAGATGGTACTACTTTTGTAACCTCCTTGATTGGGGTCTTCTTTTGCATCGACAAAACAGATGCCTCAACCAACGAGCGAAACAAGCTATAAAGATGATGATAATGCTAATGAAGGAAAGGATGATGAAGTTTCAAGCTTTCCATAGAGGCTCAAGCTTGGGAGGAAGATGATGATGAATCCTACAAGGACTCCATGAGAGCTTAAGAAAGAGGATAAGCCACCAAGGTCACCATGAAAGCTAGCTCTGATACCAATGCAATAGCCTAAGAACTACGACCACCACGTGCTAGAGAGATGACTCTCCTCCCAACCTTTTGCCTCTATATATAGCTGCTTGAATCAATGATGACCACAAATGTAACTAGAGTCCACAAGTGCATGTCAATCTCCTCCACTCCTTTCATACCTTCCACTAGAGTCTACTAGTGGTGGTTGTACTCGCCACTTGAGTTAAGTCTCTCAGGACTCAAGTTAACTTATATTAACTTGAGTTAGAAGGCTCAAGAGCTCCTTGGGCAAAACTCTCTCCCCAAGCTCCCCATGGGGGTTTAACCCAAGACCTCCTCCTTCACAACCATGAGACTTAACCACTAGGCTAAGTGGATTACTTGAATATGGGAGCACATGAACTTATGCTTGAGTCTATTCTTGAGATCTTTGGTCCTACAGACGAGTGACCAAATGGTATCCGATTTCAGATCTATCTGAAGCAGTTGGATCCCTAGACCATAGACTTACTTTATTACATGGTCACACATAGACCTCATCTAACTTGGATGTTAGGGTTCCACAAATGTCTGGGCTCTCATAATGTCTTCTCCTCATAATGGGGGCCTTACAACTTAGAGCACCATGGATCATTTGTGGTCACATGAGGGTGGAGTATTGAGCATATCTAACACCCCCCTCAATGTCCACCCTACGGTGAACTACCTCCTTGGTCCAATCCGAAGCTTTGGAAAGTGTCGAAGAAGTTGCTCCCTCCCAAGAGCCTTGGTGAAGATGTCTACCATTTTCTTCTGTAGGACAATAGCTTATCTCCACGACCCCTTCCTCAATCAACTCACACACACAGTGATACTCGATTTCTATGTGCTTGGTATGTGCATGGAAAATAGGATTTTTGGCAATGGCCATGCAACTTTGGTTGTCACACTTCGACTCTATAGCCTCCTGTCCTTGTACTCCTATGTGCCATAGGATCCTCCTCAACCATAGTGCTTCACATGCTGCAATGCATGTAGCTTTAAACTCACCTTCAGTAGAAGATAATGCTATAGTCAGTTGCTTTTTACAAATCCAAGAGGAAATCCCTCATCCTAAAGAAAAGCAATATCTAGAAACTAATTTTCTCGTATCAATACCCAACTAGAGATGATCCTTCTTCATAACGAATACCATAATTAGTGGTTCCTTTCACATAGCTAAGTATTCACATTCTTTCCTTCCAATGAGTTTGGCAAGGCTTATTAGAGAACCTCCTTACTACTCCAAAAACATAAGAGATGTGTGGTCTACTATTGCACAAGTAGATGAGACTTGCAACTAATTTCTTGTATCTTCCAATAGATGAAGTATCTTCAATAGATAATTCTGTGTTGACCTCCATAGGTTTAGAAATTTCCTTGCAATCCTCCATGTCGAATGCCTTCAATATCTGCTTTGCATACTTTTGTTGAGAGATGAAAATCTTCCCTGGTTCCTACCAAACTTTAAGACCTAAGCAATAATGCATTAGGCCCAAGTCTGTCATTTCAATTTTGAATTCAGGGCATCTTTTGTTTGTTGAAGAAGAGCATCATCATTTCCTGTAATCACAAGGTCATCTACATAGAGTACAGGCACAAGTCTTCCCTCCTCTCTTTACAAGTTAGCATCAGAAGCACATCTTCTGAAACCTAAGTCCAAGAAATACTTATCTATTTGCTTGTACCATGCTCTAGGGGCTTGTTTTAGCCCATATAATGCCTTGTTCAGCTTACATACCTTGTTCTTTGAATCCGGAGCCTGAAACCCTGGTGGTTGAGACACATATACCTCTTCCTCGAGGTATCCATTCAGGAATGCTGACTTGACATCCATGTTTTAGACTGGCCAATGCTTATGTGTATCCACAACTAGTACTACTCGGATAGTAGTCATTCTTGTAGTCGGGGCAAATGATTCACAAAAGTCAAGGCCTTCAACTTGTGAGTAGCCCTGTGCAACAAGTCTTGCTTTATGCTTTTCTAGAGTACCATCAGCCTTGTACTTTTAAATTCCACACCCACTTGGTGCCAATGAATTTATAGTTTGGGGTCGATCCACTAGCTACCAAGTTCCATTCTTCATGATATTGTTGTATTCTGTTTGCATGGCAGCCCTCCAATTCGGATCATGGAGTGCCTCTTCCACATTGGTTGGTTCCTTTGCTTCTTCTTGAATGAGATCAGCCATCAAGGTAGTGTTTACAATATGGGTGGTTGCTCATCTCTAATCCTCTATTCTTTGTGATCACCTCGGTCCATCTGCAACATGTTCTAGTGATTGTGGGGTGGTTTTTGCAGAATCATAGAGCTGCCTCACCCAACGTGGCAATGGCTTCTCCACTTGGGTGTCGATAGGTTGGTGACTTTCAAACTCATCATTTGAAGATGATGCTTCCTTCTCTTGTGTAGAAGGGATAGCTCATCGGCCAGGTTCATAGTGCATTGCCCCTTGGCCTAATGATAAAGTGGAAGCTCTCTTTTCCTCCTCCACTGCATGTGGCTGCTCCTCCTTGAACACCACATCAGGACTCACCATGATCTTCTTAGCCTCAAGGTCACAAAGCTTATAAGCCTTCTTATCTTCGTTGTACCCTAGGAAGATACATTTGATGCTTTTTGGTTGAAGCTTGTTTCTCTCCCTATCTGGAACATGTACCTAACATTCACTTCCAAATACTTTGAAATGGGAAATAGAAAGTTTCTCACTAGTGTAGGCTTTTTATGGAGTCTTTCCATCAAGTGGAGTCTTTCCTATTTTATTGAAAGATACTTGAAGATCTTGATCAGTTATAGAAGCTACTGAAATTAGATTTTGTTTTATTTGTGGAATATACAACACATTTGAAAGCTTTCTGATATCACCATTAGAGTTAATGAAAGAAACTGTACCTTCGCCCTCTAGAGGACATCTTGCATTGTTCCCTACCTTTACTATGATGGGTTCCTTTAGAGGATGTAAGGAACTGTAAAGGTCTTTTCTACTCGTCATGTGATGAGATGCATCATTGTCCAGCACCCTTGAGTCCTCTGTTCTTGAATCTTCAACCGAGGAGCAAACCTCCTCTATCATAACAAATAACTCAAGCTCTGTTTTTGCTTTGTTGGCAGACTCCTTACCCTTGCTACCTTTTGAAGAGCCACTCTTCTCTTCTGCCTTCTTGATGTGATAGTCTTGGATTTTGTGTGATTTCTTCTTGCAGTGGAAACACTCTCCCTTGAACTTCTTTTTGTCTCCATCTTTTAAAGATTCTGTTTTGCCTCCTTTGGCATTTGCTATGAATGCAGCATCTCCTTTGCTACCACCATTCCTTGCCTTGAGTCACAGCTCCTCCTCCATGAGTAAGGCACTAAATTCTTCAAACGTTAGTGGTTGAGGTCTGATTTGAGTGTTAAGAGCAATTACCAAACTATCAAACTTAAGTGGATAGATTCAAAGACAACGATGAGCAAGCTCTTCCTTGACTTTTGAACACCTGATCCTGCCACTTGATCTTGTAGATTCTTAATGCGAGTGATAAACACCTCTGCAGTCTCCCCATCAGCAAACCATTCTACTGCAAGCTGATTCTCCAAGTTCTGAATCCATGTTTGATTACAAGTTTCATATTGATTTCTCAATCTGTTCCATGCTTCACATGCCTTCATTGCATGTTGAATGTGAGTCAGAACACTATCAGAAGCACTTGTAACTAGAGCACAAAGTACATCTGCATTTCTACATTTCCAAGCACATAGAAGATCAGCTTTAGGAGGAATCATATGACCAAGATTATTTGGATTAGGTCTTTCTTGGGGCTCATGATCAGTCCCAAGAACAGTCTCCGAAAGCTCATATGAATCAAGAATAGAAGTGATTTTGAACTTCAAGAGGGTGTAGTTTGTACCATCAACTTTACCTTCTATGAAGACAGGTGGCCATATCCGCAACGTTAGGATGATCAACATCATTGTTGCTCCTGCTTGTGTGCCACCTAATCCTATTGACAAACCACCTTTACTCCCACTTGTAGATGATGACGTGCCGCTTGACAAATTCTCTCTTTTTTTTTGTTCAGACCTCTGCAACCTCTGCATTTCTGCTTTTGCACCACTCAGAGCCTCTTGAGCTCTGATACCATGTAAGAAAATAACAACACAACGGAATAGATGTGTAGACAGGTTTGAGAGAAAAACACAGACAAAGATAGACATAGACTAAGAGATAGAGAACACAAATTCTCAGATTGACGAGCATAATGTATTTATAATGATGGTGTTGTCCACCCGTGCGTTCCCAATGTGGAGCTTAGATGGCGATCTTGACAGATACTAGATGAAGGGCCTACTAGTGCACAAGGCTATGTGAAGCTCGGCCGTGCTTATATAGCTTTTACAAGGTGGTTCAGTATAGATAAATGTAGTCGGGAGATACAAAATAGTCGATAAAATATATGATCTGACAATATCTCCATGATCAGAAGTCCTACCGTCTCGGCCCTATGGGCTGAGAAGATAGGCCCCCCAGAGCCCGCAGAAGGGGGAAAGCCCCACTTTGCACTCCCCCCATTAAGGTTCTATGGGGAAATTGCACGATGCCACAGGGCCTTTATTTTCACCTTAAATGGCAACCCAATGTCTTGGAAGTTTATGCCCTACCTAACCTAACGGCTAGGCTCACAAAGATCATCTACAACCATCAACGGTCACACATAGACCTCATCTGACTTGGAAGTTAGGGTTCCACAAATATCGGGGCTCTCATAATGGCATCTCCTCATAATGGGGGCCTTACAACTTAGAGCACCATGGAGTGGTCACATGAGGGTGGAGTATTGAGCATATCTAACACAAGCATGGAGATGAGGTAGGTCTCTATTGCGTCTTGAAGTGGCTCAAGTGCTCTCCCCTATATTCGTAGACCTACACAATAGATTTGTAGTTCTTCCTTTACCACTCTTGTAAATGCTCTTCATGGTATGAGAGGTTCAACTGTTTTCTGATAGTGTCATATCTTTGCAAATGCTTTCTAGTGTCTTCATCATCTTTGTGGAGCTCTTGCATTGAGAGGAATGTTAGATTTTGATTGAGGTCTACATTGTGGTTGATAATTGCTTTTTTCTCTGATGTACATGATATGAAGGTCCAACTTCATCTTCCACATTTGGTTGTGGAGGTGTGTGTTGAGTTTGATCCCTTTCCCCCTCTATTAGTATTTCACCTTATCCTTGTGGAAATGTCTTGCTTCCATATGTTACCCTATGGCTCATTGAAATGTGCATCTGATTCCATGGTGGTTGAGTGTAGCTTTCTTCATTAGTCGATGGTTCTAAACTAGAATCACTTTCCAATATAACCCTTCTCTTCAACTTTGTTTGGGCCATGCCTTTATGGCTGTCTTCTCTAGTGGCTCACCATCAAACTCTGAATCTAACCATCCTTGAGAGAAATCCTTTTGTTGATTTTTCGCTGCATGTTTTCATGACAGATTGCTCCTAGATGGTGTGCCATCATGTGAGAGATGCCTAGAAGTGGTGTGGGAACCACTTTGAGGTCTCAACGGGCTTGCAACCGTGGTGGGCACTATGTTCCTTGAACATGGCTAGGATATGCCATGCGGTCTTTCCTTGTAGTTTGCTTGGTGCATGCCATTCTCTCAAGTTATAAAAGTGTGAAAGGGAGTGAGTTCTCTCTATTTAGTTTGTTTTAAAACTACCTATTCACACTAGACTGGAAAAAATTAGTTTAGAAGCATACAAAATATAATAATACAAATAATAACACATGGAAACCAAGATTATATTAATCCCATGATTTGCCACATAATTGAATATTATGATTTCACTTTACTTCCAAGTTGAACCCTCCTGTAGTCTTTTAGCATGCCACTGAGCGCAATGTAGAGGTCATAATGATGACTTCGAGTTCTCACTAGCAATGTTGTGTTGCATCATTCTCACAACTTTTACCCAATGTGACTCCCTAGCTTGTTCCACAAAAAAAACTTTCTTGAGAATGTTGTGTGGTAAAACCAATTAAATGTCTCCTACGCATAGTTTGACTGCATTGGACCACCACCATGTTGCATTCTTTTTGAAGTACACACCTCTAGCTTTGTAGTGTGACTTCTCCATTCCTTGGGTACCAAAGTTCTCTAATGACCCATATTGATACATGAAAAATGCTCCATGTGCAAATAAAATATGCTTAAAATTATTAAGTATATTGGGAAAAAGTAAGTGCAATGAATATTTTTAAAGATCAAAGAGACTTGTAATGTAGTGCGTTATATTTCTCTCTCTGCAAGATTGAACGAAACACATTTTCAACTCCACTAATGTCTCTTGGAACAATTGATGTTGAATATCTCTAGAGCTAGTAAGACCCATTAAGCCTACCAACTTATCTAAGCATGAGCAACCCTTCTTTATCTTACTACAAAGATCAACTTGAGAATCAGTTTCTATCATGCATAGGTCTTTCCACAACTCATAATGTTCATTATTTTTAGTGCTAGTACATCTTTTAAAAAGTGTTGCCTTACTCCTTGTCATTGACACTTTTTGTAAACTATCGAGATTAATCCCCAAATTTATTAACAACTAGGCTTACATTTACACTTTGAAAACCATTTGAATTAAGGAGCAGCTCCAGTTTTTTATAGATTGTACAAGTTTATCAAGTGGCCTCATGGCAAACACATATTCTATATGGAGCTTCAATAGTCTATCAAAAATTCTCATGAAGGCATGCAAGGTGCAAAACTGAACATTAACTAAAGAAAACGGAATAATGGGACTCCAAACATTATCGCACATGTAACAATTAGGTGTATGTAACATGGGACACCTCATTGAATGTATATCCCATTGATTAGATGGAGATAAATCTGTGTCATCATCTAAATCATTTATGTTGTTTTGTTTTCTCTTTGTTGTTTTATAACCTTGTGTGCAATATGGACAAGGATAGAGAGAAGATGCACCTTTTTTGCACCCTAGCATGCATTTGATAGCCTTTAAGTCTCCACCCAAGTGCCACTCTAACTCAAAACCACATAGGCCTTCTACATTGATTTTTGCACAATAATATGAGAAGTTGTCACATCTATTATCCATGCAGTCCTACTAAAAATCCATGAAAGAACATGATTAAATTCTTTCAGTACTTCAATCACACATAACCACCATATATCTTTCTTGGATTGAGCACTATATGTAAAGTCATGGGTAGATTTTTCACTTTCATCAATAATGGCATGGGCCATAGCTTCATTCATGAGTGTCACACTAAATCTCTCCATACGTCATCCCTTTATGATTTGATATTCGTCTAGCTTCAATATAAACTTGACTTTCAAAAATCTACATCAAATAACAAACATTATATTAATAAAAATACCATGAATGTCACTATCATAGCAATGGATATACGTTGGATTGTAGACTTGTAAAATTTAACCATTTCCCTTTGAAGCCTCTACAAATTGACAAATATGTTGTTGTACTTTTTGTAGATGCAATTGTTTCTTCAATGTAACAAAATGATAAATGGATGTAGGCATAACATCTTCTATATGCAAGTAATGGAAAAGAGTATTAGCTACATCCTCATTGGTAATTCTCTTCTTTAGAGATACCTTGTAAGGGCATGGGAAAATACTTTGCAATAAACCTTTGTTTTGTAGTGCCTGCTTCAAAAGATTATACAATGTAGTGTATGCTCTAAGTACTAATACCAGCTTCATCACATACCATATGTACCTCTATAGGCGTAATAATATTTTCTAAGTTTCCTAAAAAATCTTCAATCACTTGGGTATTGATGTGATTTCCTATCGGTGACTCCAAAATCATAAGCACATGCTTGTTGCTCAAACAAGAATTTAGAAACTTAAATTGGTCCTCTATTGTTGATGAAGCAATGACATCTTCAACAAATGACATGCACAATAATAAACTCGATCTAAAAGTCTTGTAACATAAATAAACAAGTGAAACACAAACCTAAGTGCATAAACATGTAACTTTTGTGCTCCACCACTAGTTGAAAGAGCTTGAAATGATGATAACCTATATCTCATACCAAGTGGAGTCTCTTTTAGTTGTGTTGGATTGGCTTTTAACTTTGTAATTATTCTCTCCCTTTCTTCCATATCGTGTTGGAGTATATTATTGCAATCTTCTAAAGATTGGATAACACTTTCTAAAGTGTGTATCTTTAAATTTTAGTGATGAAATTGTTGTATCTAATAACTTGCAATAGATGTTGAATGGCTAGACAACTACTTCGAGTATGCTAGCAGTCTAGCTTCACCACACCAAGCTCTTGTAGAAACATGGAGATACTATGGAATCAAGGATGATAATTAGACATTGCATCTAAGGGATACAATGAACCATTGACCCAAAGATCAATATTTTGTATCTCAAGCTGCGCATCATTCATTTTGAGAATCTTTGTCATTACTATCTCTAGTTGTTGGTGCTAATTTTGTTGGAACACAAACATGTACACTCATTGAATGATGAGCATGCATTGGTGCTGGTGTCATGTTCCTAATACATGTGATCACCATGATGTTCCAAATCTCAAGCATTGAATAGAAATAAGCACAAAGATGGCTAGAGTGGCTTGCAGAGTAGTTCTATTGCAAGACAAAAGTGTGTTCTAGTATGTGGATTGGTCAAAATAACCTTTTCTAGCGTTTAAGAGAGAAAAAAGGTTTCGCTCTCAAAAATTCATGTTTTGGGGAAACCAAAGTTACAAGTTTGATGATCTAGCACTTAACTTTTGGATGGATTTTAAAAAGTATGGTTTTTAAAGTGTTTTTTTTTAAACGAACTAAAAAAGTAACTTTTGACATATGCATAAAAGTATCGGCCATTTTCAATAAAGAATAGCTTAAAAAGAGAATTTTTTAGAAAATTCATTTATTTATTCATATAGATGGATGGATTTGATGAGGTAGAAAGTGGCTTTTCTCTATCTCTCTCTCTCTCTTTGTGCAAAAGAGAGAGATCATCCTAGCTCAACCTAAAAAAAGCCTACTTCAGCCTACTAAAAATTGATCTATTAAATGCACTTTGTCCACTTAAAAAAATACAAGATTAAGCTTAATCTCTAAAATTTAGGAATCCTTACAAGGCTCATGCATGGTTCATTTTTTCCCCTAATGACTTTCTTTTAGCTTCATGGTAGAGATAGATGGTGAAGGTAACTGTTTGATATTACCATCAACATTCTATCCTTTACCTATATCATTCTTTTATGCATAACAATCTTTCTTCATATGTCCTTTCTTATGAAAATAATGGCACTCGATATCCCTCTTCCTTGATTTGCTTCTAATATTATTCTCTTGACTATTCTTTTCCTTGTTCTTGCTCCTGCCACGTTGAAGATTCTTTCACTCGTAAAAATCACAAACATTATTCTCACTCAAGAGTGCTCCACATATGTCATCATGGACTAGTTTACCATCACGTGCATTATTGCTAATAGCTATGCAAAACATAACCCATGATGATGGCAAGGTGTATAGCAACAAAACTACTTTCATTTCATTATCCATCTCCATTTTTTGAGCTTGTAATTGAGAGAATATAGAATGAAACTCATTTAGATAATCAACAACACTTATTGTGTCCTTCATGCAAAGTTCATATAACTTTCTCATCAGATACACTTTATTTGATGTCCTTTCTTTTTCTATGTATTGCAAAACTTCTTCCAAATATCACCTGCACTTCAACACTCCAATATTGTTAAGAAAATTTCAAGTACAGTAAAATGGTAGAATCATCCAACTCATCCCAATATCATCTTCATCCATGTCAAGATACTTCTTGAGATTTCATTTACTAGCTTCCATTGTCTTCTTTGAACAAGCACATCCTTAATCTTCCATAGAGCAAAGTTTGTGCCATCAAGTTTTTGGATCTCAAAATGCTCTTTACCCTACAAGTTATAACTCCTTCTAGGAACACTGGCACTAGACCTTGATCCACTAAATGTGCATGAGATCTCAGATGCCATGATCATAGAGAACCAACACGAATAATAATGGAGCTAGAAGAGTCCAAACACCACTAAGGCTCAAAAAAGGATGACGAAGTGTCGATTTCTCGGAAAATTGGAATAGAGACTCCTTAGAAAAGTGGACTTATAAAAAATAATGACCAACCAATGGGATTATATACATGCTCACAATAATAAGTGTACCAAGGAGAAAATCGACCACTATAAAGTTGACGGCACAGAAAATATGGAAAATTTTGCCAAACTCTCCTTTGGAAAATGAGCATATGACTAGTGTCAAAAAAAAGTGCATAAAAATACAACTACTAACATGTAAACATGCATAGTGAATCATTGATTCCATTGCATATAATCACTTAATTGAAAGAAGCCAACAAGGCTTATCAAGCACCTATGAGCAACTAACATAGATCCCCTATGGCCAGGCTCAATAAGTCTTCAACCTACATCATTCAAGAGATCCCAAGATATTGGTGTCTCCGTCTTAACAAAACCTCACCATGACCCTCTTTACCAACATCAAAGGCTTTACAAAAAAATGTAATTGCTATATGAATAGCCACATCCACAAAAATGTACATTTTGTGTACGTGATCAATATATGTAGTGAAATGGCACTAAAAGCCAGAATTCATATCCCAAACACTACCTAATAACACCTCTATTTGTCTATCAACTCTATTCTTTAGGCTTAAAAACCTGCATAGACTTGCAGTGGTTGTTCCCACCATGACTAAAAGCCTTTCAACACACCTATATATTTGCTAGTGAGGCTAAAACTAGAGACCTTAATCTCAATAATTGTTCTTGGAGAAGTGTAAACAACATTGTTCTTGATTTTCTTGAACATGTTGAAAGAGAACTATGCATGAAAGTACTCCAAAATGGCTCCAAGAATCACCCAAAAAATGCTTCAAAACAGGTTTTGAAAGCAAGGATTAAAGCTTTAAAGGCCCAAAACATGTTCAAGGTAATGTGTAACTTAGTCTTTTCCTCTCTTCAAATAGCACAAGTGTGTATCATAGTGGCAAGAGAATTCCCGCTAAGCGAGCTTTCATGGGAACACTACTGGGATGGGTGATCTCTTGGAAAGTATTGAGAACCTTTGTCTTCCTTGATCATTAAGGTCCTCCCTCGCACGTAACCAATGATGCAAATGGTGAATTTGGTTCCCCAAATGAAACCGCTTTGCTCGCACAAAACAAGCAAAGCTTTTGCATGAGAATGCTTTGATATGAGTGGAGTAATGAAATGGCGATTGTCTAGAATGCATTATCCTTGATACCCTCATGATAGAGTCCGCACTCTAGAAACCCCACAAAGTTTTCTAGATAGGGGCTATAGAATACAAGGGAAAAACACAGTACACAGAGAGCAC
The DNA here is from genome assembly GCA_020310875.1 of Ceratopteris richardii. NCBI lineage: Eukaryota > Viridiplantae > Streptophyta > Polypodiopsida > Polypodiales > Pteridaceae > Ceratopteris > Ceratopteris richardii. Next base: position 97,581,400 of record CM035416.1, read on the forward strand.
GAACAAAAAATCTATGGATGTTACAAATGCGATCAAACTTATAGACTATGGTTAACAAAGCCACTATATGTTTTATTAAAGAACATATACAAAAGTTTTAGATGGCCATTTTTCCTTTCAAATGGACACTAACAGGAAGAAACCTATCTTTGTAGTGATACCCAACTTATTGGTGACTCCTCTTGATGGTGAAAACCATCTACATGGTGACATAATGAGTCGCTAGAAACACCCATCATGATGTTGATACTAGGATGCATTAGTGAAACATTCCACTCTACCAACACCCTTCACTTTGGGGCACCAATTTGATGGTGACACTAGGACACTCTAATGAAACTTCGCACTTTCCTGACACCCTCCATTCTAGCATTACCAAGTTCAAGGTGACACTAGTACCCTAATGACATTGAATCCAATGCAACACATGCAACCTACAGAGCAACCTAGAACCCAGGTCTCTTTAGAATACATTGATTTCACATATTTCTACAATGGATGCCCATTTTTCATATAGTGAAACAATGCATTAGGCAAGAATATTTAATCCATCCTTATACATTTTCACCATACTTTGCACTAAATTGAGTTTATCAAGTGCAAAGTGAGATGACATTTAGAATGATTTGGGTATAGATTAGACCATGCATAGATTCCCAATGTTTTAGATCTAGTGAAGGAAAGGACTTTGTTCTATTTTAACGAGGTGAATTAGAATGTCAATCATGCTCCTCGTTTTGTATTGTGCACTTAGGGGAAAAACTACTATATAGTTATACCTTGAACCATATTTTGGAGGATTAAAGTGTTCTTTAAAGAGGGGTAGAAATGTTATAAAATAGCTTAAAAAGGTTGAGATCAATGTTATGATTACTTAGTTTTGGTGTACTAAACAAGTTTGAAACTTAGCCTAGTGGTTAAGTCTCAAGTTTGGAAAGGAGGTCATGGATTCAACCTCCATGTGCCATTGGAAGCAAATTTGTGCCAAAAAGCTCTAGACCCTTTTGGAAGCATCCACTCAATCTAACATAAGTTAACTTGAATCTAGGCAGACTCAAATCAAGCAGGGAATACACCTAGCACTACTTGAGTCTAGTGGAAAGGAATAAAAGCAACGATGGAGATTATTCATACATATAAAGACTCTACTTACTACAAAAAATCATAATAGATCTTATAATCTTTATAATGGGAGGTTGGATGGAGAGCTAGAGGTCACCTTCTTAAGCATCAAAGCTACATCCTCACAATGATATAAAGAATGTGTTGTCCACCATCACCTACCCAAGTCTTAATTGATCCCATAATCTATATAATGGCCGGTTGAGTTGAGAGTTAGAGTTCATTTTCTCAAGCATCAAAGCTAGGTCCTCACAATCATATAAATAACATGTTGTTCACCATGGCTTGACCATCCACTTAAAGTTACATAACCTTCTAGTAAAAAAAGGTTTGTTATCAAGATTGGCAAGCACCTAGTTCAATTGGTGGCCCATTAAGACACCAAAGCCCATTGAGATGCTGTAGTAGAAAAAAATACTTGGCGATAGATAAGCTCATAAAAAAATTGAGTCTACAAAGCTAGGGGTGCAAACCAATAAGGGATCTAGAAGTAGTTTTTGATTGATGGATTGCAGATCTAGTGGCTTTGCAAAAAAAATTCAAGGGAATGCAAAAATCAAGAGACACATTGAGTGTGATTTCAAGGAAACCCATTGGTGTCACCAACAAAGAGTATCAACACCATCAGAGTTTGGCTATAGGGGAGAGAAAAATATTGACTATGTCCTAGTTGCACTTAGTCAATAACCAAACACTTAAGGTCATCAACCAAAATTGGAAAACGCAATTGGGACAAAGGAGAAACCTTGTCCAAAACAACAATTACTATAAGTAGTTTGGGAGAGCTAGCCGTTAATGTTAATCTTGTGAGAGGCATTCCAAAGGAGCATCTAAATCATTTTAACAAATTTAAGATCAATTTTGATGTCCTTGAATGATAAGAATCCCACTTGATCCTATCATAAGCTTTGCCAAAATCAATTTTGAGGAAGAACATTTCTTATGAAGACTCCTTTATGTAATCATTATCTTCCCAAACATCATTGATTGCTTTAACAATGGGTCTACCCTTGATGATCCATTTTTATCTCCATTGATGTATGAGGTGAGATGGATCTCAACGGGGTTGTCAAGAACCTTGGAAAAAGCCTTGTAGCCCATCTAGAGCATGATGATAGGCCGCCATTGTTCTTATTGTCTTTCTTAAGTTTGATTACGCCTTCATTAAAACATCTTGACAATGCATCAAAGTTGATCACCTCATACAACACTAAGCAAAGAGGGATCACTAGAACATCTTTATAAAGACTTTGGAGAATCGTTAGTTAGTGCATCAAGCCTTGGGCTTTTGCCTTAAGGAAGGGCATCAATTGCATCAAGGATTTATTGGCCAGCCAGAGGAGTTTCGAGAAAATGTATAATAACTTGCAAAATTTCTTCGAATCTCACCCATGAGATGGTAGTCTCATTCTTATCATTGAAAAAAATTGTGCAATTATTCTTGAATCTTAAGTAGTGAAAATTCTTACCTTGTACTTTCTCATATTGCACTGTTTCACAAAGAAAAATGATTCCATCTTATCCTTCTCTATCTTAAGGAAGTTTTCTTGCTCCTATTTTATCATCTACAAATCATATTTTATCCGTCTACGAGTACCATCTTTTCTACTATTAGAGCAGAAGAGAAAAATAAAATTCACTCTAAATGCTTGATGATAAAGACACGATTATCTTCTTTTCTCAAGCAAACCAACCCATGCACTTTGCAGTGCAGGTTATCTATCAAGTAATTGACACAGCTCATTCAAAGGTTTGTCAAAGAATGTTACCCCACCATAGAGAAGATTCAGCATGCAAGTGTACTTGCAACTTGAGATTGTTTCATGATAGGTTAAGATTTTCATGAGCTCCTTACTTTTACATTTCTTTACGTTCATGATCTCCTTACTTTCATGGCTTTCAATTAAAAAGCAAGAAGAATTCCTCCAATGATGAAGAATATTGATTGTCTTCCACACGCAACAGTTTACTTAAATTTGACTTTGAGCTCATTATAGAAAAGAGCCATTTTTATGATAGCAGTGAATATGCTTTCAGTTTTTGTACTCATCTTTCCATATTTGTACGCTTTTGTATATTGTTTGAGCTCTTGATTTCATCGAAAAGCATGTGAAATTCCTACTTTGGGAAAAACAAAAATCCACGCAACTCAATAGTTTGCGGAGTTGATCAGTAAACTTCTCAAGTAAATCCAATAATATGCTACTGTACTTCAAGAGAATATATGCTACTGTACTGATCTTCCATCATTCCATCCCATCTAATTTTCTTCATGTTCCCTGCAGTCCGGAGCAATAAAACGAGCTTCTCTCTTAGCAGGCTGCGGAACTCAGCCGCAAGCAGGCCCTTTTTGCTCCACTCACTTAGTGATTCAAGAATGATTCTACAAAATTACAGTGATATTAAGAAGGTCACTCAAATCCATGTCCTTTCTGCCAGTCTCCGTGTTCATAAATTTCACTTAACGGTTTGGAACAAACCATCTAGATAAGAGGCTTCCCCTGGAAGAGTTGGAACAAGTTTAAACAATTTGTCGGAGTCAGAGAAGACTGGAAATGGCTGGCAAGTATCAGACAAAATGGCTCAATCTAGTTTCCGATCACGGGCATAAGGGGTGTGGCTTCCTCTGGACCAATCTAAAGGCTATTAATTAATTAAAGCTTGGGACAATGCGCAATTCTTCCTTTGGAAAAAAAAGTTTATCGATGGAAACAAATTCTGCCTCACCTTTTCGACTAAGATAGCGAAGAGAAGAATATGCCCTTCAAAAGGTGAAAGTTTATTGTTTGCACCCCATTTGATGTCCTTTACAAAATATCAGGAATGGATTTTTTTTTTTTTTTAATGAGTAAGAATCAATATAAATGAGATATCGCAATAAATTATATGTTGAACCTAATGGAACCTGAAAAGAAATTAAACATAAATTTAATCCACGTGTAAATTTTGGGTTGAGGTAAAAATCATGCCAAGGAATGGAGTTTTAAATTGAATGCAAGACAAAGGACATCTATAAATTAACTCAATGTTGAACATCTAACTTAAACATCAAGGTGGAAACCTTTTTAAAAAACAAAACACTAGGATTTGTGAGAAAATGGCAAGAAGTGTTGTGTTCGTTACTCACCTCCCATCCTTTTGATCGTCTTGCACATAAATAGATAGCCTCTATAGAGTTGTTGTGGACAATATACACATACACTACTATTCACTCAATTTCTCTAGGATATCCCCTAAGCTAAAGACATTGGCTAGCCTTTAGCCTAGATTGCATATGCATGGAGATGGCCTAATTAGGCTATATCTTACACTCTATACCACCTCTAAAGGTCATTGTCCTCCACGATCCAAAAAGAAACTCATGATGAGACACTCATTTTGGAGCAAAACTGTTCTAAATGGAGCTTTCCTATTTAGTATCATCTCAAGAATACTTATTTTCAATTACTCTTGGATTGCTTCTTGCAAACTTGAAATTAAGCCTTCGTCACTAGACTATTAAGGTTGGCCCTTGTTTGATTTTTTTTTTTAATTTCAAATTTTATTGACAAATCATGTTGATCCCTTTAGTCCGTACTATGGGTAGGAACTAGACATATAATTGGAAGAAATAGTAGAGTTGAACGAAACATTTGTTGAACCTCCACCATCTTCTACATATCTCTATGATTCACTAATATTTCTAGATTAGTTTTACAACATTTTATGAGAGTAGGAATCATGAAATGTATGCTATAAACTATCTTAGGAGAAAGTATACTAACCACCTTCTTATCCATCATAAGGACATCTATTCCAATCTATCTTTCCTCGCACATATATACCCTCAACATATCCTTTAAGAACTATCTAGAGTTCTTATTTTCATGGATAGTGTCAAGATATGTACACCAATTTGTCATGAAAAATACATTTAATCTTATTAAGAACACGTTTCTACACATAACAACTAGATCTAATATTCATATACATTTTCATAACTCATGTAGACAATCCATGTGAATATCTTACCATCTTGTAAGTTTTCCACGTTTTTGTACATAATTCCTAAGTCTCATTAGCATCCCTATCTATAACAATGAATTTCAATGACCCATGCAATTTTTGCATATGTCATCCCATTATCTTATGGAACCTCTACTATCTCATGCATGGACTCGAATGATCCCATTTATCTATTAATCATTCCTATGAAACTTATAGAGATAGTGTGTCCTCTCTAAGGAAATATTGGACCTTATGTCCTTATCCTCTCTAATTTGTTGAAATTGACAAATAAACTAGTGTGCAACATAAATGTGAATTCCTTATCTCCGACGGCATGCAAAACGTTTACTATTAGGCCCTTTGAAGTTTCCTCATGAACACCACAAGGATTTTTGTAGAAAGTACCATTATTATCAAATATGATCATTAAGGTTTTCCTTAAGCTTTACCATGTTGGTCTTGGAGCGAAGACCATGTTCGTCTTGTGCGTTAGTCTAGCCAGTGCATTAGTTTCCTGCTAAAGAAAATGTTTCCCACAAAGTTATTACCATAGCTCCATAAGGTGTGTTAGTTTCCCTAATGAGAAACGGAAACGATTTTGGTTTGTTTTGGTTTCGAAAAAATTTCCTTTCCATCTATCCAACAATGGAGGTGACCAAGGAGTAGACATTTTCATATCTTTTTAATTCCTTCTCATTTTTATAATCAAAGCCATTGTTGGTGTCATTTTCTATGTATAATTGAGGAGTTTATGGATCTATTGTTATGAAGGAAAGCCTTCCAAGGAGGTCAACCATCCTAATCGAACTTTTACTATCGCTTGCATAACCAACAGATTTAGCCACTAAGGTACACCGCATTGGTGGTCGATTAGAGAAAATGACAAGAATTTTCCGTATCTTGAGTATCAAAGCTCTCTAATTGGGCTCATGCAGGTTGTTCAAAGTAGTTGCTGGGTTATTTTTGGAGCCATTTCAAAGTTCTCTATTGTGTACTTGTCTTTGCACAAGCTCAAGAAATTAACAGAGAGCAACCTTTGTGTTTCTTCTATATGGATTGCCACAGCAGTCGCCCTCATGATTTGATCCTTCCAAAACCACCCTTAGATGGTGGTTGGATCTAATGGTTTCCATTCAAAGTGCCTTTTATTTTCGAAGTAGACCAAAGAGACAGAGAGATGGATTTCCAAGGTACCAATAGACTACCCCCTAGTTAATCACACTAAAAGGGCTTAGTAGGACCGTTAGTAGATGCCAAACACATTTGGGATTCTAAATTAGATTAAGAGCATCACTCGGGTCACTTCCAATTTTTTGCAAACGAATTTGAAGCATTGTAGAACTCTTAGGAAGTACAACCAATTTGGCAGAAAGCAAGCCTTAAAGACTATTTCGGTGCTCACCTATCAAAGCCAAACTTTTATTGGTGCTACTATCTAGTTCATACACTATAGCGAGGGCTAGAGGAGGACACGTACCCTGTACATTTGTATTGCCCCTATTCCCAAATCAACCTTTGAAGAAGTTTTAGCTCACACACAAATTAGTCAACGAGGCCTTGAAAACATTTGGAAGGCATGTACCAAATGTCAGCCATCCCTCCTAACTTGTCAACTGTCCTACCTATGTGTACACAACACTTTCTGTTTCGAGGCCATAACAAATTTACCCAACCATATAATGAAATTTGGTTTTCTTTACAAATTGCAAAATATTTTGCTAAAAATTAATCTCCCACATTGGATAAAAAACAAGCTTTACACTATTAACAAGTTATGACCAAGAAAGGAAGTATTCAATCAAAATTGTTCCATTAATTACATTTTTTATATGTGGTTAGCATACGATGTAACAATTAAGAGGGCATTGATAGGGACACAATTACAAACTTTAAAGGAAGGTAGAGAATCCACCTCACATCAAACAAAATGTATGAGAAAAATCATTCTCTATCTTCAACCAACTAAGATGTCATCTACCCTCTCTCATTCACCCTCATGACACCACATCTAGCTCCACCTTTTATGATCTCCATCCCATAATCTGAAGTACTAACAACTCCAGATCCATATGAATAACTTGCTACCAAACATATACCAATAAATCCATTTGCACTTGTCTTAGAGTCACACACAACAAAATAAGGCTTTATGTTTTTAACCAGCAAAATTGCCACCCAAGAGCGACACTCTCCTTTGATTTGAATTATCATTTTGAAAACAATGTCTAGAATTTAATTACTGAGACACACACCTCATACCTCACGAGTATTAAGGACTCAAATATCTAATTTGTAGACAGATAAGGAGGAAGATCCATATCCTAAGAAGAATAAGAGCCAGATCATCACACCTATACAAAGGCACTAGAGAGGATCTATTCACGAACGAAGTTTGGCACACAAAATCAACTTAATAAAGAAAGTATCCATGCATTGTTGCAGTAAGAGCTCATACAAAGTGGGTTTGATGAGTCATTCATAGAAATCATATATGTACTCACGGATGCATTTGGTGTGGTAGATGCATTATGATTCTAGATAAAAGAACACATGCACGTTATGATCCTTAGGGCCCATCTACAGGACTATGATGGATCATGGATCCAAGTTATGATTCCACCATCACTTTCACAATGAACTATATTAGCGAACACAATACAACCCGAATCGTCCTATGGATACATCTTCCCTTGCCATCCAGACTTCTTCTATATTATCACTCAAAGCCCTTTCCTAGCAATTCGAATCCATTTTTGACACCTCACCTCACCACTCCTTAAATCTCCCTCTTCACCAATTTCAAGTCCTCAATCGCCCATAACTTCATTATCTACAACCATCCCTCGACCAATGATGCAACCTCTGACCCTATATTAAGATTTAGAGATCTATGAACCTCTTCAATGATAATCACCTCCACTTTCCAACACATTTCAACCTTTGTACCATCATTCATGAATTTGGGAGTTGGTGTAACCCATTTTCTTCAATCCCTACCCTTGCACTAACAACAACACCGTTTTTGACATCCTCTACGCCTCCATGACACTATTCATACACAAGACAATCACTAACCATGGATCCCATGGACATGTCACAAATTTTCACCATTTCCCCACCCCATCTCCCCATTATTCCACCTCATCTGTCCCCTAGTCCATCACCACTACCACACATAGGCATAATTACTTCCCCATCCAAAGTGGCTTTCCCATCTACATTTAGTCCTCCACATGTTGCATCTATACATAGAAATCTTATTTTTTTCCACATCGGGATATATATATATATATATATATATATATATATATATATATATATATATAGCTAAGAAATTAATGTTTATGTATTTATGTTAATATATTACTCAAGCGCTTTAATTTAGGGTTTCTCTCTCTCTCTCTCTCTCTCTCTCTCTATATATATATATATATATATATATATATATATATATATATATATATATATATATATATATATATATATATATATATATATATATATATATATATATTCAAGTTTGAGCCCACCCACCGACACACACACACACATACACACACACATACATACATACATACATACATACATACATACATACATACATACATACATACACACACACACACACACACACACATATATATATATATATATATATATATATATATATATATATATATATATATATATATATATATATATATATATATATATATATATATATATATATATATATATATATAGCATGTCCTTGCAACAATTGTAAGTATCAAATTGCAAGGAAGAGATGAATAACTATAGAACATGGTTGGAACTATGAAGAGTCCGATCCTAATTTTTTATTGGCTAAGAGATATGAATCACATGAAAGAGTTTTGGTGCATTCAAGTGACATAGAGCCAATTCATGATCCAAAGAGAGTGAGAGTGGTCAACCAAGATCCTCTTGAAAGTAACTATCTAGGGATTATCTAGTTGAAAGGTGCTTGAGGGTTTTTAGGAGAAGAATGGAGGATAAGAAGAAGGTGCCTCAAATAAGTATGTGGACAACAATATGCACTGCTTATGCCCAAAAATTGTATGGTAAGTCTTTGTTATGAAGCATAGCTCTTGCTATTTCCATCACGCTTTGAATTTTTCTCTCAACTACTCAATTTTGGGATGGCATGTGAGGTTGAGTAACTTATCTTTTTATCCCTTTTTGTTTGAGGAAGTTTTCAAAGTGGTGATTTATGAATTCACCACCTCGATCTTAGTGGATGGTCTTAATGGACTTGAAGGCTTCATTCTCCACTTGGGTGATCGATTCATGAAACTTAGTAAAAGTGTTTGCCTTTGATTTCAAGAAATACACCCAAATGTATCGGGAGTGGTCATCTACTAAAAGAAAGAAGTAGAGTGATCCACTAAGAGGCAGGGTGTTCATGGGTCCACAAAGGTCCATCTAGATAAGGGCTAAAGGGTTCCTAGCTCTTGTTGACGCTTCCTTTGGAATGGGAGCCCTATGTTGCTTGGCTTCAGTGCAAGCCTGGTAGACATCATGAGTTTCCCAAGCTTGGGCAATCCTTTCACTATCTATGATGAAGAAATTTTTTGTAAATAGGAGGTATGGCCATATCTTTGGTGCCACAAAGTAGATAGTGATTCATTGGATAGAAAAAAACATAGTTTATATAAGATCTTCTCTTCAACACCTTGGGCAATTATGTCTTTCATATGAGGATCAACGACTTTGATAGAGGTGTTGTCAAACAACACCTATTTGTCATGATCGGTAATTGATTTTACTGATAGCAAGTTCATGCATAAATTGGGAAGAAAGAACACATTAGATAGTGATTTGCATTCCACTTGAGAGTTGGTGATCTATACTTTGTCTTTCCCTTCAATAGGTAGACTTTTGTTATTTCCAATGTACACTTCACCTCTGTCTTCTTCAAGTTCTTAAAAAAAATCTTTATCTTTATGCATGTGCGAGGTTGCTTTGCTATCAAAGATCCGTTCGTGAAGGGAGCTAGATGTGACTAGAGCATTTTCCCTAGTAGAGATAATGTGTTCTTTTCTAGAGCAATGTGATCTGTGTTGTGAAGGTTTGGATGAATGCTTGGAACTAGAAGCCATCAAGGTCTGTTCCTTCTTATAGTAGAATTTTTCTAAGTGACCTGTCTTTCCACAGAAGTTACAAGTATACTTCTTGAAGTTAGTAGTCGATCCTGGATTGGGTCCATTGATCGTATGATGACTAGTATTTTATCCTTTGTTAAAAGGCTCTTTGGCCTTCATTTCACTATCTTGGGAGGAGTTTGGCTTAGCTTGCGAGTCGTGAAGGAGCAAAAGATGACAAACTTCTTCTCAAGTAAGGACTTGCCCTTGATTGTACAAGATCGTTACAAAGGTCTCATATGACCTAGGTAGTTTGTTAAGTAGCCTGATGGACATATCTTCACTAGAAATTTATGTTCATAGTCTTCAAAATGAGCTATGACTTTTGGGATTGCATCTTGCGACCGAATAGTTAGATTAACAAATTTTGCTTCTAAAGCATAGATCCTCGAGAGTGTTTTATCTTTGTATAAGGATGTTAAAGTGTCCTAAGCTTCTTTGGATGCCTTACATGTTGTGATGTGCCCTTTGCCTAGTTCATCAGAGGAAACTACAAGTTAGCCTAATACCCTTTTATCTTTAACATTCCAGATATGCCAAGATTCTTGGTTCGAACCCCTCTACTGCATCATGAAGGAGATTGGTGTACAGATATGCTCTCATTAAATCTTTCCAAAGATTGTAGTTTTGCCCACTTGATATTACATCCTTGGGCATGAATATGGGTGTGAAGAAGGTGACACATTAGCCATAGATGAGGTGTTAGCTTCAGTCTTTCACATTACAAAGTTTGAGTGAACTTGAACTCGTAAAGAAGTGAGTTTGTGCTTTGCAAGAGTAAATTTCAAGTGTTAAAAAACACTTTCAGAGACACATATGTGCTAAGAAATTACTTGAAAATAATCGCAAATTTTGGAGACCAAATTGGAATTCCATGGTGAAGGAAGAGGGGGCTTGGAATAGCCTTAGACGTTAGAAATTTTGGAGAAATGAGTCGAGTTGCTCTATGAAGGGAGCTCGTGGGTGGGCTTAGACTAGCCTCCAACCCACGTGTGCACACATACAACACTTCTTCTCTTTATATGTTTGATAGTACAAAAGCGGGAGGGAGGAAAGTGGGGTAAAAAAGTAAATGGAAATGTGTGGGAGGGTGGAGAACAAAAATGATGGCAAAAACTACTCTCGATGTGGCTCAAGCACCACCACCACCAAAATAACCACCTAGTGCTCTGATACCATTTAGAGAGTACATGTGTGGAAGCTAAATGAAAAGAAGAGTGTACTCACAAAAGAAAGAGTGTGTGAGACTCAAAATGAGTAGACCATGAAATGGGTAAACTCATGTGGACTAGAAATGAGCTTGCCAAGAGCATGTAGTAGGATCCGCAAGCTTCTAACCAAGTACAAATGGGAGTAGAGGCCCTCCTTATATAGATTTGGGAGGGGCTCTCCAAAGTACATCTCATGTGGGATAGTTCCCTTGAAAGAAGAATTAATACAATGGTAGATGCAAATGGTAAGGTATCCAAATACAAAGGGAATACAATATAAAATGGAAAAAAAAAAGTTTAAATGGAGTACCTCTAGGATACAAAATGGAGATGCACTCATGCGCATACAAATGTAGATGATGTAGGAGAAATCATGTCATCAACAAGATGGAGCTTGTTCTTCTAGTACATTTGTCACTCCTTCTCCACCTACGTAGAAGCAACTTAGATGGGATGGGAAAGAGTCTCAAGCTCATGCATTGATTGTGCTTTCTTTCAAGCATCATATAGTTCCACACATTCGGCCATGTTTTACATAAAGAGAGGCATGTGACACTCTTCCTTCTTTTTATGTTGTGTGTAATGAATCATGCGTTGCATACTCAAGGGAGAAACTTGAGGATGTATGTATGGCTAAAAATATGTTTGTGGATGTGTTTTTCACATGCATCAAGAACTTGATGGGATGGAAGAGATTCTCAAGCTCATGCATTGAATGTGTTTCTTGTGAAGCTTTATATAGTTCCACACATTTCATCATGTTCTACATCAAGATAGGCATGTGACACTCTTGCTTCTTTGTATGCCGCTTGTAATGAACCAGGTGTTGCATAATTGAGGATGTACATATGGCTGAAAATGTGTTTTTGGATGTGTATGTGACACACATCATGGACTGGAAAGAGTAATTGGAAAACAGAGATTAGATTATTCTAGGTGCATCACCCATCTCTATGTTGTTGAAAGGATTACTAAAATCTTTTCAAAGATTTTCCACTACAATCCATTTGTTTGCAAAAGGGAATCCAAATATTTATGTATTTGATAAGGTTTTGTCTCTTCTTTTGCAAGAAGACCAATCTAAATTGAGTAGGAGTGGTTTGATTGGGAGGAAACAAGCACTTTATGTCTCACAAAAGGGAAAAACAATTTTGTTTTAGCTTTAGGCTCATGAAAACCAAAGCCTCAACCTTCCACTTCCACTCATTAATCCAATGATTCTGATATGCAAAAGAAGAAGAGATGCAAATATTGTGGAAAGGTTTGTCATACTATTGATGAATGAAGAAATATTGCTAAGCGCAATGAAAAGAAGAAGCAGTCCAACATGTCTATTGTTGAAAATTCTTCAAATGCAAAGGATGAAGAAGTCCACATAGATTATGTTTTTTTTGAGACTCTTCACTCACTTGCTATCATGTGATAAGTAGCCTTTTGACATGAATTAACTTTGTGCAATAGTTATTTCTAAGGTGATGATAAGTGGAGCTTCCACATATGTGAATGGCTGCTTATTTTGTCTACGCTACATTTATTTTAGCTAAGAGGGAGTTCAACTATAGCCTAGTCTTCCTAGCTTGATTTAATAAAACAAAAAAAAATTACAGTGAATGGGCATAGTGCCCTTGGGATCCCCATATCTCACAAAGTTGGGGTAGGACTTGAAGTGACACACAATCATAGGCAAGAAGTCACAAAGGCTAGGCCCTAGAGAGAGTTTCAAATACAATTAATGAGGTGTTCATCCTCCTCATGGGTAACCAGATTACTTTTGATCTTCTTGTTTTCTTCTATGAATTTCTTTGATGTCTAAAGGGAAGGACTTTTTGTAGTTTCGGATTCTCTTAACCAATAGACAAAGGGATTTATCAAACAACCATTTTTTGGGTTCTCACCATAGTTGTATGTGCATTTTTCTCTCCAAATCTTCCATAGTGCTGCCCGAGTGATGGTGTTCCACAAGGCACAAGAATAGTTAACTGCTTTACTTGCTTCTAGTTGATTTGAATCTACAAATTTAGGATCCTCATAGTAGCTTGTGTTGAAAATGTGAAGTATGCAAGCTTTAAGTGGATAAAGGGGTCACCAGACCTTAATCTAGACAAAATTCACAACTTAGATCATTGAGGATAGTCTCTCGATCGGGCAAGGTTAGGCAACATAGTTCTAAGGTGGTGGAAAAGTCAGGAGAGGCATCCAAAAGCTATAAAGAAGGTGAAGACTCATCAAATATATGGAAGTTTTGTAGGTCATTGAAGACCAAGAGACATATACTCAAGGACGCTCAAGGAGAGAGTTCACACTAGATGTTGCTCCTAGACACAAAAAGGTATCTTATGCAATCATTGGTAACAAAAGGATATGAAATATGAATATTCCCAAGTTAAAGAGCATGTACAAAGCAGGTTTAGTGCAAGGACTACCAAATATTGAAGCCCTAAGCCTACATGAGTTTTGTGATGCTTGTCAGCTAGGTAAGCAAGCAAGGAAGCCATTTCCAAAAAGTGAGTACAAATCATCTAAGCTCTTGGGGCTTATAGACTCAGATGTATTGGGCTATAGTAGAGAGGCTTCATTAAGAGTGTTGGTGCATTTTACCCAAGCCTACATGCTTGATATGATTTGATTTATGTTCATTTGTAGTCCTATGTGTAGACCTATGAATAGCTCTTGTAAAAGAGTATATTTTATCTCTTGTAATTGTGAAAGGAAGAATGTCTTAGGCCATCCATGATGTGAAAAGGAAATTCATGGCTCTAACTACCTAAACCCACAAATCCATCAGCTGAGAGGATATCTCCTAATTCTTAGTATCACTTTTAGGTTAAGTTATTTGAATTCAAATTCAAAACTACCTCCAAAAGCAGCTATAAAAAGAGCAAGAAGGAAGTCGCAATTAGAGAGCTTGATTCGTACCCACTTCATGTTCATTTTTAGAGATTGAAGAGCTTACTCAATAGCTCTATCATTGAACCTCTTAAGCAAAGTCTTGTATGTCCCTACAATTACCAAAAATTTAATACGTGTTGGGAAGATTGTTGAAAAAGGATTGCAGGTTAGATTCAACGGATTTGGAGCATATGTTGAAGATCCAAGGGAAGGCTTTAGAAGGATTCCCAAAGGAGAAAAGATAGGAAGGCTTTTCACTTTTGAAGCAGAAGATACAAAGAACATAGCTTTATTTAGCTACGGATCTCAAACTCTCAGAGAGTTGGAGATATGGCCCAAAAGGCTTGCTCACATTGGTGAGAGGACATTCAAAAGAATTTGTAGGGACCAAAGTGTACTTGGTTTGCCTAATATCACAAGGCAAAACATGATTTATAAGTGTGAAGCTTGTCAATTTGGCAAGGCTCATAGACAACCTTTCAATAGGAAGGGATATGTGTATCAAAATCTTTTGGATCTAGTGCACAGAGATGTGTGGGGTCCTAGTAAGGAGCCATCTTTATGAGGCTCAAGATATTATGTGTCTTTCATAGATGATTGTGGCAGGTGGAACATTTTGTTTTCATGAAGCACAAGGATGAAGTTTTCAATTGCTTTAAGAAGTATGTTGAAAACCAATTATGTAGGACTTTGGAAAGACTTAGATGAGATGGTGGAGGAGAATACTTCTCTTTTGAATTTGATGCCTACTTGCATGAAAGAGGCATTAAAAGGGAAGTCACTACAAGGTATACACCGAAACTCAATGGTGTAGCAGAGAGGAGAAACAGAGCTATTGTTGAAGCCACAGGGTCCATGCTCAATGAAAAGGGATTTCCAAACTACTTATGGGTAGAGGTTGTGTCTATAGCCACATGTCTCATTAGTAGACTTCCATCTAAGCCACTAGATGGAACCACTCCATATGAAGTGTGGAATGGAAGAAGACCTATTCTAGAGCATTGTACAATCTTTGGATGCTTAGCCTATGCTTACATTCCTTCTCAAATAAGAGGGAAATTGGATCCCAAGGTAGAGAAGAGCATATTTATTGGTTATGAAAAAAACGAAAACTTGGATGAAGATTTTCCATCACTTCAACCAAAGGAGCCAAAGCAAATTGAAGAAAGTGATTCGGAGATTGACCTACAAGACTTGGAAAGACTAAAGCTATGGAAGATCAAAGGTAAAGCAAAGATGCACGATGCTACATATGGACCCGAGAGCTCACATCAACCACTTACAAGGTCTTCAACGGAGAAGAAGAAACCAAGGAGGTATGGTTATGATACTTCTTTGGTCACCAAGCACTCAATCTACATTGCAAAGTATTCAGCCAATGAAAAACCTACCACATTTGAAGAAGCACAAAGCAAGAAAGCTTTGAGAGATGCAATGGATGAAGAAATGGAAGCCTTGAAGGAGAATGACGCTTGGGAGCTTGTACCTAACAAGCCATCTATGAAGGTAATTGGATCTTGATGGATATACAAAATCAAGAGGAATCCAGATGGAAGTATAAATAGACATAAAGCAAGGCTACTTGCTAAAGGGTGTGCTCAAACCCATGGTATTGATTATGAGAAGATTTTCTCTCCTATTGCAGAAATGCCTACAATTAGGATTCTCATTAGTCTTGCTTCATCTAGAAATTGGAAGCTCTATCAACTTGATGTAAAGAATGATTTCTTAAATGGATGGATTTCTGAGGAAGTGTATATGGCACAACCTCCTCAATATGAGGATGCACATCATCCTAACTATGTATGAAAATTAAAGAAAGCTTTCAATGGATTGAAGCAAGCTACAAGAGCTTGGAATTTCAGATTGGTGACTTATTTGCAAGACCAAGGATTCAAAGCTAGCAAGCTAGATACCTCTTTGTTCATGAAGAGGAATGGATCTGAAGTGACCTATCTATGTGTGTATGTTGATGATATTATTATCACAAGAAATGATCTTGAAGGAATCAAATAAGTAAATAATCAAATGAAGGAGGAGTTCAAAATACGTGATCTTGGACCACCCACAGATTTTCTTGGATTGGAGCTCATCTACACAGGTTCATGTATATACATCACATAAAGGAAGTATGTGCATGACATGCTCATCAAGTAGAAGATGGAAAACACCGTGTGTAGGTACACGTATGGAGAAAAATCATAAGCTTAGTGCTTATTAAGGGGAGCCAATTGAAGACATCACAAGCTATCGAATCTTGTTTGCAAGTTTGAACTATGCAACACTCACAAGGGTGGATATATGCTATAGTGTTAGCATATTGAGTTAGTTTATGCATAAGCTGAGAAGATCACATATGCAAGCGGCCAAGAGAGTCATCAAGTACCTAAAGGGGACCATTAATGAAGGTTTGATTTATCCATTTAGTTCAGATGTTGAGCTAAAGGCCTACTTAGATGCGGATTAGGCCGGATCTAGAGATGATAGAAGAAGCACATCTGGGTATGTATCATTTGCAGGTTCAAAAAAACCATTTCTTTGTCATCCAAGAAGCAACCAACAGTGGCACTATCTTCTATTGAATCCGAATATATATGTTCCGTTAATGCAACTCAAGAAATCATGTGGTTAAAATCTCTGTATACAGATCTTGGACTTCATTCTTCAAGACCTCACATTTTTTGTGACAACACAAACTCACTATGTCTTGCAGATCATCCGGTATACCATGCTAGAACCAAGAATATTCAGGTTCACTACCATTATTTAAGGGAGAAGCTAATGAGCAAGGATATTCAACTATCCTATGTCTCTACAGATATGCAATGTGCAGACATGTTGACTAAAGCTCTTGATGGTACAAATTTGAGTAGATTCAAGTTGATGATTGAATTGCAAGAAATCAAGGACAATTGAAGACTTATTTGGAGGCCAAGCATGTTAGACTTGAAGGGGAGCTATTGGTGTATTTTACCCAAGCCTACATGCTTGATATGATTTGATTTATGTTCATTTGTAGTCATATGTGTAGACATATGAACACCTCTTGTAAAAGAGTTATTTTATCTCTTGTAATTGTGAAAGAAAGAATGGATTAAGTCATCCATGATGTAAAACAGAAATTTGTGGCTCTAACTACCTAGAACCACAAATCCATCAGCTGAGAGACTATCTCCTAATTCTTAGCATCAATTTTAGGTGAAGTTATTTGAATCCCTTCTACTTCCATTTTCCAAGTATTCATTGCCAATGTGGTTGTAATTATATATGAATCTATACATTCATCATTTACTTCTTCTCTATTTTATTCTCTGCTATACTCACTTGGAATAGTAAATTGAGAAGTTCATATCTCAAGCTATATGTAAGCTTTTTCCGAGTTTTAAAGTTGCATTGGATTTATCTCTAAGTCTATTTTATGCTCAAAGAAATTCATGCTAATTGAATTTACCGTTTGTGAGAAATCTATGTTTTTCTGCTCACTTTTTGAATCTCTGCACAGCCCCAAAAATGGCTGGAGTGTTCCAGATTTTGCTAAATCTTGTTCTCAATGCTCAGATGATCAATTAAAGTGATTCAACTTGGCGTAGCAAGCTATCTACATCTTTTTTCTATGTCCAAAAGGAAGTTATCTAATTCCTACCAGGTTTAGAGCACTGTTCATTTTTTTCCAGTAGGTGTATGTACAAAAATAACAAGTTTTGGGAGCTAGCCATTTTGCAACTAGCCTGCCTTGACTCAAACTTTTGAGATACTTGTTCCAAAACTCTTGGGTGATTTTTTTGTCGATTCAAGAAGCTAAAATGCTCTACTGACCAACTCCGAAGTCTTAGTTGGTTGGTGTGAAGCTGGTTGTAGCAACACCAACTCATCTTCAGATTGCATCCACCAACTCTCTACAAAGAGGAGCTACATAATTTTTCACTTTCATTGATGACCACTCAAGAAAGGTATGGCTATATGTTATGAAGGAAAAATCAGAAGTGTTTTCATGCTTTGAAAAGTTCAGGGCCCTTGTTGAGAAATAATGTGATGCACACATCAAGACACTGAGGTTAGATGGAGGGAGAGAGTATTTCTCCAAGGAATTCACAAAGTACTTGTAGGAAAATGGCATAAAGAGGAACTTTACATGAAGGTACACTCCTCAACAAAATGTTTTTGTAGAGAGGAAGAATAGGCATTTGATTGAGATAGCTAGATATCACATAAATAATGGTATGTTACCATTCTCTTAGTGGGCTAAGGCTATGTATACATCTCATTACTTGATAAATAGGCTTCCAATAGGTGGTGTGCACACCTTGACTCCACATGAAGTCTATTATGGCAAGAAACCAACCATGGAGCACCTCAAGGTATTTAGAGTTGTATGCTTTGTTCATATTCCTAGTGAAGTGAGAACAAAGTTAGAGGCCAAGAGAAATGTGTACTCATTGGCTACTAAAATGAGCGAAAAGGCTATAGCTGATACAAGTCTCTCTCAAAGAAGATATATGTGTGAAGAGATGTTGTGTTTGATGAGTCAAGGTCTTGGTATGGAGACAAGGGCAAGGCAAAGTGGGATGAAGAGGATCAAGAGGAGTATGTAGACTTTGATGTGGAGAATGAATCTCAAGAGTCAATCACAATCAGTGGACCAGAGGATTCTACATCTAAGGTACACTCATATGTTCACTCTTACACTTATGGTTATGAAAGGCCATCGCCTACTTCAAAGTATAGAAGGATGCAAGAGATAAACTATGACACTAGGGAAGATCAAGAGGAGTCAGAAGAGGAAGAGCTTGAGGAGGTCATTACTCCAAATGTAGATCTCAATAGACTCAAGAAGCAATATCCCAAAGGTCAAGAGAGGATTTCCACAAGCAAGTAGGCACCCCCACAAAGATATACATATGGTTCTTCATGGCAAAGCATTATGCATACATGATGAATGTCATTGCAGATCAAGAGCGAGATTCTTTTGAGGAGGCAAAGAACAAATGAGAGTTGAGGAAGGCTTTGTATGAAGAGTGCAAAGCTCTTAAGGAGAACAACACTTGGGAACTAGTACCCAAGAAGGAAGGCATGAAGATCGTCCAAAACAGATGGGTGTACAAGACCAAGAGGAATGTAGATGGAAACTTGGAAAGATACAAGGCTAGAATAGTAGCCAAAGGCTTCACATAGACATAGGCTGTGGATTATGAGGAGACTTTTATCCCTTTGGCAAACAATGCTACCATTAGATCTCTCATAGCCCTATGTGGAGCAAGGAGGTGGCCTATCTACCTGATGGACATAAAGAATGCTTTCTTGAATGGTGAGCAACAAGAAGAGGTGTTCATGGCACAACCTCAAGGGTATGTAGATCCGCAACATCCTACATATGTTTGTAGGTTGAAGAAGATCCTATCTGGCCTAAAGCAAGCTCCATGGGCTTGGAATCAGAGGCTAGTGAATTTCTTGAAGATATGTGGCTTTTCTCCAAGTGATGTAGATCCATCCTTGTATATGAAGAAGACAAATGACAAGATATGTTTGATATGCATATATGTAGATGATCCTCTTGTGATAGGTGATGATGATGTAGGGATAAAGACCATCAAAGAGAAGCTTGGAAGAGAGTTCAAAATCTCATACTTAGGTGTGCTAAAGTACTTGCTTGGCATTTAGGTGATCTATGGGAAGGGAGGTATCTATCTCTCTCAAAAGAAATATCTTCTAGATGTTTTTTTAAGGTTTAGCATGATAGATTGCAAAACAATAGCTCAACCTATGGATTCAACAAGGAATATGGTAAGAATCTAGAAGACCTTACACTATACATGAGCCTTGTGGGATCGTTGATCTAAGTACACTCACAAGACCTCACATGTGCTACATAGTTGGAGTTCTATCTCAATTCATGCATACAACAAAAGATACACATCTCAATAAGAGTGTTAAGGTATATGAAGAATACAATTAATTATGGGTTGATATATAGGTATGATGAAGCACTTCAAGTAAGAGCATGGAGTGATGTGGATTGGGCAATGAGTGTTGATGATAGCAGGTCAACTTTTGGCCATGTTTCCATGCTAGCTACAAAAGAAATTTCATGGATGAGGAAAAAGCACCCTAGGCTTGCATTGAGTTTAACAGAGGATGAATTTAGAGCTTTAGCCCTCACTACATGTGAAGCAATGTGGCTTAAGAAGCTCTTTAAAGATCTTGGTATACAACTTGGACCAATTCTATTTTATGCAGATAACATGTCAAGCCTACATCTTGCTAACAATTCCATGTATCATGCAAGGAGCAAGCATATTGAGGTGCATTACCATTATGTAATGGAAAAGGTTGCAAGTGGGGACACTTATGTTCATTTTGTAGATACAAAAGACCAAGTTGCAGATATCGTCATGAAAAGCTTGGATGTGAGCAAGTTAACAAAGTTTTCAAAAGCTATGAGCTTGCTAGATATAAACACTATCACCTTAAGCTTGAGGGGAGTATTGAAAATGTGAACTATGCAAGCTTTAGGTGGATAAAGGGGCCAAAAGACCTTATTGTGGACAAAATTCATGACTTAGATAACTTAGGGTGGTCTCAAGGTCAGAGAAGGTTAGAGAAGGTAGTCCTTAGGCTGTGAAGAAGTCAAGAGAGGCATCCAAAAGCTATAATAGAAGGTGAATGTATGGAAATCTTGTAGATCATTGAAGATCAAAAGACATATACTCAAGGAGGCTCAAGGAAAGAGTCATCCAAGGCTCAAGGAGCTGAAATGCAGCTCTCCAAGCTAGGAAAAATGTAGAGGAGGCTTTTACATTCATAGAGGAGGAGTAAGAAGGAGCTATCGAGTCCACAACCCTTCTCGTCTCATGTGGCTATAAACATAGTCTGCTTATAATAGTTCTACCTCCTTGTGGACGTATCCAATTCAAGATATTTAAAGTGCATTCTATAACTTATATATGTCTCTTACATTCCCTAATAGGGCTTCTTGAAATGAGTTTTGCATATAGAGAAATTGGTGTATCTCTGTAACCCTAATTTTTGCATATCCTACATCTCTACATAGCCTATTTTGTACAGAGTTGTTGAGTCACCTAAACAATCCATTTGAACTCTATCTTGTTTGAAAGCTTATAAGCCATACTAAGAGTGACAAAAATCATAGGTGATTTTAATCATTCTAAGGTAGGTGAATCAAAGTTTTGCTACAAGGTAGCACAAAAGGTGTATAAATCGACCTAGGTATTGGGCTCATTTCACCTATAGTGTGCAAATTTGAGGGATTAAATTCCATTAATCTACCAAACCAACTTAAATTTTGGCCACAAAAATAAGAGATTGCCAATGTCTTCATAACAAAACCAAATTTCCTAATAGAGAATCTACGACATAAGAATTGGCTTCTTTACCTCAATGACAGGATGCCGTAGGTGGATGGATTTAAATTCCCATCAATCACTAAGCCTGTTCATACACCATCATCTCTTAAGGGTAGTATTTAAGTCTTGCTACATCTTGAACTTGCGCATCCTATTCAAAGTGTTACCATTGATCCATCTTAACCCTTTAATATTTGGGGGATCTTGTATAGATAGGAGGTGGACCTTACAGAGTTCTCAATGATTGATTATGTGTTGTAAAAGGGACCACTCTTCATAATCAACACCCCTAGTTGTATCAACTTCATCATAAATAATCCAATGTCATTTGTCTTGGTTCCAAAGGTGTTTTCGCATATGAAATCCTTTGTTCCAAATTTTCTTCACCCTTTGGAGGGTCTCCAATTCTATCGTTTTAATGCATCCTATAGGGAACCAAATTGAATCGCTTTGTCTTATCTGGGCAGCCCACTTCCAATCCACATTAACCTTGAGGAAAGGTTTCATCTTGATCCAACTCCTCTACAAAGAGAAAAGTAAGTCTAATCCCTTGGGAGTCACTAGAAAACGAGAAAACAAAAGAGTAAGAAGCTCATGCCCCATCCATCTACTTTGATCATCCATTTGGTCACCATCTTATCAGCCATGTCCCTAATGTCCTGACTATCCAAACCATGTTCATCTTTCTGGGTAGTACAAGTGGTCCATTTGATTTTGGCAATACCCCTCTTTTTTGGATCTCATGTCAAGAGGAGATTTCTACAAGTACTTTTGAACTTTGCAAGATTTTTGTCTTTTGGCCTCCAACAAGCTAGAAAATATATCATCGATGAGAGAAGATGTTGATAATCATCACCCTCTATGCCAGGTTGAGTTGCATTCCCTTTGAGTAAGGAAAAAATAATTTTGAGCTTGACAAGCACCGAATTCCATCTCTGACCAATGACAACATCTTCTGCATTGCTATTTCATGTATTGTTGCTTAGACAACAGTTTGGGTGCAACTATTTTATCTAGACATACTTGTGATTTCTCAACATTGGAGATGCTCTTCCTGTACAAAAAAGTATGGAGAATTTCATAGATCAATCATAAAAATATTTCTTTGGCGTGTTGCATAATGACTATAGGGAGATTGAGAAATCATCTGACTTATATATAGCGTTATTTGGACATGTTTGTGATGGTTTATATATATATATATATATATATATATATATATATATATATATATATATATATATATATATATATATATATATATATATATATATATCAATGGATTTTCCCCCCTTTATATGCAAATACTGTTGGAAATTTAGTAGGCCCATAACTAATCTCACATGTGCAAGGTTCCATAGGTCCAAGATTAATTCCAGCAATCTTCCAATATTCACAAACCATGAGCATACCACATTTAATCATACAAATGATGAGACAAAGATAGAGGAAGGTTAGAGAACATGTGTAAAGTGTTACGTAAGCTACTGCTTACTCACACTATCATATATACCAATGTTCAATGTATAATGTGGGAGAAAAACTCTCAACCACTCTATGTGAACAGAAATAGATGGAAGAGTGAATGTACAAATGTAATAAACATATTCAGATGTATGGACATAAATCTGAATATATATGAGATGTGTGACCTAATAGGTTGTAGAAGATTGAATCTGAGTGACACAAAAAGGAAGGATCAGCCTAAAACTGATAATCAACAAACCCTCATCTAACCTTAGGCTATGGAAGACCCTAAGTTAGACACTGTGTGAAAAGATCACATACTTACAAAAGTAGCAAAGAATCCTAACAAGTTTGCTGCTAGAAATCCTCAAACTCATATGAACATATGTTCTCTAACACCTCATCCAAATATGCATAAAGCATATACATACTGATTCTCTTGTACCTATGCTGAGTAGGACTCCTCCTGATATGGACGTTACTGCCTCCATAAACTCCAAGTAGTACCTGTGTGCATAAAGAGAATATGTAGCTGAATTCTTAACATAAGATGCAAATCTTATGTTAAGCACCATCCAATGTCTTTGAAGTAAACCGAAATCTTCATGTAAAAGACAATCTTCGAATACATCATGTGAATTGTTGATCCACACCACCAAGCTGCTAATAGCCTCTCCATAAGCAAGAGTGTGAGCACACTCTTCTTCTTCAAGAAGAACTCCATAGCCGCTCCTCAACATGCTCAAACATAGCACCATGGCTGCCCCATGTGCTAAAAGCACTACCTCTATTGAGGTACCAAAGTTCTCCAAAGCTTGGTGTTGAAACTAGGTGATGGATAAATACAATGAGCCTATGATTCTTCTTTTATAGTATTTGTGATCCCTTCAAAAGCTCTCTAAAAACAAATTAATCTCCATGATCACGATTGCATAAAGCTTAAAAATCAATCACAATTGATCATAAAAAAGCATGTTTGCAGTTTGGCACTGTCCGTGAAAAAATTGTTCGTTCGCTATTATGAAAAAAGCTAATTTGAAAAACACAAGTTAGTGTCCTACTCGGCATAGGTACAAGAGAATCAGTACGTATATGCTTTATGCATATTTGGATGAGGTGTTAGAGAAGATATGTTCATATGAGTTTGAGGATTTCTAGCAGCAAACTTGTTAGCATTCTTTGCTACTTTTGTAAGTATGTGATCTTTTCACACATGTGTCTAACTTAGGGTCTTCCATAGACTAAGGTTGAATGAGGGTTTGTTGATTATCAGTTTTAGACTCATCCTCCCTCTTTCTGTCACTCATATTCAATCTTCTGCAACCTATTCGGTCATACATCTCATATATATTCAGATTTCTGTCCATACATCTGAATATGTTTGTTACATTTGTACATTCACTCTTCCACCTATTTCTGTTCACATAGAGTGGTTGAGAGTTTTGCTCCCACATTGTACATTGAACATTGGTATATATGATAGTGTGAGTAAGCAGTAGCTTACATAACACTTTACACATGTTGTGTAATCTTCCTCTATCTTCGTCTCATCATTTGTATGATTAAATGTGGTGTGTTCATGGTTTGTCAATATTGGAAGATTGTTGGAATTAATCCTGGACCTATGAAACCTTGGACGTGTGAGATTAGTTATGGGCCTACTAAATTTCCAACACTTGCTATCAAAGCTTTAGGGCTTTGGCATCAATGCATTCAGGCTCATTCAGATTCCCAGGTTTCCAGACTTCCAGGTTTACAACATATGATTTAAGATCATCTTCTAACATTTGACATTTGACATACACACTTAATCTAGATGAGTAGAGATTTGAGAATTAGACAATTCAATCACATGTTAATTCATCAGTGTGGAGTATGAATTTGATGATCTGTTAGTAGCCGAATACTTCTGTAAAGTATGTACAAAAGTATTGTTTGAAGACCAAGACGATGAAGAGAAGGCTACTTCAAACTCAAGGAAGAACAATGGTTTGGAGAAGATGAAGGAATTAGATCAACATCAAATCACAGGTATCAATTTCTACTATCAGATTATCATTTGCAGGTCATGTCTTAGAAGACCAGTTATGAAGAGATTTGAAGGATTCAAGGAGTGCTTTTATACACTTCCATTATTTGGGCGCCCAACACTGATCGCTTGTAGAGGGACTAGAAAGAACAGCTATACATGCTATGTGTTGTGAACAAAATGGTCCAATGACCATGGGATATTGAGACCTTGACCTTGGGACATTGTTTTTCCCAACAAATACAAAGTCATGGACATGTTTCCGAGTAACTGTGAACACAATCATGTATTCTTCCATGCTTCAAGCTTCAACATACTTTATACGTATCACTGATATTTATCAATTCTGTGATCAATAAAAAGGACATGGTTCTGAGTAAACATCGTAATGACATTCAAGGTTGCTACAATCAGTCTTTCAACATTAGTCAGTCTTTCATCTTTAATCAGATTTTAATATGTAATCAGTATTAATCTTTTATCTGTCTGTAATCAGACTTTAATCTTGAATCAGTCGTTAATCATTATCTCAGAATAGCGAGGAGGGTCTGCCTCCTCCTCAGTTTAGCGATAGGGGAGGAAGCAGCGATAAAATCGTAAAAAGAACTGTGTTTGTAACACAAGTGAAACTCGATAAGAGGACTCATATTAGGCAGAGGAAAATGTATTAAGAGAGAAGAATGTAAAAGAATAGAAGATGCAGATTTAATTTTTGGCGCTGATGCTCCAGAAATTGCTCTATTGCTCCTCACTAAAGTTAACATTAAGACGAGCAACTGAGACTTACGGCTGGCAAAAGATTAAGACTGAACAGTGTTCGCAGTTTGCTCATCAATTTCGCAATTTATTACACAGATTCTGTGATCAAAATAGGACGTTCCACATGGCTTTGGATAAAATCAAGAGGTCGTAGCGTATGAATATGGGAAGAAGTACACAAAAATCAAAAGAAGATTTACAGCTATCAGACATTGCGGAATTTTCTATGATGACCTCGAGATTGAAAACATAGTGTGCATGTTGAAAACAAATAATATTCCTCATTAACGTGATTTTTTAAAAAAGGAAACAGAAAAGAGGTCACGGATAGTCAGGAATGTCAAATTCATGGAAGACTATTTTCGCCCATGATTACACATTCTAGAAACTCCCATCATCACTTCAAGCCTCGACTGCACATCCATGCTTAATTTTTTATTCCATGAATGATAGATTACATTCGTTGACAGATACTTCAAAGAGGCTTGCCTATTACATTGATCCGTAAAAGGGAATGGAACATGAGAAATCAAAAAGACATTAAATGGTATTTGGAAAAATCCTTTTAAAAGATAGAAAGGGGTTATCTTTTCGAGGAGTTGGAATACCTCCACTCGGGTAATTGGACAAATCCTACACGAAAATTTAAGATCAAGCGAAAATGTTCACTTGATTTGCAATATCAATGTCAATAGGTCAAGGATTCTACTGCTTTAAGTTATAGAATATGAGCAATCTGTGTCCACCATGATTGCATTTTCTGTTGAACATTTTCTGGCCAGATAATGAAGATTTTTTTTTTATGAGTTTCAACTCAATTTGACCAATTGATCCAATTTGGCTAGATTTTTTTTTTCTCTTTTTGAATTTGTAAATAAAATCAGTGGTTTTGTCCGACATACTTCATGTTGGCATGTCCCATGTGCATGCACGTATATGAGTTGCAATATGCAATGTTGATGATGGCCATCCGTGCTTGATCTCCTATGCCGAGTCATGAATATAACACTACCTCTCTCCAATGAGTATATACCAGGTACTCTTACTCTAGCACAAACCACCAAATTGAGGTTATGTGCAGCCTATACAATCCACCAATCCACAAGGAAAAGCCATTCTTCAAATTCCAAGCTACCTATTATATACCTCTAGGGAAGTGCATACATTGTATGGAAGTACAAACATGTGTGCCACGTCATCCATACTAGGAAAGTACAGATACGTGTTCTAAATATGCAAATTAGCTATAAACTTAATGATATTTGAACCCAAGGCCTCCTCATTCATGAACTTTCCTCTTAATCATTAGGCTAAGACCTTAGCAGGCATAATCAATTAGAAAGATTTATAAAATACTTTATTTCTCAAAATATGCTTCAACATGTGATTTATTTGAGGGCATTCCTCAAACCTCCAATTTTTGTACATCATGTATATTTTCCATATGTAGAGTGCTCACTTTATAATGAATTGGGGGAGTACGTGGATACTTTGATACTAGATGGTTTTCTTCTCGTTAGATGATAAATTTTTTTTCTTTAGTCCACACTAAGCCTAACTATTATTTTATAAGAGTTCATATATATCCTAAATAGAGACGATATCATCTTTCGGGTTTCAACTAACTTGCAAAAACGTATAAATCAAAATATGTTTTATAACCATGCCTTTATAAACATAGCTCTTGTGGACCAATAAAAGCTTAACCTTCCTGCCTTGCGTCTCTCCATCTTTTTCTTGGACTCCAAGTTTACTAGCTAAAGTCGTATTCTAGTCCCAAGCCCTTTTCGGATTCTTCATGGCCAACATGCGCATCATGATGTTCACCACATAACTTGGAACTTATACTTCTTCAATAAGCATCCATCTCGATGAATATCTTTCTTTAACCATTTTATAAAAGTATCAAATGATCTTCTCATTTGTTGATGGATGGAGACAACATAGAAATCTCTATGCATTGCGCCATGTTGGATATACTGAATACTCCACCCTCAAGTGACAAAAAATGTTCCATGATTCTCTAATTTGTAAGGCCCCCATTATGAGGATAAGCCAATTGTGAGAGTTGGACATTTGTGGAACCCTAACTTCCAAGTTAGATGAGGTCTATGTGTGAACATTGGTGGTAATAGATTATCTTTGTGATCGTAGCCATTAGGTTAAGTATGGCATGGAATCGAGACCATTCAGTTTCCATGCAATAAAAAAATAAAGGCCTTCTGTCAATAAATGGTTTCCCCATAGAACGTTAATGGCAGGAGTGTTGAGGGGGGCTTGGATTGTGGTGCAAGGTTTTAGGGGCCTATCCCCTTGGCCCTTACAATCGAGATGGTAGGATTTAGTACCAACATACATTTCAATGAATCCTTTACCCAAAGAGTCTTAATAGGCATGCACGAAGTTTCAAGTGACAAAAATAATTATGAATTTATTTTTGAAACAATCAATAGTTTAAATAGAATATACTTATTATTTTACCATCTAATTCTCTTGTTCAACAATATTAAACACTGAATACAATTGCATTGTTAGACATAGATTCTAGCCCGATCATTATTAGTGTGTGTTTGAACAAGAGCATGGAGTGCTAAGGTTCCTAGTTTGGGGGTTATCTTAAAGTTCCACCTTAGAAAGTGGAGTGACTCTGAAAAATGGCCACATGTCACACTAGAGCACTCTATAATTTCTCTAATCTAGGAGCAAGAGGATAAATGAGAGGGGACGATAGTAGCACACACACAATTTTTCAAGACCCTTTGTGAGACGTCTCTCAAACATGGTATAAGAGCATAATTTGGATCCTTGGGCATTAGAGAGATCTTCTACTTATCTCGTGCAAAACGAACACATGCACCACATGAACATTAATGAAGCTTCTTCTTCATTTTTCATCGAGGATATCTACTTCTTGGTTCTGCCATATGGACAAAAGCAGTGAGGGAGCTCTGAGTTGGAGCTCGTGCAAAAGAGAAGGATTTTGGGCCCCTCAAAGAGCTTGAAGAGCTTGCCAAGAAGCGCATTTGTGTGCAACATCACTTCAAGAGGAAGAGATTGCGTATGGATGCTCATGAGCACCTATCAAGCTGCCCATTGAGGCATGAAGTAAACCCATGGAGAAGGCTCTTCTCTCCTTTTCCTTGTGATGGAAGCAAAGGAGGTAATCTCCCATTTATATAGCCACTTCTAGCATTCATGAAACTTGATGTGGGATACATCTCAGCTATGCATGCACTCATCTAAGAGCCTCTCATGTCCTACACGCCCCGTCCCTCTCTTGGGGTTTCTGTTTTTCATTTTCTGCTCTACAAGTGACGATTTCGAACATACATAGGTGCATTGTTTGGAGTACAACATCCTACTACGAGTTCCAAAATAAGTGGTTCCAAGTGCTATAGATCCTATGTTTTTGAAGATTTACAATGAGTGGTTGGAAGCCATAATTCAGTCATTAAAAACCACAAGTATATACCATTTACTTTGTTGCATGTATGCTTAAAGAGAGAGGCTACCCATCAACCTATTTCCATTGTTTGGCCATAACGTCTTACCAAATTTCCAAATGTCCAAATTCAAATTGCTATAGACTCTACAATTCAAGATTTTTCTTTTGAGTAGTACATGCCATGATTTCACCTCTATAATTCATTTGACTATAAGAATTAAGATGGTTGTTTATTGGTGAGGAACCCTTTTTGACTGACTAGAGTGTTCAATTATAACGATTACAAGTTCATGGTCACATTTAGTATCATATGGCATAGTAATGTATTTATTCATATACATCTAGATCATATTTTTGCTCCATCTACATTCATTTGGATATTTTTTCATCATAAATTATAATTTGACAATTTTTTCGCTCTCAAATTAATGAAAATAATATTGGCACGATCATGAAGATTAGTTTTAATATGAATTCATCTCTATACATAAATTTACATTGATTTGCAATGGTTAATAAAAGCATGCACATGTCATGTTTTTGTGTGTTAGAATCTTTATTGCATGTGGGAGTTGGAAAAGGATATTTTCATGATGGCCTATAGTGCCCAAAAACATATATTGGGAAAATTTTCTATTTGTAGGTTCGTAGAGCTAAAAGAAAGTGGCTTGTCTACGACTAGGCTTATGCCTTTCATCCTATCACTGTTAGTAATTTTTTGTTCTTCTTCTCTTTCCTAGGGAAATTCTCTCAAACATTTTGTTTCCAAAAAAGATTTGGGCAATAGCCTGATCTCCCAAACTTTAACTAATAAAATGAATAACTATACAAGTGAACGTGCCTAACACCCATCCGACCCCCAAAATCCCACAAAGTAGGGGTTAGTTGAATCTTCCTAGAGAACATTAGAAAGAAGGTTGGTGACACTTTCATCCCCCTCATGGGGGCCCAGTTGCTTTTAATCTTGTTGTTCTCGAGGAAAAACACTCTATGATGTCTAAAAGGTAGGGGGCTAAATTTTTGACCTAAAATGAAAAGAGATTTTTTGATGGACCATTCTATAGGAGGTCTTACAATGTTGGCAGCACATTTCCCTTTCAAGATCTAGGAGAGGGTCTCACCTCTGATAGCATTCCACAAGGTTGAGGAGCAATCGATCGATTCACCCAACAATGCTTGCTTCCAATTGATTTGTCCCTATAGCAACATGATTCTCACAAGGGCCTACCACACTATTGAAGCTACAAAAAGATAGCTATGATGTGAAATTCAAGGTTCAAGATCTCCGCATACTTCAAGAAACGTCTATGGCTAAGGTACAACCTCCTCCAAGATAATGAATCTCCTCCAAGCATATTTATAAGCTATTACTTTCAATAAGGATGTAGATGTTGCACATCTTGAAGTTGATGAAAACCATCACCTCTTCATAATAGAATATAACCAAACCTTGTCTGCAAATTGGAGATACCACTCTCTTAGGTAATTGCTAAAGTTGTAATGAAAATATATTTAACTAGAATCAATAGTCCCTTAAAAATCAGCTACGAAAATCTAATAAAGCAGATACCTTCGCTAAATTTGGAAAAAATGGTACTTTGTGTTCGCTTGTTCCTTCATATCGTTTTCCATTGTTAATTTAGATTTCCATTCGACTAAGTTACAACCATTTAATCAAATGGTACAAGATTTTGGCACCTGAACAATGCTTTTCAAATAAAATTTGAAATAAGAGACCTATGTTTCCACACCATTTATCTCTCTCCCCTCCTTCCCCTTAAATTAACAAACTCCTCCTCCACATTCATGCACAACAACCGTATTTCATGCAATATGAGCTTACTTAAGAGGCATTTGGCCACTAGAGGAGAGGAGAAAACCCATTTTCAAAAAGCGTATTCGGAAGCCACCTCCAAAACACCTATCAGTCCATCCAAATGTCAGGTAGTACCATCCGATCAAATGAAGGTTATAAAAGAAGTCTGCACGAGAGCTCATACACATGGAACACATGTGTGTAGTTTATAAGAAGAGACCCCTCATCATTAAGGCTCTAGAAGATATGGCTGGGATGTGAAGAGCACTCTCTAAGGTGTAGATCTGTTATTACGCTATCAAGCTACTAGAAGCTATATGGGCTTGTGGTCTTTCCTTATTCAAGGAAAAAAAGTTTCACACTCAAGAAAAATTTAAAGGATGGCTTCAAAAAGGTTCATGCATTTCTTAGATAGATTTTGTTATAAAATGAAGAGTTTTCTTGAGATCATGATCTCGTGTCATTCTCAAATGTTATAAAATAGCTAATTAAACTAGGTATTCTCATGACTGTACATGGAGAGAAAATCTATATGAAAATATGAAAAAAAAATCAGAAAACATTCACAGAATATCCTAATACTTCACCATATAGTTTCTTTCATCTAGGTACGTAAATAGACGCAATGATTATCTCCATATTGGAATGAAATTTCTTTCATTTTAATTTTTCGTATTTAACATTTCTCTTACCATCCAGGAACACTAGTTTCTATAATGAATCACTATCCTAGTGATAGCATGGTTTTGTAGAGGAATAAATACTATTTACTTCATTATGCGACCGAAGAAGTTTTTGTTTGTGTGCTTCAAATAAAGAAATCCTAGCTTCAAGCTTCTTAATAAGCTATGTTGACATCAACTAATATTTTTACTTTTCAAAGGAAATTTCAGGCACTATATTCATGGATTGCTATGCGGTTTCAATGAAAGAGGATCAGATTATGCCTACAGCATCTCTTCATAGCAAAGGTGGTATGATCCTAGTCCTACCTTGCTACAGAAATTTTTCACCATAACCTTTAGGCATGATGTCAAACACAAGGTAGAATTCACATGATTTTTTTCATCATTTCAGATTGACATCTTCATTTGTCATGTGAATTCCCTCTCGGTTTAAGATTTAATAGTCGAATGTGTCTCCTTTTAGAGATTCTATCTATATGAGCATAAAATCAAATCTCATTTTTCTTCTTCTCTTTATTATGATTTTTGGTTTTCGTGTTTTCGTTTCTAAACCATGAAATGCCATCATTAAATGAAAATATAAGTCACAAACTCAATCCTTATCCATGCGTATGTTCTCTCTCTCTCTCTCTCTCTCTCTCTCTCTCTCTCTCTCTCTCTCTCTCTCTCTCTCTCTCGTCGAGCTCCATAGGCATAGCTTCCTCATGCGCTTATCCACTTCAAGTGGTATCAGAGCCTTCTAATTTCGCTCTTCTTCCGCCTCCAGCTACACTGTTAGTAAAACTCTTGCCAACCTGGGTAGACACATGTAGACGAAGCACAACAAATAGAAGTCTCAGGCAAGAGTTATTAGAAATTAGCTTTCCCATAGAAGAAGATGCATGACAGTATGCGTCTGTGTGGAGTATGACAAGCACCATCGCAAAGATTCGCTCAAAAGTAATGTACCTTACACTTAGAGGAATTCTAGCTAAATGATGAAATGTCCGCCCATGAAGAGCAATGTACTTACAATCACGTGAGTTATCACATGACCAGAGAGGAGCCAATATGCTGGAAAGACATTCGATCTATCAGGACTTAGCTCAAGGGGTTATCATCATCCATTTTTCAGGTTTGTTCTGCGCTCTTCCACTCATTGCGAATATGCAGAATTCCGTCATTAGAGACGATGAATTGGGGTAGAATACTGAACGTAGCCCAAAAGTAGCAACATTAAGTGAAAGAGTCAAGGAATGGCAACAATCCATATAGTGCATTGTCTCTCAAATTGATCTGGTGGACATAGGGGAGGTGACAGATATTTCAGTCGACCACTCTTTCGGAAGGACATCAAATTTGATCACACATCTTTCTGTCCATATCTTTGGGTGCGTTTTCCCTCTGATGGCATTCCAAAATACAAAAGAGCAACCAATTGATTCACCAAGTAATGCTTGTTTCCAATTGATTTGGCTTTGTAATCTTAGAATCCAAGTGAGAGATTTCTAGATTGTGTAGCTTCTAGGGTAGGATAAGAAGAGATGCCCAAGGTCCGCTTTGCCCCAAACTCAACACTTAGACTAGAGAGGGGCTCAACGGATTTTATTAGCTTTAGCATTGGTTCAGATTCTATGATGGAGGATTTTCCACATAAACACAGTTTTCTTGCTCTCTGGAGCATTGTGACTTGGTAAGTGCCTTCTCGCAATGAAGATAAAGTTAATTAAGTGAAACTTGCAACTGTAGAGCTTGTGAACCGTTTGGAACACTCCACGAAATGTGTGCCTACGTTCTTGAAGAGCTCCTAGAAATAATTGACTATCATTGTTGAAATTGAAAGTTATTAGGATCACTATGCAGTGATTATTTGAATATAATGAACATGATTTCTCACTTATTTGGGTGTTGATGTGAGGGGAAGCATTGATGATACTATGATTAAGAATACTCGTACTTTGATTTTGAATTTCTGAAAAAGGAAGTTGGATCTTTCAGTTCAACTGTGCTTGATAGCTTGAATCAATTCCAAACTATTATCAAGAATCACATATCACCCATGGGACCTCTCTAACCCCCCACAAGTAGGGGTTGAGCATGTAGCATCTACGAGGATACAAATCTTAAAGGTCAACTAATCTACTTAAAGTTTAGATGACAATATTAGTTTGAATGGCATTATGTGAAGGTCGATCGATCCCCTGAAGATAGTGGATTTAGCTTCTCACCACACAAGTGGTGAGGAATGCCCTAAAGTAGCTTCAACAGGTTGAATGCACATCCCCATCCTAGAGAGGGTAGGGTAGGGTCCTAGTCCGATGAGCTAGAACGCACAAATAGTTTTATTTGGGTTTTGATTGATATTGCAATTGGAGATCAAGCAGTTATCTCTTTTGCGTTGAACTTATAGAGCTTCGACTATGAAGATCTTCAAAAGGAGAATCTAGATGAAGATTACTTCAATAATAAAAAGTTTTTGAGATATCAAGCTCAACATATGATGATTGAGGATCATAGGTATCACTTTTTCATTTCTCTTATATGTATAGTGGCAAAACTGGTATATGGCAGGGATACTTTAGTGAGCTTCACTAGATTTATCTACCGAGAATGATGGAACATTTATTTCTTGCCAACTCACTCATTTGTGGACATTAAGATTTTCTTTATGTATTGTTCTTTATATGTTTGTATTATTAGGTAATCCCTATATCTTCTCTTTGGGGGCTTGGGTATTTTGGATATAGTTGGGTTGGATGACAAGCTGGTGGCAAAGTGGCTTATCAAGGCTTGGAGCAATAGTGATTCCTCTTGGGCTAAATTGATCTTCAGAAACATGTAAGACCTTAGCTTAGTTGGCCATCCTGGTTGGAAGGACATAGAGATTCTCACGCTTTTGTTCTCCCCCCACGCGGTGTCCCCTAAAGGCTCTAGCCTCGTGTGTTCTTTATGGAAGAGTTGGAACAAGGCCAAACAATTCATCAGAATTAGTGATGAGTGAAAGTGGGCAGCTTGGAATCAGTGATGAGTGGAATCTATCTAGTTCTCGATCAATGGCATTAGGGGGTTGGAGTCTTGGAGCCTCCAGACTACAAAGCGGTTATGGAACAAGGGGTTCAAACACTGGAAACAGCTCTGGAAACAAGAGACCAGCGAGTGGATTAGGTTCGAAGACTTAGACCCGAGACATAGAGTTACCCTCGAGGAATGGACTCTTCTTCAAGGTAGGTGTTTAGCGTGGGACTAGTCAACTCCCCGCCTTCTCTGCAGATAGGATCTTCTTTGCATGGATGGCCTCAAATGGACCAATGGTAAAAAAATATCTAGAATCCCCAACTTCAAAGAGAACTTAGATGTTCATCACACCCTTAACAAGAGGTGGTGCCTTTCTTGGACCAAACTTTGATGGGAACTAAAGTTCATGTCTATTTGGCACCCCCTAATTGAGATCAAAAAGTCCATTCTCATGTGGTAGATCTTGCATAAGGGAATCTGGTCCAATGCAAGAACTAACAAAATCTGTGGTGTGCCGCCATGGTGCAAGCATCGCCATCGATGCATCGAAGATTTCGTTCACTCGTTCTTCGATTGCCCCAAGTCCTGTGTTGTCTGGCATCACGTTGTCGTAGAGATTTTTCATCTCTACTCATACCTTTACTTGCACCAAAACAAAACATTATTCGAAGCAATAACTGAGGCATTCATGGAGGTTTTCGATGCAAAGAAAGATTGCACTAAGCTATTTAATTGACAAAGGTGCAATACATATCCCAAGGTTGTAAAGAGGAGCAACATTTTAGAAGTGTGAATTTCTTTCGAATGTGTGATAAGCTTTACGTTGATCCATAGGTGACATGGCACACATTTGTGGAAGATTTATAGTACATATGTTATAGTTCTAAAAAAATGATTACCATTAGAGCAACTCAAGTTGGTGGATCAGAATCGGAAAGTGATGAGGAAGTTTTGCATGGGAGTCGATGGGCAGTGGCGCATGCAAAAAGGGAGGCTACGTTCGCAGCCACGGGGGGGAAGAGAAGAAGGACCACTGTAGCAGTTGTTTTTTTTGGAGGCTGACATCAGAGAAAGAAGGGGCATGATCTGACATCGAGAGGTTCCGTCGTTCAAGGGAGAAGAAGAAGCGCTGGATTTTCATAGGAGGAGTGTGGGAGAGGAAGCGGACGCATATGATCTGCCATCCGTGAGAGTCAACGCTGCTCTAATGTTCACGTACTCTGAAATTCAGACTTGCAATCTACATCAGCTCCGTATGATTCCCTCAAATTGCTATGTCGCCCTGTTCTTCTGAAGCGTTCCTTCAAGCGGGAGGCAATAACGCAAGGAACAGGATCTCTAATCACAGGTGAAAGCTTCAGCTCTAGTGTGCTTACTGTCACTGGCGGAAAAATCTCTGCTTGGGAATAATTCAATACTTGGTTCATTCACGTACGTTGCCTGCTTGATCTCATCATTATGAAAGTTGAGAGAATTTCGCTCGAGTAGTAGTTGGGTTCTACAATATTCAATGATTGACGATCGTCTCACTTTCTTTTTCTTGATATGATTTCTCTACGTAGATGCATTGACGTCTTAATGATAGATATGATGTAAAAGATATTATCGCAGTAGATTAAATTTCATCTACTTTAATCTTAACTTACTTAGCCGTTTCATTTATTTTGTTCTTACAATCCGATTCTATCAAGCTTTTGAAGACATTAAACTATATAGCGAATGTGTCTAACTCTATGAGCGCGTGTTTTAATGTGATTCATATGCTGAAATCGAACGATCCATTGCACTGTGTGGATCTGTACAAGTCCATGTATTTTTGCGCCACAGTTCTACTTTTTGCACTACAGACAAGATGTGCTTCTATTGAAGAGTTTAAAAATTGAATGACTTAATTTCGTATGTACTGTTTACAATAGAATCTGCATACAAAATAAGGATGAGTAGTTCAGCGCAAAGTTTGACTGTATATTCGCTACAATAACTTAATGTATCTGCGAATGTTGTTCAGTTCTTCTCAAAGATCTATATTCTGTTACAGAGAGAGATTAGGAATCTGAATGAAGGCCAGTATATTATCAGCGTTGTCGTCGAGATTTTCTCTCCTCTCTCACTTGTGAAGGCCTACAAAAAACATATTTGGTGAAGGTAGCCAGAATTCCCCGAGAAGTCGAGGATGAATCAAGGATGTCAAAGGAAGGTCACATACAAAGTTTCAAAGAAATCAAGAAAGTCCATGGTAGCGGTCAAAGTTGGTCAAAGCTGGTCAAAGTTGGGAAATTAGGGCAAAAATTTCATTGTCACCAAATTAGATGAAAATCCATATACTTGTAAAGATTGTCAAAGGCAGTCTATAGCCCAAATTTCAACAGAAAATGGATTTGGTAGCACATTGATATGCTATGTTCATTTTGTAAAAATGTATTTTTTCTAGTTTGACCCTACAAATTCTTGTATAGAAATTTATGTTAGCCATATGGTTTGGCATGTATAAAGACCATACGTGGCTACATATTTGTATAAAGTTTCAAGGCTATCCGAGCTTCCTAGAGACCTTAATGCCACCTTGCAAGCTTCCAAATGTAGTCAAACTTGTACAAGTTAGATTCAGATGGGAGTTTTTTCTGCATATTCCTGAAGGAGATCTTTGGAAACATAGTCCTACAATGTTTCATCTTCATCAAAGACTTTTTGGAGGGTCAAAGAGCACAAAGTCCAGTTTTCAAGGTCACCGCAGTTTTCTAGAATAAGAAAATTGAAGGCTTGAATGTCTGCCACATGTCGAAATATGATTGAACCATGTTGTACGGTCAAGATGAGCTCATATTCAAGGGTGGAGATGCACTAAAGCATAAAGGAAGGAGGATCCACGAATTTTTTCCATAAAAGAAGACCTTTTTTACAATCAAAGATCCATAATGCAGCATTTCTCCAAAAATAGTGGCTTATCTTATCCGAATTGATGTCAGCACTGATCCGACGGTCCAGATCATCCCCAGATCCAATGGTGGAGAATGAGGGCGCCTAAATTTCACTCCTTTACACTAGATTTGATAGAAAGAACAATTCCAAGCCATTGATTTGATTAATCAAATGGTTGTAATCAAAAGTAGTGATCCTAGAGTTGAGAGTTGATTTCTCTAGATCCAAGGGCCCAAATTCATTCAAAAAACTATATAAACCCCCCTCCAAACTCCTAGAGCATCATTATTAGGCATCCATAGGGCTCATGCTAGCTTACGGTTTCCTTGAGACGATCACCCTCGGTTGAGCGAGTGAGGATCCAAGGTGAGCTAGTATGAGTATAGAACCTAGTTTCAAATGTAAGTTAGAACTCCAATTTAGGATAGGCTCTTGAAACCAGCATCTCTATCTTGACTCACCCTCGGTGGAGCGTGTGAGTGAGTTAGAGCTGATTTTAATGAGTCTTAGACTTCTTTAGTTAGACGTTACGAGCCTAGACAGACATAGGGTCACTGGAGTGGAACTCACCTTCTTACGTGTGACATTCCGTTGAACTGTCATGGTTTGAGGGTCGGAACCACCTTTGATCAGTAGACTGCTTAGCATG
The DNA here is from genome assembly GCA_020310875.1 of Ceratopteris richardii. NCBI lineage: Eukaryota > Viridiplantae > Streptophyta > Polypodiopsida > Polypodiales > Pteridaceae > Ceratopteris > Ceratopteris richardii. The sequence goes on from CM035416.1 coordinate 97,619,896, forward strand.
ACGTACCACGACGATCTTTTACATGTAACTTAATTCAAATTCTTTTAATTCATGTCACTTATCACTTGTCTCTTGTCACCTCTCTCAGTCTCTTAAGTATTTTTACATGTCTTCTATTTCTTCTATGTGTGAGAAGGCTCCGCAGTATTGCGTTGAACCAGTGAGGATGTTTCTTTGAGCTTGTTAGTAAAATCCATCATCATAATTCACTTGAATGCATATAATCCATACAAATCCATACATATTTATTAGTTTCTGAAAGTGTATAAGAAGCTCCAATATTGGACCATTCTTCCTTTCGAAACTGATTTATGTGTAAGGATTCCATCTATTCTCATCATGCATACATATCATCCAAAGAAGGCTATACATATGGATTAGAATTAGGAAGTGTTTAAGAAGCTCCTCCAATGGACCATTCTTCCTTCCAAATTTGATTCGTGTGTATGGTTCTCTTTCATTCTTATCATTCATGTCATCAATCTAACTTGCACACCTACATTCCCATTCCCATAATTATTTCAACATCTCTCTCTTCTCCATACTCAACATTAATTTCACCTTCACATCTTTAAACCTTCCAACATTCATTAGCTTCATACACCCTGTGTGTGCCACGACCGGACCCGATCCACCCGAATTGCGATCACCTCCACATTTGAACCCGACGTGACACGCTTCGTGGCATTTGCTTCTAATCTTGTTGGGAGGTTGTGATCCATATCCTTTGTTTCATATTTTTCATCCTCATCATATCATCATCATCAGTCTTGAGTGTTGCACTGGATTTCTCACAGTATCGTGCACATCTTCGTCGTGAAGTAAACACATTTGTGAGAGATCTAGAGCATCGTACATCACTTGCTTATTCACATAAGATGGAGGAAGGATTCAAATCCCTTATTGTTGAGAAACAAGGCCAAAGAATAGTCTCTTCTATGTTGAGAGAGAAGGAAAAATTCAATGGCATCAACATCACAAGCTACTTAGATTTATTTGAAGAGCAAGCTATGATTTTTGGTCTTCCTGAAGATCTTTTGATATCATTCTTTAAACGAATTGTTGATAGCTCTATCATAAACCGTGTCACTCAATATGATAGTCTTCCTTGGAGTGATTTTAGAAAGGAGATGCTCAAAGAATTCTATCTTGAATATTATAGCCAACATAATCGAGATGGATTCTTACGATGGGTCAATTCTCCAAAGCCTAGTAGCTCTATTACTCACTTACAAAATGAGTATATTAGACGCTATGAACAACTTCTTGATGAGGATAAGATAACTTTGGAACCTGATCTTGTGATCAATTTTCTTAAGCTTCTTCATCCTGAAACTCGTAGGGAAGTTGAACGGCGATTAGAAGAACCAGATAAGCGCTATGGTCTTACTGACAATTGGCAAAAAGTGCGTAAAGTAGTAGAGGCTGTAGCCCATAGACATCAAAGACAATCCATGCTTTATGAGCAAACTAGTCTTCCTCAAGCTAGCCTTCCACAAACTAAGGAGCAAGTTAGAGAACAATCCCATGCTATGCTTTTTGACTCTACTCCTATTCCTCAAATGATGGAGCCTAATCAAGGTTTTAAAGTAGAGCCAAATAAAAGTGTAGTTGAACAATCTCAAGTGGATATTCTCACTAAGCAAATGGAAAGTCTTATTGCTACACAATCCAATTTGGCCAAGACTATAGATGCTTTACAATCTAATTACACCAAAACTTTCCAAAATCAAATGAACCCAATGACTTTTCAAGAGCCTAATCAACATGTTATAGCTACCAATCAAAATCCACAAGTAGCTCCTACTCAAGCATATCAAGTTCCTCCAATGCATAATCCTTCAATGCAAAATCCTCATCCTCATGTGCAAAATCCTCAAATGTATCAAAACATGTATCCTCAAGCTTCTCAAATAGCTTTTCAAAATCCTCAAAATCAAAATTTTCAAAATCATCAACCGTATAATATGGAAGCTCCTCTTGCACCTCAAGTACCACATGTTGCTCCCCAAGCTCCTCAAATACATCAATTGCATTTTCAAAATCCTAATTATCCTGTTCAAGCAATACCTTATCAACAAAATCCTCAATTTCAAAATTTCCCACCACAAGTTAATCAAAATCCTCAAAATCAAAATGGTTTTGTGCGTGGCCCTCGTAGGTGTCCTTGGTGTGATTCGTTAGAGCACTTTTTGAGAGATTGCGAACTATTGAAGGATGCTAAGGAGCAACGACTAGTAATAGACATAGACAAGAAAATCAGTGACTATCGATCTAGGCTACCTTTGCAAGGAAATTATGGTAAGGGAGGAATGAAAAAACATTATGAAAATATAACCATAATGGACGTAGGAACTAGAGGAGTGAAACTAGAAGCTCTTGATGAACAACAAGTAGAATCAAGTAAACCCACAAAGGAAGGTGATTTTTCCATAGAGGCTTTAGTAAGAGCACGGGATGAGATTAGGAGAATAACGGCTTGGGAGTCACCGATAGAAGATCAATCTCTTATTTCTCACATATCCAATGTAGAAGAAAAACGAAAAAGAGATGAAGCTGAGCCTAGTGAAAGAAGAGTGACTCGAAAACAAACCTCAGAGGGAATAGAAACAATCATAGAGCAAGGAGAAACATCACAATCTAAAGATAAAAAACAAGAATCAGAACCCAATGAACAAAAACAAGAGGAGAAACAAAAAGAGAAGAAGACAAAGCAAAGAAAAACAGAACCAAAGCCTTTAGATAAACAAGAACAATCAAAACAAACTGAAGACCAAACACAAGAACATGAACAAAAACAAGACCCTGAGCAAAAACAAAAGAAACCAAAGAGAAAACCTAAAGCCATCTTGATTTCAAAAATTGAGAGAAAAATAGATCCTATGGAGATTTTAGATGACATTTTGCTTAAGAGTCAAGTGACTATGTCTTTAGAACAAGTTTTCTCTATTGCAAAGCCTGTTTTTAAAGATAACTTTATCGGCCTAATTAAAAGGAAGAGGTTTCCACTTAATCTAGATACTGAGATGCAAGATTCTCTAGATCAAGATCAAGCTATGAATGAAGCCTTAAACTTTGATGAATCTGATGAAGAGGACTTTGATGATGATGAAGTAAATGTTAATAAAAATTTCTTAGGACCTATTCAACCTGACCATGAAAATCATGAAAACAATCCTGAAAGCCACTTTAAAAGAACATTTTGGTCTAGAGGTACATCAGAGATGCATGTTAAAATAGGAAATGATAAGAACACTATCACTGTAAATGCATTAGTAGATTCTGGCTCTGAAATCAATGTGATTTCAAGAGAAGTCTATGATAAGTTTCGATGGCCCATAGATAAAGATTGTGGATGGCGTATGAGAACTGCAGATAATGGTGTAGGTACCCTGTATGGAGCTTGTGCTAGTGTGCCCATATCCATAGGAGGAATCACAGAAGAGTTTCACTTTTTTATTCAAGATAATTGCTCCTATGAAGTTCTCTTAGGTCAACCCTTTATTTGTGAGAGTCGTATGGAAACTAAAGCCATGGATGATGGGTCTACCTATGCTAGATTTAAGTCTAAGGATGGAATGCAATCACTTCAAGTCATGACAGTAGGAGTGAATCATCCTAGGAATCGATTGTCAATTAGAAAGAAACCTATTGTTACTCAGGGTCACGAGCATGCTTGTAGTGATTGTGCACCTCGATTCATGTTTGGAGCTACATATGATCAAAATTTCGGATAGAATCCATTGTTGAGCGGGACAACAGTGGATATTGGTTTGACATCTCGCATCCAACCAACATGTACAATAGTTTGTCACTTTGTTTTCCACATTCTAGATTAGATTTTCTTCATAAGAGTCAATTGTCCAAGTCTTTTATCCAAAAAACCCAAAAAAATTATAAAAACAACAAAATCATGGAACATGATGAGAACATTGAGCATCTGATTGAGACATCTCATTGTTTCTCTACTCTTGAGGAGTTAGAGTTATGTCTTCAACAAAATTCTAATTCCCATATTATTCTTATTTCTTCCCTTGATGAGTATGCTCTAATCCAAGAGTATGCTCTCAATATTGACAAGTGCTCGAAATTTAACCAAACACATGATGCCTTAGTTGAAACAAAGTACAAAACTGCAGACAAAAAAATCAAACCCATAGCTCAACCATTACCTCAAGGAAGTAATGAAAAAATTATTGATGTGAAAAATGATCCAATTCTTTGGGATAAGAAAAACATAGGACATACATTCACGGATGAGACAATCAAACAGGTGAAAATTGGTAGAGATGATGACTTTCTTTTGCCAGCATAGAGAGATAAATTTGAGAGAGTCATACGTAGCCATGGAAAAGCCTTTACTATGTATCCTCATGAGATTGGTTGTGTAGATCCTAAGCTAGTTGCACCCATGATAATCTTTACTATTCCACATATTCCATGGAATCTTTGTCCTATACCTGTTCCAAAGGCTCACTTACCTGAGCTAATGAAACTACTTAAGGAGAAGATAAACATGAGAATTTTAGAGCCATCTTTTGCACCTTACTCAAACAGATGGTTCACTGTGCCTAAAAAGAATGGGAAACTACGTTTTATTCAAGATCTCCAACCCGTCAATAAAGTCACCATAAGGAATGTAGGAACAGGACCCATTGTAGATGAGTTTGTTGAATCATTTTCAGGACATTCTATCTATTCAATGGGTGATCTATATTCTGGATATGACCAATTCCAATTAGCAATTGATAGTCGTGACATAACCACAATGAAAACTCCTTTAGGCTTAGTGCGAATGTGTACTTTACCTCAAGGAGCGACTAATTCTGTGGCTCATATGATGAGTGCTATGAATATGGTCTTACATGACTTTATCCCTCATATAACTATGCCATTCATTGATGATATTCCAATTAAAGGGAGTGAGGAACGTGTAAAGGACATTACTTTAGATTCATCTGGATGTCGTAAATTTGTTCTTGACCATATCTCTGATTGTGAAAGAATATTTCAACGATTTGAAGAGGTAGGTCTCACATTTTCCATAGAGAAATCTGTTTTTGGTGTCAACGAGGTGCTTATTGTTGGACATTTATGTGGCCATTATGGTCGAAAGCCATACCCACAAAAAGTTGATGCCATTAGCAAGATTTCTGAAACATGTAACAACGTGAGTGAGGTACGTAGATTTCTTGGTGCTTGTATCTTTTATGTTATTTGGATCCCACACTTTGCTCATGTTGCTAATTGTCTTTATGACTTGTTGAGGAAGAAACGAAAATTTATTTGGACTGACAAACACACTCAAGCTATGCGTAAATTGAAGAAATTATTGCTTGAAGCTCCCATCCTTAAGCGTGTAGACTATTCTGCTAACAAACCTATTATATTGACTGTTGATACTAGTCCTATTGGTATAGGTTGGGTCATAAGTCAAGACGATAGTGAAGGGAATAGATATGCAATTAGGTTTGGTGCCAAAATTCTACATGAAACACAACAAAAATATCCACAGATCAAACGAGAACTATGGGGTATGGTAACAGCTTTGAAAATAGACAAAGAATATTTCATTGGTGCAAATGTCAAAGTTGAGACTGATTGTTTGCCTCTCATTGGAATGATAACCAATTGTTCATCTCCTGATATAGCCATGCTTAGATGGATCTCATATATTAAGTTCATAAATCCTGAGTTAGTTCATATTTCAGGTAAGTCAAACTCAGTTGCTGATATGTTATCGAGAGCTAGATTTGATGATGATCTTGAAAGTGATCTAATAAAGAATGTGAATTTAGTTGACTATGTTCCACATATATATGAGTATGAGAAATTTCATGAGTCTGAGTACGAAGATGAATGGAGAGACATAGGAAAGTATCTCAGTACACTACAACCATTACCTAGCTGGACTACGAATAGATTCCGTAACATTAGGAAACGAGCTTAAAACTTTTTCCTATGTAATGGTTATCTTTGAGACATGCTAAGGGTAAGGTTAAGAATCCACAACGAGTCCTAGGAAAGAGAGGTCTTCAATTGCAAGTAATGAAGGAAATGCATGAGACATTATGGGCAGGTCATAAAGGATTTTTTGGAACATATGAAAAAATTAGAAGTACCTATTATTGGCCTAGGATGTATGTTGACATTAGTAGCTATGTTTCTACATGTTCTACTTGTCAACTTCATTCATCAGTCAAACATAGAGATCCGTTGCATCCTACTTATCCACCTTGTATTCACTACAAGTGGGTAGTAGATCTTGTAACTATGCCTAAAGGTATCGACAAAATGCGTTACATTGTACTTGCAAGAGAAGACTTAACTAATCATGTAGAGGGACGTGCACTACGATCTAAGACCACTTACAATGTTTGCAAATTCTTGCTTGAAGATGTCATAAGTCGCTTTGGGTACATAGAGAAAGTAGTTGCCGATCGTGGAGAGTTAAATGCGAGAGAAGCTAAAGAGTTCTTTGAGCGTCACGGTATTCGTTTGTCTCTCACTACTGCATATAATCCAGAGGCCAATGGTAAAATAGAGAGAGGGCATCCACCTATTGTGAAAGCCATATCTAAAGCATGTAACGGTGACATCAAACAATGGCCTAGATTCTTACCTTTTGCACTTTGGGCAGATAGAATGACATGCACACGTACTACTGGGTATATGCCTGCTGAACTTATGTACTGTCAAAAACCATTGTTTCCAATTCAATCTCATATTTTTGCATGGTCAAATTTGCCTTGGTCTGAAAACATGTCTACTGATGATTTTTTGAGTTTGCGTATTAAACAGTTAGAACAAGGTAAAGTAAGACTTGATGATGCTGTTGAAAAATTAAGAGAATCTAGAATGAAGAATAAGCATTATTTTGATAAAACTCATCGACTGCGTCCTAATCCAATTGAAGTAGGAGATTGGGTGCTCATTTATGATGGTACATTTGACTCTCAATATGATGCATGCAAAAAGCTCACTCAACGGTGGTTTGGGCCATACATTGTATCAAAAGTCAACAACAATGGTACGTATGCTCTTTGTGAATTAAATGGTGTTGCACTAAAAACTTTGATTGCAGGTAAAAGGATAAAGCTATTCAAGAAACGTGATAATGACGAGTACATTTTGGATGAGGACATTGAAGAAGATGACAACAATGAGGCCGATTCATAAACAGGAGTATCCATGCTATAAAAAATAAAAATATAAATAAAAAATAAAAAAAATAAAAAAAAAAATATAAAAATATCATTAATTTTTCAAGTTCATGTTGCTTTGTTTTTTTTCAAGTTCATTCTATTTTTCTTTTTCCATGCTTGTTTCATGCATGTCTTTTTTCAGTCTTTGCATTGCATTGCATATCCACATCACTTGAGTCAAAAAGGGCAAATGATGATTTCTCTACTTGTGTAAAATTGTATCTTAAGTAGTAACTTATCTACTAAGAAATTGATTATAATCTAGGATTGTGGAAAGATAGGGCATGTAGATTTGGAGGTTTATTTTGGTGACAAGACTTTCATATATAAACATGCATATGTATCGTGTATCGAAAGCATAATTGTTGAAATCCTAGCTCCTGCTATTGCATGTTTCTACATCCTTAGTCCATCTCATAGCACTTGTATCGGAGTTTAAACGACTGTTCTCCGTCATCAAAAATGGTTGTACCTTGTATCGGGGTTTAATTTTTCCCCGTCATCAAAAAAAAAAAAAAAAAAGTTGCTACATGTTACCAAGAAGTTTACACTTTCTTCCACCCCAAAAAGGTGATCGTAACCATAAAGTTGCCGAATCATCATCATCATCAAAAAAAAAAAAAAAAAGAGCAAGCCAAAGGAGGATAAAGAGGCATAGTAGAATAAATCACGGGCTATATAGGCAGATTTATGCATTAGTGGAGTTTAGTTAGATTTCCTTGCATGTTATTAGAGAAAGAGCATATTCATATTTATGTAGGAAAGGAGTTGATCTAAAATAAGCTAAAGATGAAAGATGTCTCTTGAAAATCCTAAATCTTTGTTTATAATCATATTTAAGGTAGATTGCTTTATGAAAAAGGTACAAAATTTTCTTCAAGATGAGAGGAACTGATGCTTAAAACGACTCAATACATCCACTTCCACTTCATATTGATGCCTGTTTTTTTTCTTTCTTGTTGCCAATGTTGCTTGTTCATTTGCATATATGTTGCCTATTTGTTCATGCATATTCATGTTGCCTGTTTCAATTCTTTCTTTCATGCAAATTTTGCTTCATGTCACGTTACCTACTCATTCATGCATATAATCAATTTTCCTTCCATGTTTCTTATGTTGCCTATAAAAAAATTTGATGCCTGGAACATTTTGTTTTTCACAGATGCTAGAGTGGCGCTTCCGGAGGAATCGCAGGTTTAGTGGGGGCGAATGTCGTCGAGATTTTCTCTCCTCTCTCACTTGTGAAGGCCTACAAAAAACATATTTGGTGAAGGTAGCCAGAATTCCCCGAGAAGTCCAGGATGAATCAAGGATGTCAAAGGAAGGTCACATACAAAGTTTCAAAGAAATCAAGAAAGTCCATGGTAGCGGTCAAAGTTGGTCAAAGCTGGTCAAAGTTGGGAAATTAGGGCAAAAATTTCATTGTCACCAAATTAGATGAAAATCCATATACTTGTAAAGATTGTCAAAGGCAGTCTATAGCCCAAATTTCAACAGAAAATGGATTTGGTAGCACATTGATATGCTATGTTCATTTTGTAAAAATGTATTTTTTCTAGTTTGACCCTACAAATTCTTGTATAGAAATTTATGTTAGCCATATGGTTTGGCATGTATAAAGACCATATGTGGCTACATATTTGTATAAAGTTTCAAGGCTATCCAAGCTTCCTAGAGACCTTAATGCCACCTTGCAAGCTTCCAAATGTAGTCAAACTTGTACAAGTTAGATTCAGATGGGAGTTTTTTCTGCATATTCCTGAAGGAGATCTTTGGAAACATAGTCCTACAATGTTTCATCTTCATCAAAGACTTTTTGGAGGGTCAAAGAGCACAAAGTCCAGTTTTCAAGGTCACCGCAGTTTTCTAGAATAAGAAAATTGAAGGCTTGAATGTCTGCCACATGTCAAAATATGATTGAACCATGTTGTACGGTCAAGATGAGCTCATATTCAAGGGTGGAGATGCACTAAAGCATAAAGGAAGGAGGATCCACGAATTTTTTCCATAAAAGAAGACCTTTTTTACAATCAAAGATCAATAATGCAGCATTTCTCCAAAAATAGTGGCTTATCTTATCCGAATTGATGTCAGCACTGATCCGACGGTCCAGATCATCCCCAGATCCAATGGTGGAGAATGAGGGCGCCTAAATTTCACTCCTTTACACTAGATTTGATAGAAAGAACAATTCCAAGCCATTGATTTGATTAATCAAATGGTTGTAATCAAAAGTAGTGATCCTAGAGTTGAGAGTTGATTTCTCTAGATCCAAGGGCCAAAATTCATTCAAAAAACTATATAAACCCCCCTCCAAACTCCTAGAGCATCATTATTAGGCATCCATAGGGCTCATGCTAGCTTACGGTTTCCTTGAGACGATCACCCTCGGTTGAGCGAGTGAGGATCCAAGGTGAGCTAGTATGAGTATAGAACCTAGTTTCAAATCTAAGTTAGAACTCCAATTTAGGATAGGCTCTTGAAACCAACATCTCTATCTTGACTCACCCTCGGTGGAGCGTGTGAGTGAGTTAGAGCTGATTTTAATGAGTCTTAGACTTCTTTAGTTAGACGTTACGAGCCTAGACAGACATAGGGTCACTGGAGTGGAACTCACCTTCTTACGTGTGACATTCGGTTGAACTGTCATGGTTTGAGGGTCGGAACCACCTTTGATCAGTAGACTGCTTAGCATGACGTACCACGATGATCTTTTACATGTAACTTAATTCAAATTCTTTTAATTCATGTCACTTGTTACTTGTCTCTTGTCACCTCTCTCAGTCTCTTAAGTATTTTTACATGTCTTCTATTTCTTCTATGTGTGAGAAGGCTCCGCAGTATTGCGTTGAACCAGTGAGGATGTTTCTTTGAGCTTGTGAGTAAAATCCATCATCATAATTCACTTGCATGCATATAATCCATACAAATCCATACATATTTATTAGTTTCTGAAAGTGTATAAGAAGCTCCAATATTGGACCATTTTTCCTTTCGAAACTGATTTATGTGTAAGAATTCCATCTATTCTCATCATGCATACATATCATCCAAAGAAGGCTATACATATGGATTAGAATTAGGAAGTGTTTAAGAAGCTCCTCCAATGGACCATTCTTCCTTCCAAATTTGATTCGTGTGTATGGTTCTCTTTCATTCTTATCATTCATGTCATCAATCTAACTTGCACACCTACATTCCCATTCCCATAATTATTTCAACATCTCTCTCTTCTCCATACTCAACATTAATTTCACCTTCACATCTTTAAACCTTCCAACATTCATTAGCTTCATACACCCTGTGTGTGCCACGACCGGACCCGATCCACCCGGATTGCGATCACCTCCACAGCGTTGTATTAAACAAGTTCTATTGAAATATTGTGCGAAACAGTTGCACATGTTTTTACTTTACAGAGTTGTTAAAAATAAAATCTGCTTTATCTTATATATATTTTGACTATCTCTCTCAACACTACGATAAATTTTGGTGGTTCATACATTGAAGAATTGATAATGATATTTATTACAAAGTTCAACGTTTGAGTATATTTATCGAGGGCTTAAGTGCAGCGAACTATAAGTTTTTAAGTATATTGATTGTATATAGTCTTTGATGATCTTTCAATGACAGAGCATCCAATCCTTTCTGTAACGACGCATATAGACTTGACTGTATATTGATTGCAGAGCATATAGACTTGACTTTATATATTTCTAAAACCGAAATAAATCTTTGAAAATGCTTGATTACTTTAATAACAATGTTGTCACACATAATTAGATGAAAGTATCATGAAATATAGAGACAAATAAACAACGAGTAGTAACTACACTCCCTTTTAGGTTCAATTTTTCATTCCCTTAATAAAAAGAAAGAGAATAACTCAGTTTCACTTTTGTCAAAAGATTGTTTTTAGGGAGTTTTTTTGCGAATTGTTGGATTGTTATTTATTGTTTTGATGACTTATGATTTTCATGACTAAAGTGTAATCTGACGATTTCTTCATAGTATCGTTGATATTCTTAGAAAAGATGACTAGAATTTACGAAATGTGCTATCAACATCAACTTCCTTGACTTGACACTATCTTTCGTATGTTTGAAAACTCGTTAATGAATGATATTGAAATAAATAGGATAAATTGTTTTGTAAATGTATGACTAATAAATTGTTTGAGTTTTCATTCACTTGAGCTTGCTCCAAGCACCCGGCATGCACCGTTATTTCGACGGTTGGCATGATCCACCAACCGTTGTTTTCGCGTCGTGATATATTGGTGAACCCGACGTGAAAAAACGGCCTTGCAGCTCAGGTATAAATTTTAAATTTTGCATGCATGTGCATACATTACATCGACAGGTTAAAATGCAGAAGCTTCTTCATCCGTGGGAGCTGTGGCTGTGTCGTTGGAACCTTGCACTCTTCTAGGTGTTGAGGGCTGTTCCCTAGGGAACTGAGCGCCTCTACGAAGAGTGGCAAGTAGTGATCCTCATCTCTTCACCCCTCTAATCGACATTAGAAGCAGGAACATTTGCACATTCATCCATTAGCAATTGATGTATTAGATTTTGATCCTATTAAAAATTGTATAAATTTTCACACAGTCACTCTTTGAGACTCTTCTTCGATTCAGATTGCAGGTATTGATCTATCCTCTAATACTTCTTTTTTCTCTAATATCAATGGGTAAAAAGAAAGCGGTTAATTTAAACACACATAAAACGAACTCTAATATGTGGGGTTTAATTAAGAATGTAAATTTAGGACTTGAAAAACAACTCAAAGATTTAGAGGATAAGCTAAACTCATCAAATCAAGGAAAATTTAAAGAAGTATTTCTGTTAATTGACAAGTTAAGTGAGTTTTCAAATTCAAATAGTGTGATGTGTGGAATTTTACAAGAAATTGTTAAAAAATTAAAGAGCCAAATAGATTATTTGTCCAAACAAGTCAATGAATTATCTCAATGTAAGTATAAACATGAACATGAAATGCAAAATTTATCTCCAAAGTTGCCTAATGAAACCCATATGAATGAGTATAGGAGATTCACCTATAGGGCTATGAATAGGAAAGTATATCCCTTAAGATGCTTTTGGTGTGACCAACTAGGTCATATGTATGAGGATTGTGTTGATTATAATAATGCATGTCAAATTCACTTATTCATTTCACATGACCAGAAGATTTGTGATTATCAAACACAACTACCTTTGCGTTTAAACTTAGGTCGAGGAGGGATGAGAGAGTACTTTGACCGAACAAAATTTAGTCCTAAAACCAAACTTCAAATACAATGGAAACCTAGATGATGAGAAAATCAAGTCTTATGAGTTACAATTTATGAACAAAAGTGAAACTCAAGATGAACTCCTTAACAATGATATCAATGATCAAAACCTTCTTAAACCTAAACCTATAAGTAACATTGATATTCAAGCTACATCTAAGGATCAAGATACATTGAAAAAGATTAAGAAAGAAGATGTAAGGATAAAAGAAAATGAACAATTAATTGATGGGAATAAAGACATTCATGCGGTTAAAACAGAACCTAAAGTCGTAAGAAATGACAATAAATATGACCAAAATAAAAATGATGAAAGATTAGTTCAAACATCTGAAGATGAAAATCTTCAAATTCAATTAGAACATGACAAGAATATGGAAAAATGGGTACAAGAAGCCATTTGGAAGATTGAAAAAAGTACCAAAAACTCATCTAAAGAAAAAGGAGAAGAAGTTAAGAGAGTAGTTTTATTGTGATGGAATTGTATATTGAAGATAAAACTTTCCAATTTTTGTTATTGCTTGCTGTATATATGCCTGTTCTCCTAAAGTTGATAAACATATACCTAAATTGTTTTGTTTTATGAAGTTTCATGCTTGGAAAAGCTAGTTAAAAGCTTATGATAAAGTTTTGCATTATGATTTGTTTAACCAAAAGAATACTAAAATATGAAACACAAAGTTTGTTGGTTACAAATTAAACTAAAATATGTTTGAAATTATATGTGCAATATGCTTGCAGATAATTTTGATCAATAGGCTTGTCATTTCCTAAACTTATGATGAACTTATGATTTTCTTTCTTTCACAAATAGGAAGAAATCTATTATGATGAACAATTATGAAGAACATTATTATAATGAAATGATGAATGTTTTGAACAAAATGATTTTTGTTTACAACAATTATGATGGTATACTTTTAAAAGAAATAAATATACATGATATAAATATGATGAACATGAAAATATGTTACAATATAATGATGACTATATTATACTATGAACATTATCACTTTTCCTAAAAATTTATGAGCTTTGTTACAAAGGTTGACAAACCTAATGTGAAACTTATGGATTTTATTTCATAGATTGAAAAACCTATTGTAAAAATTAAGAATGCATTATTTATGACAATTATAACCACTATGAATTTCTTATGATGAAATTTGTGACATGATGAAGATGAATCTCATAGAATATATGAATTTATATTTGCAAGATAAATGATAATGAAGATTACTTGTTTTGTAGCTTCTACTTTATGAGTGGTTACAGGTTTTGAAGATGAATTGATCAAAGAAATTGAAGATTTTATGCCAAAAGTTCTGATGAACTTAAAGAGAGTTGAAGATGGAGTCAATATAGATCAGGTAAAAAAGTTCTAAACCCGATTTATGTTTTAATTTATTATGAAAGTTCATGCATTATTATAATTAGATATGTACATTCTTCAGATAGGTTAAGAAACTTCTTAAAATTATGAAAAGTAGAATTTACACTGAAGTAGGAACGTGCTTGAAGAGAAGATAGGGATTAGAGACCTATGGCTGTCATATGAATAGTTGACGGAACCCTTAACTTGCAACTCCTAGTAGAAGTAGGCTTGTTTTATATAGGTAAGCTTCCTTAAATCTGACCCATTTTACTAAAGAGATCCTAGTTTCCGCTTTAGCTTACCTCTAGATCCTTTGCTCTGATTAGGGGTTAAGCCTTTCCCCTTCATAAAAAAAAAGTTGCGAAGAGAAATTGAAAGCAGTACATTAATGGTTGCTGTATATGAAAAGAGGAAAAATGATAAAAAGAAAAACTATGATGAAAAAAGAGATGAAAGAAAAATCAAATGATTTCAATGAATCAGTTGTGGTCTTCAAAATCACTTCTGAATTGAAAAGCGGGCTATATAAGGCGGATGTATGCTAGAGGGGAATTAGTTTTTGTATCTTAATGGCAAATGGCTAGGAGATGAGGATAGAAGGCTTATATAACATATGCTTTACTTATGAACAGAGTTAATAGAAGAGTTAGTATGAACACTATTTGAATGACTTCTATAGTTTCTTTCTAAAACACGTTTTTCGAACTCATGCATTGAACGAAAAGGTTAAAATTCAAGCTTACATAATTTTATAAGTTCTTTTATGCTATCAGAAGATGTACTAATGATAGAAGCATTTTTTATAGACTATTTGCATTTGAGTCATGAATAATTTTCAAAAGAATTTGATATTGCCTTCTCTGATCTGTAGGTTTGGCGCATCCGGTGGAAGCACATGTTTGGTGGGGGTGAATGTCGTAGAGATTTTTCATCTCTACTCATACCTTTACTTGCATCAAAACAAAACATTATTCGAAGCAATCACCGAGGCATTCATGGAGGTTTTCAATGCAAGAAAAGATTGCACTAAGCTATTTACTTGACAAAGGTGCAATACATATCCCAAGGTTGTAAAGAGGAGCAACATTTTAGAAGTGTGAATTTCTTTCGAATGTGTGAAAAGCTTTACGCTGATCCATAGGTGACATGGCATACATTTGTGGAAGATTTATAGTACATATGTTACAGTTCTAAAAAAAATGATTACCATTAGAGCAACTCAAGTTGGTGGATCAGAATCGGAAAGTGACGAGGAAGTTTTGCATGGGAGTCGATGGGCAGTGGCGCATGCAAAAAGGGAGGCTACGTTCGCAGCCACGGGGGGGAAGAGAAGAAGGACCACTATAGCAGTTGTTTTTTGTGGAGACTGACATCAGAGAAAGAAGGGGCATGATCTGACATCGAGAGGTTCCGCCGTTCAAGGGAGAAGAGGAAGCGCTGGATTTTCATAGGAGGAGTGTAGGAGAGGAAGCGGACGCATATGATCTCCCATCCGTGAGAGTCAACGCTGCTCTAATGTTCACGTACTCTGAAATTCAGACTTGCAATCTACATCAGCTCCGTACGATTCCCTCAAATTGCTATGTCGCCCTGTTCTTCTGAAGCGTTCCTTCAAGCGGGAGGCAATAACGCAAGGAACAGGATCTCTAATCACAGGTGAAAGCTTTAGCTCTAGTGTGCTTACTATCACTGGCAGAACAATCTCTGCTTGGGCATTATTCAATGCTTGGTTCATTCGCGTACGTTGCCTGCTTGATCTCATCCTTGTGAAAGTTGAGAGAATTTCGCTCGAGTAGTAGTTGGGTTCTACAATATTCAATGATTGACGATCGTCTCACTTTCTTTTTTTTGATATGATTTCTCTACGTAGATGCATTGACGTCTTAATGATAGATATGATGTAAAAGATATTATCGCAGTAGATTACATTTCATCTACTTTAATCTTAACTTACTTAGCCGTTTCATTTATTCTGTTCTTACAATCCGATTCTATTAAGCTTTTGAAGACATTAAACTATATAGCAAATGTGTCTAACTCTATGAGCGCGTGTTTTAATGTGATTCATATGCTAAAATCGAACGATCCATTGCACTCTGTGGATCTGTACAAGTCCATGTATTTTTGCGCCACAGTTCTGCTTTTTGCACTACAGACAAGATGTGCTTCTATTGAAGAGTTTTAAAATTTAATGACTTAATTTCGTATGTACTGTTTACAATAGAATCTGCATACAAAATAAGGATGAGTAGTTCAGCGCAAAGTTTGACTGTATATTCGCTACAATAACTTAATGTATCTGCGAATGTTGTTCAGTTCTTCTCAAAGATCTATATTCTGTTACAGAGAGAGATTAGGAATCAGAATGAAGGCCAGTATATTATCAACGCTGTATTAAACAAGTTCTAGTGAAATATTGTGCAAAACAGTTGCACATGTTTTTACTTTATAGAGTTGTTAAAAATAAAATCTGCTTTATCTTATATATATTCTGACTATCTCTATCAACACTACGATAAATTTCGGTGGTTCATGCATTGAAGAATTGATAATGATATTTATTACGAAGTTTAACATTTGAGTATATTTATCGAGGGCTTAAGTGCAGCGAATTATAAGTTTTTAAGTATATTGATTGTATATAGTTTTTGATGATCTTTCAATGACAGAGCATCCAATCCTTTCTGTAACGACGCATATAGACTTGACTGTATATTGATTGCAGAGCATATAGACTTAACTTTATATATTTCTAAAACCGAAATAAATCTTTGAAAATGCTTGATTACTTTAATAACAATGTTGTCACATATAATTAGATGAAAGTATCATGAACAATAGAGACAAATAAACAACGAGTAGTAACTACACTCCTTTTAGCTTCAATTTTTCATTCCCTTAATAAAAAGAAAGAGAATAACTCAGTTTCACTTTTGTCAAAAGATTGTTTTTAGGGAGTTCTTTTGCGAACCGTTGGATTGTTATTTATTGTTTTGATGACTTATGATTTTCATGACTAAAGTGTAATCTGACGATTTCTTCATAGTATCGTTGATATTCTTAGAAAAGATGACTAGAATTTACGAAATGTGCTATCAACATCAACTTCCTTGACTTGACACTATCTTTCGTATGTTTGAAAACTCGTTAATGAATGATATTGAAATAAATAAGATAAATTGTTTTGTAAATGTATGACTAATAAATCGTTTGAGTTTCCATTCACTTGAGCTTGCTCCAAGCACTCGGCGTGTGCCGTTATTTGGACGGTTGGCATGATCCACCAACCGTTGTTTTCGCGCCGACAACGTGATGCAGGTATTGAGACTCACGAACCAAATCAATTGGCAACAGGCGCTGTTAGGTGAGGTGGTTGGCTGCTCATCGAGGCTGTGGAATGCCATCAGGGGTGAGACCCTTTGGACTTGGGGGAGCGATGTGCTATCAATTCTGGCCAAACTCCAAAGGAATGGTCGAAATCCTTGTTTCTTCTAGGTAAAAGATCTCCCGAGATAAGAGATCTCCACCGTTTAGACATCGTTGTCTTTATCTCCTCGAAAACAACAAGTTGAAACCCAAATTTTTCCACATGAGGGAGATGATAGATTTGTCCGCCTCATTTGTAATACTCTCTAGCTTGCCATACTCCTCCCCTCCATTGTGGGATTTGGAGGGTCCCATAGGCACTAATCTCATTCACTTGTAACTTTTCTTCTTTATTTTTATTAAAGTCCGGGAGAATAGACTAAGGCCGAACTTCCTTAAAAAAAAAAAAAAAATCGTGTTTAGCTGTAGAGAGGTTGCGTCCAAGTTTTTCGTGACTGATGCCGCCAATAACATCTTGAATCTTGCAGCGAACAATCCAGCATTCAATCCAGCATCCTTAAACCATTCAGCATTCAATCCACCTTGAATCACTCCACATTCAATTCAGTATCAATTCAGTAGCCTTAAAGTGCCTACGTAGTTGCAAATCACGATTCACGATAGATGGTGAGACATAGGCTTGATATTGACGTGGTTTCCTCTGGCGGCTTCGATCTCGGCGGTCGGGATATCGCATTGTGGCGTGTATGGTCACGTGGCGACTGACTTGGTATCACCTGTGGACTAGCTTGGTATCGCTAGGGGAAGCTTGGTATCGTCACGCAGCCACTGGCTAGGTATCGCAAGGGGAAGCTTGGTATCATCATGAAGCCATTGGCTTGGTATCGCGAAGGGAATCTTGGTATCGCAACTGGGGGCAGGTCAAAGTGATATCGTCCCACTCCTGGGGTATCGTCACGCTTGCTCTCAAGCTCTTCCGGTATCGTCACGTGCATTCTGTGGTATTATGAGGCCTCCAAGGGGATTGGGTAGGTGTCGCCATGCCTCCATGCTCGTATCATCACGCCTCCAAGCTTAGGCGCTCTAGGTTGTAGTTGTCTCAAGACACCTCCCCCTTGCTTTGTGTGACACCACACTTCTTGTTGGTCGCCGACATCAAGATATCACCAACTCGCTCTCTTCGGGGTGGTATTGCTCCATCTCGAGATCGCCTCATGGGTGGTTTCATATCGCGGACCAAGCTGGGTGGTTTCACAGTCTCTTTGCTTGGTGCGTGCTATTTCTTGCCGGGTGTGGATGTGTCCTACTTCGCGAAGAGAGCAAATTCGAGCATTTTGAGACCCATTCCACCGCCAAGATGAATGCATTCTTGTGACCCATCACTGTTAGGAGCAATGACGTCCAACGTCTCCACCATGAACTCCGACGAACAAGCAGACAAAAGTAACAATGGCTTGTTTTTTTTGAGAAGTTTCATTGCAAATGTTTGGGTGTCCCTTCACGTTAGCGTGGCTCGCGGTCGTCTGAAGAAGAATTTATGGTTCCTTTGGTGTCGAAAGCAAATCGGGGATGTGATCTTCTGCTATGATAGTGGAAGTTTTTCTCCGGTGGATGTTTCTGGGACCATGCAAAGGCTTGGTGGCCCCCTCCCTTGTATTTAGCAATGTGGCCCTGACCTAGGGGGTGATTGGTAACCTGTCCCCTATTTTGGAGGAGGGATCTTGTGTTGCTCTTGGGGCCTCCGAAGGTTTTGAGCCTCCCTTGTTCTCTCTTAGTGGAGTTCCGATTCTATCAAAGCAAGAAGAGTTGAAGAAAGTATGTCTAGTTGGACAAGTGTTTAGCCCTACCCCTTGCTCGAACCTATATGCCAATGGCTTTGAAAAGAGTGGTTCCCCCATGGGTTGATTGTTAGCAAGTGCTAGTTCTTATTGACTAGTCATATGTTGCTAGTCCTCAAGAATGAAGATATGGTGTTCCAAGCCCTAAGTGTCGGAACCTGGCAAATTCAGCAGACGACCCTATGTCTGTCCAGATGGTCCCCCGATTTTATTCTTGACAAATTGAAATCTCTCCGCTACCCTCTCTAGATCGAGCTCACTAACCTACCATACTTCTTGTATAATTTTGTGTGGGACATCATCGCTCCAATCGGCAATCCATTAGCCTAGTGGGAGGATGTTGGCTGTCTCATTTATGAAGGTGCGAGCACTCTTTCAAGGCTAAATGGCACCTGCAAATCTATGTCGAGGATGACCTCAACTCTCCACTTCCATCAAAGACCAGAGTGGATCTGCGTGAAGGGGATGTCTAGGAGCAAAATTAATTACAAAAACCTACCTAACACGTGTTTTCGTTGTGGACAACAAGGGCACATGATTAAAGATTGCCCAATGAGACAAAAAAGCAAACAAAAACAAGAAATATCTAGAAAAATTCAAGTCAACAATGGGACCCTGAATTGCTCGATGAACGAAGAGGAAGTTAAGGGCTCCCCAAACCCAGAAACCGACTCAGACGGGTTCATGAAAGTAAGAAGAGGAAGATAAAGAAGTCCTAGCGTGACTTCTGAGAGAAACGATATTCCACACACCCCCCCAAACAACTTGTATTGCAAGCTGGAAAAGGAGATTAATAAGCTTGATTACCCAGGTAAGAACTAGTTTGAGGTGGACACCAATGACAAAGCCGTAGAGATTCATGACAACAAAGAAACCATTCAAGAGGACTACACTACAAGCTAAGAAGACGGCTTTACCACTAGTAATGAAGACAATATGCATAGTGAAAGTTCCATCATTGGATCGACTATTCCTGAAATGGTTTCTTGTTCATTTCGATAGCAGGCCTCTCGCAAGGGAAAACAGCCTATTGAACTACCCTAGAAAAGCCCCCATAAGAACAAACTTCTAAGTCGCGATCCCCTCCCAAAAAAAAAGAAAGATGAATCCAAGAAGAGAAAAGATAACAACCCCTCCTGCAAAGAGGGTAACTTACGGCAATGATCATCATCTCGTTAAATGCTAGGGGGCTGTCTGACCGCTCAAAAGTGACCATCATTGGTCAATGGCTTCATGAATTTTGCATAAACCCTGAATTTATCTATATTCAAGAGACTAAAATTGATGGAGCAAACCTCCAGAAATGCCTTAAACATGTCTCCCCAACCCATGTTTGGATCTTGACATTGCACCCTCGATGGTCTGGTGGGATGGTAATTGGTATAAATCAATTCTGGTTTGAAAAACTTGAGAACCCCATTGAAGATCTGTACCATGGGTGGATTGCCATTTCCTTTGGTGCCCCCTTTCGATTCACGTTAGTTTCTATGTATGTCCCAAATGGGGAATTGGAGAGACAAGACACCTAGGCTTCTTTGGACTCGCTCCCCCACAACGTGCTAATTTGTGATGGCTTCAATATGTTCGAGGACCCTGCAGATAGATGGAACAACAAGGACGGGGTCATAGACGATCGTGAGAAAGAAAATTGGGACAAAACTAAATTGCAGTTGAGTTTGATGGAATTCAAAGATTGGAATGTCTTTTCTTGGTGGAATATCCAAGCGGTTGAGGACTTAAGAAAAGCTAGACTAGATAGGAGCTACATTGCTAAGAGCATTGTTCATCAGTGGGGCTATCCTTCCCTCTCGCAATGCACTGACCTCGTCATCTCTAAGCATTACCCGATCATTATCTCATTTGAACGACCCATGTCCAAAACTCATAAGGCTCGTTGGTTCCATGCATGCTCAAATTCTTTTTCTCTCCCCTCCATCCATCAAGAAATTTCTGAAGTTTGGAAGGAAGCACTCGCTAGCTATTTGTCCCCAGCCAAGAGCAGGAGATGTGCGGTTGAGAAGTCATGACAGATCATGATAAGAACTAGGAAGATGCTCTAAACTATATGGTGTCGACGTAGAGAAGCTCTATATCATAGACTATCGAGACTTGAGAAGGAAGTGAACAAAGAAAAAGGTCAATCCCAGAAGGGTCTTCATAGAATCAGAGTGCTGCTGAGATACGAGGAAGAAATACAAGGGAAAAATTTACAAATATTCTTCAAAGAGTGGTCGGCTGGCAAAGAGGATAAGCCCACCAAAGATATGTGCACAATTCTTCATATATAAATGAATCTAAAGGAAAGGACAATATCTTGCTACTACAAAGGCTTGTTACGTATGCAGCAATAGATATTGAATCGAGAAAACTTAAGAACCTTGAAACTACATAAAAACGTTTGTAGATATAAGAAAAGGTAAACGGAAATGAATTTTTATTCCATCAAAGGGCTCAAAGCTTCCTAAGACAAGCATCGGTCTGGCTAAAAACACGAGATCATAAAGTGAGTTTTAAGAAGTTAAAGAGGGAAAAGAAAAAGGAATTGATGAAAGCACTAGAATCTTAGAAACAATAGATATTAGAGGTAATTCCTTAAGTTCAAATCCTTTATCGGGATTTTACCAAAAGGTATTGTATACATTAATAGAGTGATCTATCCAAACTTGAGGTAAATGTCATCCATAGACCTATGTTGAGATAAGTTTAGTTCTCCATACTCATCCTCGCAAAGAAAACTGATGTTCCTTCCTAAGTCTTCCGATGAAGATGATGCTCTTTATCTCTCTCAAACCCTTAACTAATCATGATTTGGATTATTTCCCAATCTAGGCTTGGCATTAGTTCCACTAAAAAGATCCCACAAACCCTTGCCCATGAGGAAGAATTCCATGGATCATAGTTGTTTATATTTCGCTTCTCAATTAGGGTCCTATATTTTGACATGATGTACTCTAACATACTCTCCTTAGTCCTTTTGATGCAAGACGACTGATGAGTATCAAGATTTTTAACCTCTAGACTTCAAAAATACCAAAACTAATAGTTAAAATGGCTTGTTTCTTTACTACTAACCCCCCCCCCCTCCCCTTGAGTTTATTGTGTGTCCTTAAACTTGAATTAGCAGATCTTCGTCTTCTGAGTCCCTCAATGACTCCTATTGGAATTCAAGTGTCTTTCTATGTTGAAATTTAATGATACCAATGAAGGGACAATGTACACTTTCCATATGCAGCATGAATCATTAATGGCCTCAGAGTTTTTTCTCTTGCAACATTTCTCTTGCAAAATACTTGCTCCTACTCTTAAAACCAATACATCCAAGATGGGCTACTTAATGCCTTCACTAGGGATGCAAACAAAAACCGTTGTTCAATCCATAAGTGATTTCTCTCAGAACATCTAGAGATCAGAATTTTGCTTCACACCAACTTTAGAAGACAATAATATTTTTTCTAACAAACCAAAGATTATACAAGATGATAAGGTAATTTAGCTCATCATGCAAAGCTAACTAACACCTATGCACAAAAATAAGAATGTGAGATATGGCTACTCAAAGTATGAAGTAAAGCCTCAAGCAAGTACGGGTCTTGCTTAGCAAGGGGTCTACTAGCTTATTCAAGTGGTGAAACTGATAACGTAGATGGGATCTTCCAAATTCAAAGTACAAGGTGTGTTTATATAACTTTGAAGAGATTCTCTAAATGATAATGAACTATTTTTCTACAACCATAGTGATTTATTTGATAGTTATGAGGGGGATTCAAGTTTCAAAATTGAACTCGAATATTTGTGATTGGATTTTTGCTTCGTATTGCTCCAAGTATCATCAATCTAGAGGGTTCATATGATCCTAAGGTTGAAGCTTCATTTTCAACATCATGCACATGGAGAATTCACATGCTATCGAGAGACATGAAATGACTAGTACAACGGAAGAAATCATCGAAGAAACTTAGGGAAAAAAAAAAAAGCAAAATGGGTTGGAATCAAACCTAATATCACAACGAGAGGTTCTCTAGGAGGCGCGTTCAATCTCTATAGAGAGAAAGGAAGGATTATGGTGAAGTTGCATGTGCCTAGGGAGCCATGCCATTGACAATACAACTAGAAACATCTACCTCTTTATAGGATTTTAAGGCCTTCCCTTTTGAATACGGCTAAAAAATTTATACCAATAATATAGAGATTGAAGATATACCAAAGCATGGAAATGCCACACCATATCACAGAGATAGAGATAGAGAAAGAGATGGGATACGCTAGAGACAGTGAGAGAGAAAGAGGGTCTACCTCTATATTCAGAAAAAAACTATGACATGAAAGTGCGCCTTTTCATTTCAAATATATACTTCTTTTATACATGTTAAAGTGGCTTTTGGCCGACCAAAAGAGAAACAATGAAAGGACGGGAATACCCCTTGTTTATAGAGGGTTGACGAGATCATATCCAACAATTAGGTTTTACAATTTTTATTGTATAGAATAATTTAAAAAGTTAACCCATATTTCTCTTATTAAATCCTAAGACATTTCACCTCAGACAATTCTATATTTAAAAACTCCAAAGTAAAAAAATGCAAGAAAAGTAATAGAAATTAATAATATTATCAAGTATTCTAGATTTTATTCTAGATGAAAAAATTTTATAAGGGTTGGATAAGGACTTAAACAAACTCTATAGCAGTTATGCAACGAAACGTATACCATATGTTGATTATGGACAGAGGCACTAAAGAGACATGCCAAGAGAGATACGAATCAACGAGATCACGTCTCATTGAGCTCTTATGATTAAGCATCCTTCTTGAGAATGGTAACATCACCGTTGTTCTACATCACGATCCTAAACACCTTCTAGCCCTACAGTTTGAGAGATCTACTCAAAGGATGAGTGTGTGATGGTAAGAACAGGGTGAGATGAGATGAGATGTTGAAGGCATTTTTTTCTCATTTTCAGCTTATTCTACATCCAATCATCTAACTTCGTACAGTCTCCATTCATCCTCCCACACCTCCCTCTTCCACTTCCTTATTTGCTCGCGTCCAAGGGCATCAAGCACCCCTTCACTTCCATTCTTCTCATAGGTGTGTGTCTGTGTGCGTGAGAGAGAGAAATAATGCATGCACGTTTTTGAGATTTTATTATATTTTGGAGGTAGTTTTGGTCTCCATAATGCTTCCCATGTATCAATCTAATCTGCAAAAGTATTGGAGTTTCATCCCGAGACTATGAGAATAGCCTGAAAAAAATGTTTCTTTAGCATAAAAATATGTGCGTGATGGTCTTGGAACATGCACAAACATTACGATGTAGGAATATCTTCAAGGTTAGTGTTTTTAGACACACCGAATAGACCTTAGAAAACACATTTGGATTATATTTACACCGATGACTAGGTGACCGCATCTATGAAGATGGTTTAAGAAGGTCGTTGTCTAACTTAGAACCCGAAATCCTCATTTAGAATTTATCATCCCGTGTTCAAATTGCAAGATGTATCCTATATAGAAAAACAAGTAAGCACGAATATGGTCACAAGTTATCAAGAGAGAACTAATGACGTTGGAACATCCATTCCATAAACGAAGCTATGGGAACCAAAGGAGGAAGTCCCTCTTATTTTATATCTTAGTACCCCGCATGAAAAATTTGTACTCTTGCATATCATATCCACTTTGCAAACAACCTCAACACAAGCAAGATATTGAGTTATTTGTGAACAAAGCCATGGAGGAGGTTTTTTGTCATTTCATTGCAGTTTCCCCCTCTCTGAAAGAAAAGCTATTAGTGGATGAGCTTGAAGGTCTTGAGACTCCAAGAAAGATTTTTTATTTAGACTCTAATTACCATTGATTGAACCAAACCAGTAAACTCAGATGATCAACACACTTGGAAAGGAGAACAAGTAATTCTATTTGTAGAAACCAGGCGCTTTCCATAGGCATACGAAATCCATGAGGTTTGGACCTTCAATCCTATACGATCTCATAAAGAGGTCCTGCGACCCATCTGAAGTTAGCTTTGTCCACAACGTGGACATAACATGATTGGATTAAGGAAAAAGTAGACAAAGAAAAGAGAGATAAAGAGATAACAAGATGCAGTTGTATCATGTTCCAAGGATGATTTAATGATTCTACTATGATTTGTCTTCATGGAAATTATAATATTTATATTATATAGCTCCATTAAACAAAATATAATTGCTCTTTAATTAATATAGGTTGACTTGGGAGTTTAGAGTTTATGTCATTGAAAATCTAATAAAAAATATGGAAGTGGAAGTGGATTTTCCTCTCCATGGAAAACAAATTTCAAGTATCTAGCTACAATTCGTTTCATGCATGGATCAAGGATACATAGTTTCATTTTAATCACATTAGCCAAACCGGATATAAGAATACGTATTCATACGATATGTGAAAACTTGAGTGTAGATGTCTCACATGATGACCATCTTCCTTAAAGATAGGGAGCTTGGACGTTTGAAGGAAGCATTCAACATGAAGGATGAAGGAAGAGGTGGTGAAGAGTAGGGCTTGAGATCAATGTGAAGTATTAAGTTCCCCAAAGGCCTTTAGAAATAAAGAGTTTTGGAAGAATCTCCATGATTAATCAAAGTGGGGTTTTTTCCATGATTTTGAGGAAATGGAATATTGACCTCTTTTTTACACATGTTTATCAATACGATTTCTGAAAGAGTAAATTGCATGACTAAATTCAATTATATATCCTCCTTAATTAGTAATCAACTTATGTTGCTGTGAGTTTCATATATGAATTCCACAAGGCATAACATATTCATGAAGAGTTTCATATTTAAGAAAGCGTTTCTCAATGTATTCTAAAAGGTTTGTATTCCTGAAATGGATTTTGATATAAACTAAGGAGTTTTCTTCAGATCCATGTCTGCATATCATTCTTCAATATTATGAACGAACGATTTAAATTAGGTTTGGGCGTCCACAAAAAATCTAGATGAACGTATGTCAAACAACTACCGAAACATACAAAACAGAAATTCCTAATAATTCATCAAATAGTCAGTTTCATCTATGGTTTTACAAGGATTCAATTACGTTTTCTCTACTGGAATGCAGATTCTTCAAAAAAAATAAAAGAAAGTTTGGCAATAGTCTACTATCCCAATCTTCAATTAATAGAAATAAAAACTCTACAAATGAATGGGCCTAGCACCCATGGGATCCCCCTAAACCCACAAAGAAAGGGTTGCTTTAAACTTGCTAGAAAAGATTACAAACAATTTTGATAACCCTTTCCACTCCCTCATGGGGGCCCACTTACTTTTAATCTTTTTGTCCTCAAGGAAAAACACTCTCTGATGTCTAAAATGTGGGAGCTTTTTCCAATTGGAAATTATTTTGCCTAAAAGGAAAAGATCTTTTTCAATTGATCATTCTTTAGGAGGGCTACCAAAGTTGATGGCACATCTCTCTTTTTGGATCTTCCTCAGGGTCTCTCCTCATAGCATTCCACACTATTGAGGAACAGTTGATCGCTTCAACCAATAGTGTTTGCTTCCACTTGATATATCCCTGTAGCAACACAGTTTTCCCAAGGCCTTGCCTGTAATAAAGTAAGTTTGTGATCTAAGGATCCGATTGGTTCAGATAGATCTGAAATCAGAAACCATTTGGTCATCCGTATGAATGACGAAAGATCTTGAGTCTAGACTTACTAGTAGGTCATTTACTCTTGTAACCAAGTAATCCACTTGAGTTAACTTTGGCTAACTGGGACACTTGGCGCACATGTAGTTACATGGATGACACTTGGATGGTTAGTATCCACCTACCCATGTAGGCAGTCCCTTGGAGAGAGCTATATATAGAGGCATATGGTTGGGAGGAGAGCCATTCATTCATGAGCATTTTTAGTTGCTATGATGTTGCATTGCCAGACCTACATTGACTTGGGACAAGAAAAGAAAAGGCGTCCCAATTCCTTACTGCCATGAAGGTATTGTTTACATCATCAAGGGGCTTCACAAAATTTCTTATCTTTTACATTGCTCCAAATTCCATGGTGGAGGATTTGGCACATTAGAACTTATTTTTTAGCTTGGATGCGGGGAAACCAAAAGCATTGGAACTTAAGATCCCATCTCAAACTTGACAAATCCAAACACGGTCTGCTATTTAGCATAAAATGAAGGTCCACATTCTTCTTGCATCTTTTGATTTTACTAAGAATGTTGCAATTTTTCCATCTAAGACCCTCAAGGTGAGGGCATTCATGCCCAATGAGGAGGAGAGTCCTTGAGCACTTCCAAGCATTGAATCTCTCTAGAACAGACACCATTCTTCATAGTGTAGTCTCCAAGCTGAATCAGTATCCTCAAATCTAATCAAGTGGCATGTTTCTTATTTCTAGAGGCATTTCCACAAGCAAAAACCTTTGTTCCATAGCTTCCTAACTTTTTGGAGGTTCTAACACTCAACACCTCTGATGCCCTTGATAGGGAACCATATCGAATCATCTTGTCTAATACCTATAGCCCAATTCCAATCTTCATTGATCTTAACATACTGTTTCACCTTGTTCAACTCTTCCACGGAGAAGAGACTAAGCTTGAGCCTCTAGGAGTCCCCTATTAGGGGGAGAATAAAAGATTGACAAGATCAAGACCCTTCCATCCTCAAAGGCCCACAAGCCTAAGAGTACTCTTGTTTCTAAAAATTAGTTTGGCCCAAGATGCATCTCTGTTGCTCCATGCTTTAATTTACCATTTGACTACATGCTTATTGGCCATTCATTTAATGCCTAGAATGCTAAACCAAGTTGATTTTTTCTACTTAGCCAAGTAGCCCATTTAATTTTGGGGATACCCTTTCTATTAGGATCTCCCATCTAGAGAAAGTTTCTTAAAATTCTTTCCAATTTCACAATTTCTTAGTCCTTTGGTCTCCAAGAAGAGAGAAAGTAAATAATCAAAGAAAGAAGGAACATGTTTACCACTATAGCATGCCCTACGAGGTTCATCTATATACCTTTCGAGTATGTCAACTTGATAACAAGCTTAGAAAGAGCCCTATTCCATTTTTGATTGATTGAGATGTCAAATGCCATAAGAATACCTAATAAGTAGAAGATTTGTCACCTTGGGATCATATAACAACCATAATCGAAGCGTTGGTTGCCTACAAATGGCCTTGAAAGCTGTTTTGGAGTGGTTTATTTTGAAACTCAATGCCTCACAATATATATCGATGCTGGCCAGATTGTTATGCACAAAAACATACCTTTCATCAACAAAAAGTTCATGATCGATCTTGATTGAGGGGAGAAAGAATCTTGATTGAGGGGAAGAAAGACACCTTGAATATGACCTAGACATTCATGATTTTCAAGAAGGAAGCTGAGATGATCGAAAGCAATCCCAAAGATTAGAGGGGCCAAGGGGCAACCTTGCTTGATTGAACATTTTAATGAAATAGCTTTAGGAATTTGGCCATTGATGTTTATCTGTGTTGACTCATTTCCCATCAATGTTGAGAAAATCTTAATGAATTTTTGGCCACAACCTAGGTCTTTGAGAGATTAGAGAATGAAGTCCCACTCATGTTTGTAATAAGCTTTATCGAAGTCAATCTTAAGGAAGAGGGCATCTTGAGTGTCCACCATCTGTTCTTTCCGTACAGTATTAAATACTAATGTTCAAGTATATTCATAATCCTTTAGGTTCTTTCATATTTCATTAGTCGAGAATTATGCGTAATCAGTGCAAACTGCGTAGAGTTCAGAGCTTGTACGGACTTTAAAGAAGGAAAGACACATTCTCTACTAAATAATAAATTATATATCCTTGAACTTGCGTGCTTGAGAACACGAATAAATGCTATTTATTTCATTAAATTTAACATTTCAATATGAAGTAGAGTGTCGGAATGATGAAATTACTGTTTCTGTGCTTCAATCTAGTTTATACACTATTCTAACATGAAGCAGCATTCGGACTTCGGGGGTAAAAATTTCAGGCACTGCATTCATGAATTACTATGCAGTTTTCAGACGAATGATCACAACTGCGTAGCCGATATTTTGATAGCAAATGTTCTTTAATCCTAGTCCTACCTTGCTACAAAAATATCGCCCCTTAGTCTTTGAGCACGATATCAAAGACAATGTATATTAGACATGAATGTTTTAATGAATTCACATTGACATCCTTTTTCTTCGTATGATATCTCCATTGGTTTAATAATCATTAGTCGATATTCGTTGGGAAGTTTCTATCAACATGAGCATAAGATCAGATCTGATTCTTTCTCTTTTTGTTGTTGGCTTTTATTTCTAGAGCATGAAGTGCCATCCCTGAGGTCTTATAGACAGACCTTATGCGGTGGAACAAATTCAAATTTGGAGCTCTTTCATATAGGGAATATGATGCTTTCGCTCATGGCTTGAAGACACATTCCTTTGATTGCGATCTTTCTTAATAGGAAAGAGATCGGTGATCTATTTCAATCAGAAAACAGTTGCCTGCATATAATTCTTTCGGAGAAAAGGATAAGAAACTTGTTATTTTTGGTTTTCTCTGATAGCAAGATGTAATTGTCTTTTACTATGGCGTGCCGAACCTGCAACAGGAGCTGATTTGCATTGATTCGACCATAAAAATAAAAGGCGAAGTGTACTATCTAGATAGAGATTGCTGAGATGTAGAAGACGATCGAAAACTCCAAAGCTGCGAATCGAATGGGACAGATGTCAAAATAATTGTTAATCCAACTGAGTTTTCTAGTTAGATGTAGAAGACGATCGAAAACTCCAAAGCTGCGAATCGAATGGGACAGATGTCAAAATAATTGTTAATCCAACTGAGTTTTCTAGTTGAAAGATTTGCATAGTTCACTTTAATATGTACGTCTCTGCTGATCATTTGGGCACATGAGCAGCATATCCATTTCTCACAATCCCAAGAGCAGAAATAAGCAAGGCACTAAGAACATATCCGGCAAATCACTCTGTTCACGACACAAGGCCAAGCATAAGAACATCAAGTTATGCATCGAATCTTAGATTCGATATGTGGCAACGAGAGGGTCTAATTTGCTGGCGGATCATAATCTTAAATATGCGAGGATTGTGAGTGCTTTGTATTGAACAATCTTGCAAATCTCTTGTACTGATCTCCAGATCAAGCGAAAATCAGATATGTCAAACCTCCAGTTGTAAAGTTTGTGAAACCTTTGTAGTGTTCCAATGAATGTGGATCCACTTTGTTCCAGGCGATTTAGTGCTATTTACAATGTGCTTAAGAATAGGATTACCTTGGAAGGAAGTGACTATCCTTCTTGAAATTGAGAGTTATTATAAGGACTGTTTCAGTACCTGAATGCAGCGAACATGGTTGTCCACTGTTGTCGTTGTGGATATGAGAGGAATCAGTGATGAGGCAATGATTTGGACTGACAGTAATATGATTTAGATTTTGATTAATTGCGCAAGTGGAGACAAATGAGTTATCGTTTTCGCAGCACCGGACATGAAGACTCCAGATGAGAAGGAGGATTAAGCAAGATGAAGATTGATTTAGAGTGAAAGTACTATGATCTAGAATTCAATTAATTGCGCAATGTCGAGAATAAACAGTTATTCGTCTCGCGCCACTCGACATAAAGACTCGAGATAAGAAGGAAGATTAAAAACGATCAAGATTGTGTTCATGTATATAAACTCTTTTTTCCTTTCCATAGTAAATTCTGAGTATTATTCACAGCAATCCTATCCATTCTTTAGACAATGTGTTGTTTGGAAAATCGATCAAACAAAGAATGTCACATGCTTCTCGAATGAGGGTATGTAGGATAAGAGATCATGAATATAAAGAAATGTATAATCATTGGTAGAAGATTCACGATTAGCGATGCATTCAACACCCATGCCTCTCCGGACAAGTGTTGGAAGTTGGCTAGAGAGCAAACTCAATATCTCCTTACCAAGTCTAAAAATGAGATTCAAAGAATATCACGTCTGATTTACGTTAAAGGTACTCTTGATCCTTCACATGCCTTCCACATGATTTCTTAATTGTTTGATAGTCTCTACTCCTCTCCCGTGGTTTTGGTCTTCTATGATTTTTTGAAAGCTTGGATGAATACATTAGAGACTTCATGTGTAAGAGAACGACTATTACAACCACCACCTGCTAGAGAGATGACTCTCCTCCCAACCATAAGCCTCTATATATAGCTCTCTCTAGAGGACTGCGTTCTTGGGCAGGTGGGTACTAACCATCCATGTGTTCACCATGTAACTGCATGTGCATGATGTGCCCAGTTAACTCAAGTGGATGCTTCTAGAAGGCTCTAGAACTCTTAGGGCAAAATATTCTCCCCATGTATGCCATGAGGATTGAACCCAAGACCTTCTCCTTCACACCCTTGAGACTTAACCACTAAGCTAAGTGGATCACTTGTTACAAGAGCACATGACCTCCTAGTAAGTCTAGACTTGAGATCTTTGTTCATACACATGGGTGACCAAACCGTGTCCGATTTCAAATCTCTCAGAACCAACTGGACCCTTAGACATAAACTTACTTTATTACATCATGCATATTTTTTAGGTGTTGTCCCATGCATAATTTTCTCTCATATGATTGATAGAGGTCTTAAAAAAGCCCTTCATAAAAATGAACTTGATGAATCTTGCAAGACCATTGTGTTGCCCGAAATAGCTACAAAGTTGTTGACATATTCATAAGACGGTAAGAGAATTTCAATGGCCTTTGGCCCAACGAAAAATTTTGTGACAACTTTCCAATAAGATACATATTATGTAAAATGTAATTGGAAAGGCAAGATAAAGTAGGGAGAGTTCTTCTAGAGGTTGTAGGACACACTAATGTTCACTCTAAAGTAGAAATTTCAGGCAATCGTTTTGCCAAAACCTTCATATATACTTTTATTTGCAACTACAAAGTCCCTATCTAAAGGTCCAACTAACCAAAGAAAGTGTTCACCTAAACTTTGTTTCAATTTAAAACCACAATAGATACTTAGGGTAGAAATTTATTATAGAATCTCTAGTAAAATCGTGTCTTATTGTTTTGGCCATGTTCATTTGAGCCGTGATCTCCACTTCCATCTCGTTGATTCTGCAATTGAATAGGATTTTTGTATCCGTACCCTTAGATGCCGTATGACCTTCAAAGTGGTCACTATGATCTCTTTGGAACTTCCAATCATTAATTCACTCTCTTTTTTTTGTTTGATCTAAACATTAGAATAGTATATTGGACCCTATGGGTCCAAGATCAATCTCTTTTTTTATCGACTGTAGCTTAAAATTTCATCAAGTGAACTACTTAATAAACTGTGTTCATTGCTAAAGTGATGAAAACCCACCAATATACCTGAAAAGGCATGGATATAAGAGACGTATATATATCATGCACATATGATTTGTCCTTTATTATAATCAAAACAACAACATATATGCATGTAGCTTTAACAAGAGTAAACCATGCATATATAGTATATCTATCAACTTAAACTTTTCAGCACCCTACATACCCATAGCTGACCGAGTCTTTTCATAGTAGTAGATATTTTACTTTTACCTATCTTTACCGAATGTACAACATTGCTAGAAAAAATTCCTATACTAGAATTATAGTTTATTGGTAGCTCATCGTTATCATTCTGTAGGCTATTAAGAATATCTTTTCAGTCCTTTATGTGACTCCGCTATCCTATATTAATTATTTTCATGTTCTGGGAGAGATATTGAATATAATTGTAACATGTTTTTCAATGCCTTTTAAAAGATAAAGTGATCATTCTTGCATCACACTTTTAATATGGTAACATCGTATATTTGGAGCAAATGTATGCTCATCTTAACATGTTTAATGGTCTAATGAAAGTTCTACTATCTTCCTATGGACAGTAAAAGTAGAATTTCTTTATAAGATAAGAGGTGAACAGATAGGCAGATTGATAGAAAGAGAGAATGAGAGAGAGAGAGAGATAAAGTAATGATAGACAAAAGATACACAAAGGACTAGAGCATTGTGAATAGAGAGAAGAGAAGTGATTGTTATTTATATGATGAATATAAAGTTGTAGATCTTAGCTTTTTAGTTCAAAAACTCGTTTAGATTAATATTCATACTGGCACTGAAGGTTTATTCATCGTTTCATTAAGCTTCAATTTAGAGCCATCCATCTTACACGGTACACTCCTTGGAATTAGTATCGTATTTCCATTGATAGCGTTGAAATTTGTTTATCTTAAAAAGATAAGCTCATATGTATATTAGCAAGGAGATTACTGATGACTTTACTGGTTGACCTACTAAAATTTTGTCTACTTGAAGAAAACGAAGTAAGCTAATGCAATTTTCCAATGGCAATTTAATATACACACAGAAACATGCACGTGTGACGGTAATTTTGTGTGTCTATGGCCACATATTTCGGTATATACATAAACATACATTAACTCCAATGTATATTAGCAAGTAGATTACTGATGACTTTACTGGTTGACCTCCTTAAATTCTTCCTAATTAAAGAAAAAGAAGTAGGGTAATGTAACTTTCCAACGGCATTGCAATATACACACAAAAACATAAACATACATACACGCACACACAAATGCATATATATATATATATATATATATCACAATAATGCCAATAGATTGCTCTTATTGAAAGGTTGTCTCATATAATCTTTAAGCTCCTCTAACTCAAATGGTCTATTGCTAATATCCTCATAATATTAGGAGAATGAAAAATGAAGAAAACTCTTACATCCACAAAGAAAACAGGAGCGTGATCCGATTGAGGCGTTTCCTTTACAAAAGCTTGATCCAAGATACCTTCTCATCCCTTTAACCTTTTTTTATGCATTTGGAAAGAAGCTTTTAGTCACATGTAGACATGTTTATTTATCCATTTGTAAAGAAGATTTTACTCACATGTACACATGTTCTTCAAATGAAGCTACTACACAAATTTCAAACACATAATCTTAATGGCACAAGATCCTCCATAAATAGATTTCCAACATCTTTGACTCCATCCTCAACATAATCTATTAATACATGTAATGTTGATATATTTAGGTAGTGATGTGTGTGATCACAATAGGACCATCGGGGCACCGTTTTCCCTCTTTAGGAGGTCCCCCCCCCCAACTTGTACATACAACTATAACCCTAGCATCTCACTTATCTTATTTTCCCTTGGTATAACATTCGGTATTTTGTCTTGTGCTCTAGGCTTCTTCTTCTTCCTTGTGCTATACACGTGCTTCCGTGAAAGAACTTGGAGAAGCTTGTAGGTCATAGAAAAGTGAGTTGCAAAGCAACGAAGTTCAATCTAGCCAACTATCACAAGACCAACCCTTGATCTTATGGACACTCAAATTCAATACATACTTTCAAGCATCAAATAGAAAGAGTCAATACAAAATAGATAGGTTTGCACATTGACTAGCTCAAAAAACTTACTATCTTTGGATGAGACAATCAACTTCAAATGCTCATATTAGCCAATATGATTAAAATTGGAAAACATCCTTTTGGATGAGTGATCAAAAATAGGGTATAGTGTATAGAATGCACAAGATTACAAGAAATAATAAAAATATGCTTTTGGGATGAGCCTAACACTCAACAAAGGTACCTCCTATTTTTAAGGAGTGAGTAGAGATAGACACTGAGACAAAAAACTGAGATTTCTCCCAATTTACTAAACCAAAGTCTTTGAAATTTTATACACATTAACTAGACACTACTAGCTCTCCAATGAGTGCTCAAAAATGCAATTTGAAGCTCTATAGAGAGACCTCTCCAAGCTTACTATTGTTGAAGAAGATGATGCAGAAAGATGAAGAAACAAGACAATGATGGCCACAAGTGCATGTATATTGCTTCCATGTAATGTACAAGTCATATGAAGTCTTTATGTCGACTCTTGAAGTGCTCCACAATTTCTCCAAGTTGAATTTGAATTCAAATGAAGGCAAAATAAGTTGTTGGAGTGAATCAATTCACTTTCCTATAATCTAGGAAAAATGAAGACCTATTTTGATCTACTTTTAGGTGATTGATTGATTAATTGATTGCAACTCAACCACCTCAAATTCGTGAACATTTAGCTCTCTTTTTCTTCTTTTACATGTCTAAAGCTCTAGGCTTTTACAATGGAAAATTATCCATAAGGGTAAAACCCATGTTAATGTGAACACTTTTTAGGAGTATTTATCGCTTTTAAGCCTGTCACTTTTTAGCTATTTCAAAAAGCTTTTTAAATAGTGAAAAAATAAATTCATAATATCAACTTGCTAGACGTACGATCACTACTCATCTGGTGGCCCGCTGGGTATTATGGCTAGAACATCGATATTAAATGTCATTATTCCTCACATAGTCCACAAGGTAGTGAGTCTATGGAGTCTACGCTATTAGAAGGTCCGCGCGACTTCATCAGTCATGAGAGAAAGCTACCATCAATGAAGCTGTTCCATCAGACGATGAAGGTGAAACGCAATCTCTAGGAACGAGTATGAGCACGTATGGGGTCTAGCATCCATGCATGCAGCATTTAGGTTCTCGAATGGCTAGGAGTAATTTCTATGTTTCTAATGTAAGAGCAACTATTTTTAGTAGAGGAGAGGTGCCATCTGTTAAGAGTCCATCATTGAAACGGAAGCAATGGACCTAGTAAGCTCCTCATTGATTCGATTTATTCAGCTCATTAATAAGCCTGCATACTCATTCCACCCTACCTAATGAATGCAGGGAGCTATCCCATGGGAAACTATCACGAGAGGCTGTGAATTGCATAACACCTATTGACTTTCTTTTGCTATTTTCCATGAACCATATAGAAATAGGGACTCTACACTTAATCTTTGGTGCTACGACTAAATTAATGGGCATGCATTTTTGAAACAATTTTCCTTGTTGATGTAGGTGGATATATCCGACATATCCAAAAGTGTTAGACCACAGTGTATTCTGCCAAAAAAAAAGGATGTCCACACCATTTACGGCCTGTGTATTGCTGGTATAGATCCAGGTACTATATCAGAAAAATTGGCTAATGAGGTAGATTGGTTGTCTGTCTTGAAGGTAACTCGACTCAAGGGGAAGAATATGAAAATTAAATATGTCAGCCCATGGTTCTATGATGCATTGATGGTGTTACATCAGAAAGTCTTCTAGGAGATACCAACAAACTATGAATTGTCTGTACAATTCCCTAGAGCCTTTGCATTTGAAAACTGTTGAAACATAAAAAAATCCAGCTATGTACCAAGTGGCATGGGCTATAGCTATAGAAGCTTCTATTGAAAGATGCAGGAAGATGGGTACATTGCAGTCAAATATGCAAAGGTTTTACAACTGTTTGAACGATGATGATTCACCACTTTTAGAGCCTTTGGATGCAAACTTGTAGGAGTAGAAAGAAGATGTTGAGTTATATGCTCGACAAAGTATGACAGTTGCTGCCATAAGGCAAGTGGAGGGTACTAAGATTCTACATACTTTAGAATTGTTAATTGATAGTGAAGAGAATAAGTTGGATAAGGTCAAGCTTGATTTGGATCAAGCCAAGCTATCAAAGGGTGCTGAGCCTAAAGTGACTACAACAATCATTGAGATGAGAAAAAAGTTATAGGTATCCATAAATGAATTGAATTTTGATGTGGAAATGTCTCCTAAGAGGAGGATTCACTTGGGAACACAAATTCAGATATATAATGTTAATCTAGCATTGTTAGGGGTTGAGCCAGATGAGAATGACAAGATGCCTGAATTGGAGGTAATATTTAGCTTTATTGACATTGATTCGCACATTTTTCTAAGGTTCAATACTGAGCTATTGGATTGTTACATACACAAGCTGAATATAAGTTGCATGAGGATCGGCTCGAGGGCGCAAATCAACATCTATCCTTTGTAAAGAACATGTTAAGCATGACGGATTCAAATGAATTGTCACCATTATTGCCATTACCTCCCCTAGAGTTACCATCAGCCCTCATACTCAGTGTTTCATCCATGTGCATAGCATGTGGTTTGAATATTGAGGAGAGGGTCATCCTACCCAATCTGCATTTGAATAGATCTTGATATCAATATCTGAAGTGTAAGGAAAATACAAACCATGATTCTGTGCACCCTTGAGATACTTCAAGATTCTCTTGGCAGCCTCCATGTGAGGTATCGTTGGCTTGTGCATAAATTGACTTAGCACACTAACTCCATATGCAATATCTATCCTTGTTAAGGTAGCATAGTTTAAACTACCCACCATACTTTGATAACCTGTAGTGTCATTGACTTCATCACCTTCATGGGCGCTTAGTTTTAGGTTTACCTCCATTGGAGTACTTGCTACTTTGGCATCCTGCAAGTGAAACTTCTTCAACATATCTTCTATTTATTTTTTCTAAGTATTGTATACCCCTGAATTAGTGTAGACTAACTCAAGCCCAAGAAAATACTTTAATAGACCAAGATCATTGATCTTGAACTCCTTCATCATTTTGCTCTTGACTTGTCTGATTCCATTTACATCATTACCTGTAATTATGATGTCATCAACATAAACACAAAGGTATATTACCTCTGAATTACTTCTCTTGATGAATAGAGAAGTATCTGCCTTGCTCATAATAAAACCTTGATATTGGAGGTATGTAGTTAACCTGTAATTCCATGCCCTAGGTGCCTGCTTCAATCCATATAAAGCCTTTTTTAATTTGCAAACATATGTTACCTTCTTAGGGTCCCCATAGTGAGGAGGTTGTGACATATATACCTCCTCTGAAATCCATACATTCAAGAAAGCATTCTTGACATCCAATTGGTACATATTCCAATTTTTTGATGCAGCCACACTAACGAACACTCTGATAGTTGGCATCTTGGCCACTTGTGAGAATGTCTCCTCATAGTCAATGCCTTGGGTTTGTGCAAAACCCTTGGCTACCAATCTGGCTTTGTACCTATTAATTGTGCCATCAGAATTTCTTTTAAGTTTGTAGATCCATCTAGATCCTATTGCCTTCATGGAGTCCTTCTTGGGTACTAACTCCCATGTATCACTTTCTTTGAGTGCTTCAATCTCCTCATCCATAGCTTCTTTCCATTGTGATTTCGTTATGGCTTCCTCATATGATCCTAGTGCTTCATTTGACAAATCTTTGGCAAGATAAATAGAATGTTTAGTAACAAGAGATGTATCTACCCATATCTGATAGGTTTTCTGCTTTCTCTTTGTGATCTTCTGATTGATTGAGTTGAAGATTTAGGTATATCTTCAAGCTTCTTCATCTTCATTTTTCCCTTGGACTTCCATGGCTTGAACTCTTCAAGATTGATAGTGTCTTCATCATCTGAACTTGTGTCTTCATTCTGAGTTGGTTCCTCCTTAGCAAGACTTGAAAACTCCTCTTCCAAATCATAGGGTAATTTAACCTTCCTGTATTCATTCTCATACCAAGAATCATTTTCATCAAAAACAACATCTCTGCTTACCATGAATCCCTTATTGGAAGGGTTATAAAACCTGTAACCTTTTTTATTTAGATCATACCCAATAAAGATGCACTTTTCAGCCTTTGGGTCTAGTTTACCTCTTATCTGAGACGGAATGTGTACATATGCTACACATCCAAATATCCTGCAATGGTCTAGTGAGGTTCTCTTACAATGCCATGCTTCAT
This sequence comes from Ceratopteris richardii, assembly GCA_020310875.1. Classification (NCBI taxonomy): domain Eukaryota; kingdom Viridiplantae; phylum Streptophyta; class Polypodiopsida; order Polypodiales; family Pteridaceae; genus Ceratopteris; species Ceratopteris richardii. The sequence goes on from CM035416.1 coordinate 97,658,656, forward strand.
AGGGTGTCATCCCATCAAGGGATTTAGATGGTAACCTGTTTATGAGATAAGTGGCAGTAGAAACACTCTCTACCCATAGATAATTAGGTAACTTTTTCTCATTCAACATAGACCTAGTTGTCTCAACAATCAACCTATTTCTTCTCTCAGCTACCCCATTCTATTCAGGAGAATACCTTGTGGTGATTTCTCTTTTGATGCCTTTGTCCTACAAGAAATTTTAAAATTCATTGGAGAAGTAATCATCTCCTCCATTTGATCTTAGTCTCTTGAAATTCTTTCTTGTATGATTCTCAACAAGTGCAAGGTATTTCTTAAAGCAATTAAACACCTCATCTTTATGCTTCATGAAGTACAATACAGTCCATCTGCTATAATCATCAATGAAAGACACATAGTACCTCGATCCTGAGACTGAGGGGTCTTTGCTTGGTCCCCATACATCTTTATGGACAAGCTCTAGGTAATCTTCATGCATGTAACCTTTCCTTGAGAAGGGTAACCTGTGAGACTTCCCAAATTGACAAGCATCACACTTATAAATTATATGTTGCTTGGATACATTAGGTATTCCAAGCACACATTGGTCCCTCCATATTTGCTTCAAGGTTCTTTCTCCTATATGCCCTAATCTTTTGTGCCAAATCTCAAGTTTTGAAAGTGTTTGATCTTTATAACTGTATAGTGTAATAATCTTTGTGTCTTCCAACTCAAAAGTGAAAAGTCTACCTGATTTTTCTCGTTTAGCAATCCTCTTGAACCCATGTCTTGGATCCTCCACAAATGCTCCATATTGGTTGAATCTAACCTGCAAACCTTTCTCCACAATCTGTCAAACACTCATAAAATTTTTGGTAATAGTTGGTACATAAAGTACCCTGCTCAACAAATTCTGATTTCCATCACAAGTTTTAACATTTCCAACTTTAACTACTGAGTGCTTGGTGTCATCACCTGTTTGGACTTGATGCTTACCTTTTGGTTCCTCAAGACCAGAGAGTAGTGCTACATTGCCAGCCACATGATTTGAGCATCGTGAGTCAATGTAGAATAGATGATCATCATTTGTACCTAATTTTGAAGTCATGTTCATGATCAAAAGAGAGTCATCCTGGTCCTCTGTGTAGTTGTTGTAGTCTTCCTAGATTTGAATCCTCCTTGGTAGTTGCCATTGTAATTATTGTTGTAGTTGTTGTTGTTGTAGCCTTGGTGATGATTAAATCTACCTCTTGATTGTGAGTATCCACCTCTTTGGTATCTTGTTCCTCTCTCATTCTTGTAATTCCTGAAACACTCATCTGTAGTATGATTTGATAAACCACAAATGTTACATGGTGAGGAGTTATAGGATCTCCCCCTACCTTGCTTACCTCCTCTGCCCCTTCCTCTTGATGATCTACCTCTCCTTGGATAGTTGGCTTGGGAGGTAGAGCCTTCATCTTCAACCTTCTTGTTCTTGCCTTTATCTTTAGACTTCTTATTAGTGTATAGGGCAGAAGAGTTATTACCTTTGGATGTATCTCCATTCTTATTGAGCTTTGCTTCATGAGTAAACAATTGTCCCATGAGAGTTGTAAGATCTGCAATTTGCATGTCGATGTAGATGTCCATGGCAGTGGTGAAGCTTTCCCATTTGTCATCATCCTTGATCCCATTGATCACTTGCCTTACAGTCTGCTCTTCTTCAATCTCTTCTCCTATGCTTGCTAACTGATCTGCCACATCTTTAATCTTGGTCACAAATTCTGAAACAGCTTGCTTAGGTTGCTTCCTATATGTTCTGAATTCAATCCACAACTGATTTTCTCCTAGCCCTTGTGTTGGAGGAAAAATATAATGACAAGGTTTCCCAAGTCTCTTGGGATGTCTTACAATCTCTAATATGTGGCAAAAGAAAATCAGAGATGGAGTTGAGTAAGTAAGACCTTGCCAACGCATCCTTAGCACACCATGTGTTGAGGTTTTCATGTTCTTCCTTGGTTGGTAATCCTCCTGTTTTGAATGAGTGCAATTCCTCATCTCCTGAGATGTATCCATAGAGACTCCTTCCTTTTAAGTAGGTCTTCATCCTTAGAGACCATGCTTGATAGTTGTTCTTGTCCAATTTATCAATAAATGAAGGAAAACCATCTCCCATTTTACCTTAATTTGCTCTGATACCACTGTTGGGAAAGATGGATGGATGCTCCAAGAGACTGAGTAGGTACTGCTAAAACTTGCTTTGTACCAGCCCTCTTTTGCTTTAGGCTTGATAAGTAGACCTCCTTAGCTTTCCAATGACACCATAAAATGAACTATGTACTTTGGAAATGATGTGTGTAATGATTGAACCAAAAAATAGATAACTTTGAAACTCACAAACTCAAGAGAACCTTCTATTTATGTCTTGACACCTGCTGGGTATTTTGCTCAGTATGACCAGCACAGTAGGAATTGGAAAAATGCATTTTTGAGGTATCTAATTAGCTTAGTAAGCTAACTATTTCAAGTGGAATGATGTAAAAAGATAAACTATGCTAAGAGAAAACAATTTAGCAAAATAAGCTATACCCCCGATTTTTTAGGACTGTAGCAGATATTGACTAGTGATCACCTCGACGTGTATTTCTCTAAAATGGCTGAATAGAATCTCTTCAAACTCTGATAATATGTAGAAAACTTTGAGAAGAATCCAATAAGCTTTGAATCACTGAATGTGATGGAGAAATGACTGAGATATGCACTTCACAAGTTGACAAACATTTTGCGTAGTATGATAGAGAACTCAGAAATGAACAATGTGAATATATGTATTAATGAACACTTGTATACAAATCCATTGGCATGAAAATCATTGCCTAATGGTGTAGATAGGTGTGGGCTATAGTGTAGGCCTCACACACACTCAAAAGCAATAATGAGAAGCTCGGCAGTGATGAGTTCTACCCGCGACTTTTCCATGTCCATTTTTATAGAGAATGAGTAAGAATTTGAATCAAAGATATTCCTTTTTCCACGAATCCTTTTGGTAGATGATTACAAAAGATTCCAAGTCAATTTGACTTTTACAATGAGATAAAGTGGTAATTAAGCACTAGTACTAGTTCCTATGCTTCTTCACATATGTAGGGTCTTCAAGATGTCTTTCAAGCCAAGTGTTTAGGCTTGTGATTTACACCAACAACTATCCCCACGTGTGGCATCATCCAAATCTATTAGCTATCATCATAGTCTGTGATCAACCTATTTCATATCGATGTTATTAAAATATTTTGTTGTCTCTGCCTCGTGTTATATACCCTATACATATTTGATAGCTCAATTGTGTCATTGATTGTAATAATGTAAACAATTCTTCTTTTGGTATTATATGGGAAAAATGGCCTTTGTCCATAAGGAAAGTACCAATTCGGAACTAATTTCAAGTCTTAATGCCATCATAAAGATTAGAAACACATTTGTATAAATTTTACAATCGTTCCTCTCATGATGCCTTTTCACAATGATATGATTTGGATATTAGTTGATAGTTTCAAAGTGAGGAAATTGATTTCACTATTTAGTTCTACTGTTCACCTTCTTACAGCCACTACAACATATCGGGCGTATACCGAGGCTTTTACGGAGGAAAATGAACGGGTGCAATTTTGCCCGGACGTCGGTGTAAGGGTTGGTGTAGGCATTGGAACCAAAGCATCAGTATAAGTGTCAGTATAAGCATCGATATAAGCGTCAGTATAAGCGACGGTATAAGCAATAGTATAAGGGACGGTATAAGCCATGGTATGCCCCTGGGCAAAATAGTCAGTATAAGCATCGGTATGTGCCTGGGGATACCCACGCTTATACCGTCGCCTATACTGACGACCATATCTGTAAAAATTTTTTGGGCAGAGTATGTTGTCTCTTGCTACAACAACATTCCCATGCTTTTGTGTAGCAAAAGACAATACACTCTGCCCAAGAAAAACCCGAGTACATGTGACATGTATGACAATCAACAAAAACATGATTTGATAAAGCAAAACATGCTTTCAAATACAAAAGACATGAGAGAAATCAATCTTGAACCATGTACAAAGAAATGAGACACATTGACATGATATTTATAAACAACAACTAGAACACATGTATATATGTGTATGCCTATGTACATACATGTGTATGTGTATATGTATTATGTGTGTATATTTGTATATGTGTATATATTTGTATGCATTTTTAAAAACCCTAAAACCCTAATTCTAATGACCTCGACCTAAAACATGTGTATGTGTGTATTTTTGTGTATATATATGTGTATGTGTGTGTATGCATATGTGTATCTATGTAAAAACCCTAAAACCCTAATCCTGAAGACCTAGACCTAAAACATGTATATGTGTATGCATGTGTGTGTATATATGTAAAAGCCAAAAACCCAAATCTTAAAACTCTAAGCCTAAAACATGCATATATATGTTGAGAGTGATGGTTGGATGCACTCAGGAAATCAGTTGGTGCTGCAAAACCTGCTTCACACCTGCCCTCTTTTCTCTTCAGATATGCTTAGTACACTTGTTTAGCTTCCAAATGACACAAAGAAACCATATATGTACTTTGGAAATGGTTTGGGTAATGATCAAACCAAAACAGATAATTTGGTACTTCAAAAACCAAGAAAAAGTTTCTATTCCTGTAGTGATACCTGCTCAGACTTTTACTCAGTGTGACCAGCACACTTAAAATTGGAACAATTCCTTTTGGGAGTATTAAAGTACCTTAGTAAGCTACCAATCACAAGTGGAATCACTTCAATTGATAAACTATGCACTGAGAAATAAGTTTAGCAAAATTCTATTTACCCCCGACTTTTTAGGAACTCTGCAGACACAGACCAGTGTGCACTTCGAATCGGATTTCTCCCAAATGGCTGAATGAAATTCTCTGAGATTTTGTATGCTTGTAGTAGACCTTGAGCTGGTTCCAATGAGCTATAGATCACTTGATTTGGTTCAGTGAGCACTGAGAAATTCTTCTTGGAAATTGGCAGACTTGGACTAGGAAACTCAGACAAAACAGAGATGATGAATGTATACTTCTATTGATAAATGTGTTTGTACAATCTCATTAGCTTGACAAGCATAGCTAAATGAGGTATTGTGGTGGTGGCTATGAGATAGCATTCACACACAATGAGTTACAATGATAACAAAGCCTCGGGGAGTGAGCTAGAGTGAGTAACTAACCGCGACTTTTTCACTTCATCTTTTATAGGAGTTTTTTTTATCATTTGAATTTGAAATTCAAACTAAGGCTCCCTAGAATCTCTCCTCTAAAAGTAGGGAGATATTCTCTCCATCACAACATTCAAATTTCCACGACTAATGAGGTAGGTGGATGACTTCAAGTGATTACAAATAAATGACAAGTCACTTAGACTTTTACAAGGGGGTAAAAAGTGAAACCATCTAAGCATATGTTCATATGAGCCTTGCTTCAAAGTGAAGTCTTGATGAAGCTTTGTCCAAGCTAGTTTTCCATGAATTCAATGTTCCAAGCCAATGTGTTAAGGCTTGTCTTGCACCAACAATCCTGAAGACCTAGACCTAAAACATGTATATGTGTATGCATGTGTGTGTATATATGTAAAAGCCAAAAACCCAAATCTTAAAACTCTAAGCCTAAAACATGCATATGTGTGTATGTATATGTCACATGTATGTATGTGTGTATGCATGTGTGTATATATCTATGTGTGTGTGTATGTATGTATGTATGTATGTATGTATGTATGTATGTATGTGTGAATGTGTGTATGCATGTGTATATATATGTGTATGTGTATTTGTATAATGTGTTTATATCTATATATGTGTGTATGCATGTATGTATATATGTAAAAGCCAAAACCCCTAATCCTAAAACCCTAACCCTAAAACATGCATATGTATGTATGTGTCTATATATATATATATATATATATATATATATATATATATATATATATATACTACATATATATATATATATATATATATATATATATGTATGTATATATGTATATGTGTGTGTGTGTTTGTGTCTGTGTGTATGTGTATGTGTGTGTGTGTGTGTATGTGTATATGTATTATGTGTTTATATGTGTAGATGTGTGTATGCATGTGTGTATATATGTAAAAGCCAAAAACCCTAATCTTGAAACCCTAACCCTAAAGCATGCATATGTGTGTATGTATATATGATGTGTGTGCATGTGTATGTATGTATGCATGTGTATATGTGTGCATGTGTGTATGTATTATGTGCATATATGTGTAAACATAAAAAACCCTAATCCTAAAACCGTAACACTAAAACATGTATATGTGTGTGTGTATAGATGCATATGCATATGCATATGTGTATGTAATATTTATACATGTGTGTGTATGTATCTCTATGTCTCTCTCTTTCTATCTATCTATATCTCTCTCTTTATCTCTTTCTCTCTCTCTCTTTCATCGCTCTCTCCATCTCTCTCTCTCTCTTATTCTCTTTCTCTTTCATCTCTCTCTATCTCTCTCTATTTATAAAAAAGAACAAAACAATCACTTGATCGATGTAATTCTTTTGATCGCTCTCATCAAAGCCCAATCGACGTCGTCTCTTGTCAAATTCCAAAGAATCGATGCCAAAAAGCTCTTGCAAAACAAAAGAAAAGAGAAGACATTGAGAAAGAGAGACAGTGAAAGAGTACACACATCACTTACCAAGATGTGTGAGAGAGAGAGAGATGTGTGTGTAGGGAGAGAGAGAGAGAGAGAGAGTTAGAGATGTATGTGTGTATGTATGTATGTGTGTGTGTGTACATGCATATGTGTGTGTATGTATGTATGCACATATGTGTGTGTATACATATGTGAGTGTGTATGTATATGTGCATGTGTATGTATGTATGTGTGTGTACATGCAAATATGTGTGTATGTATGTATGCATATGCACGTGTGTACGTATACATGTGTGTGTGTGTACATGTATGTATATGTGTGTGTTCATGTATCTATGTGAGTATGAGTATGCATATGTGTGTCTATGTAATATGCATGTATGTATATATATGTGTGTATGCATATGCATGTGAGTATGTAATATGTATGTGTATGTATACGCATGTGTGTATGTAATATGTATGTGAGTGTGTATGTAATATGTATGTAAGTATGTGTATGCATAAGTGTGTGTATGTATGTTTGCATCTCTCTCTCTATCTCATTCTCTTTCTATTTCATATCTTTCACTCTCTCTCTATCTCTCTCTTTCATCTCTCTCTCTCTTTCACTCTCTCTCTCTCTCTTTCTCTCTCTCTCTCTCTCTCTCTCTCTCTTTATGTTTCTCTAGATCTCTCTCTTTCTTTCATCTCTCTCTCTCTCTCACTATCTCATTCTATATCAATAAAAAACAAAACAATCACTTACCTCCATGTAATTGTTTGGAATGTTGTCGTCAAAGTCCACTTAATGTTGTCCTCTGTTGAACTCCAAAGAACTCATGCCAAAAAGCTACTACAAAACTAAAGAGAAGAGAAATTAGAAAAGGGAAAACACAAAGAAAGAGAAAGGGTGCTACAGTGTGTGCGATATTCACCAAAATTTCAGATCTAGAGAAATACAGAGGTGTGTTTAGAGAAAGAGAAAGACAGAGAGAGAGAGAGAGGGAGAGAAAGAGAGAGATGTGTGGACACAATATGCTCATAATGTAGTTCGCGTGCGCAAACTCGACAGTAGCAGACTTTGGTTCAAAATGCAAGCAAACGTCGAATTTTTGCTCTCGGGTCCAGTTAAAACGTTGCCCTGATATAAGCGTCGGTATGAGCATCGGTAAAAGCATCGGTAATTTCCAGTAAATTAGTGACACATATACCGATGCTCATACCGTTGGTATTCCATCCGTAATTTTTCAAGCATTTTCAACGGTCATACTAACGCCGAGGCATGGCCGTTGGTATGGACAACGGCGGTATGCCCATCATATGTTGTAGTGAGAACCTCTTTGTAATGGTAACTATCCACACCTGAGATTGTCCAAATCTATTAGCTCTCATAGGATTTTGTATTTAGCCTATTTTGTAATGATGTTATTGATTGTATTTATCCTATTCTGTACAATTTTTGATAGAATAACAGTGTCATTGATTGTAAGTTCTAATGATGTTTGGCTTATAGGTCAGATAAAGAACAAAGTTCCATCTAGAGCTGCCACAAAAGACAATCTTACATCCTCAACAAGTCAATGTCACGCTGCAATAGACATTGAGCACAAAAATGCTCGAAAAGAATAACAACTAAATAAAGTATCAGTTTCAACTCAAACTCATACTATTCCAACTCAAACATGTTCTATTTCAACTCAAATTGATCTTATTACAACCGTAGTTCAACAGAAAGTATGAGTTTCAACTCAAACTAATTCTATTTCAACTCAAACATGTCTTATTTCAACTCAAAGTGATCTTATTGCAACAACAGTTGACCAAAAAGTATCAGAGTCAACTCAAACTAACCCTGTACTAGTGTTTACACCAAAAGCAATCAAGAGCCCAAACAAATACTAGGCAAGTCAAAAAATTGAAAGAGGTTGGATCATGTGATAATGGAACCGGAATTTATTGACATAGAAAGGGACCCTCCAAAGATTCAACGTGGCCTAACAGAGGAGGAGATACAAAAAGTGAAACCTATTCAGAAGGATTTACAACCTAGGGCTTTGATTCTAGAAGTTGAAGTATTTATGAATATCCAAAGTAAGCAGACCTTTCTTGACAGCAATGATTTTCTTCAATGGTGCCATGAACATTTCAATGTCTAGATTTGGAGTGCTATGATCTAGATGAGGTCCACAAATGTATTGATACAATCTTCCCGGAGTTCAGGAGGAAATTTATGGATATTTGGGGGAGGGATCATTTTTTTGGAATTTTTCAATCCATTTCAAGCCGAAATATGATTTCATAAAACAGAATCTTATTGGACACAAAAGAGATAATCAGAATGAACCATGAACCATGTACAAAAAAAGTGATATATTTCATAAATGAAGCATGTACAAGAGTGTGGCAAACCACTGTCATATATGACTCTTTTACAAAATGTGGCAAAGCAATGCATTGCCATATGAAAATCAAATACAAAATTTTGGTGTGCCACTGCCATACACATGCAAAGAACATTCCATATCAACAGTCCTGCAACAAAGAACATTAATGGAATGAGATAAATTTTTGTTGTGCCACTCCCATACACATGCAAAGAATGTTCCATATCAATAGTCCTGCAACAAAGAACATTAATGGAATGAGATAAATTCACAAGTAAAAACCAAGTTTATAAATTAATCACCTCATCACAAATGCTCCCATGAAACGACCACACCACGTCCCTCCAAGTCCTCCAATAGTGCAGTCAATGCATGTTGACATCCGTAAGCCTCTTCCATTCGTGTTGGAGGATGACCCATTGCCAGCTCCTATAACAAATATACAAAACATTAGAGGAACATACATGAGAAACTTAACACAAATAAATTCAATAAAGGAAATGGTACTCACAAACTCATGATGCACTATGTCATATCCGCCGCTACCCAAATGTGATGATCCAACCGTATCTAAACGTGTGGCTGCGGCATCTCGCTGCTGGCGATATCAGTCAGGAGTCTGCTGCTGCTCCTCACGCATCAGATCCCACTCCTCAGCATCTAACCATATAGGCTTTGGTAAGCTTGCTTTGAAAGCATCACAAGCCTCTGATCATCGATGGGACATAACCTCACGTGCGGTGTGCAGAATCCACTATGAACTGACAAGCCACTGTCCATCGGCTGGTCGGAACTCTTGATAAATCATTTATGTGATATAATTCTTCTGATCTTTATCATGTTCACTCCATTTCAGCATGATGGAGTGTCCAAACTATATGGAGCAAAGCTATTGTATACGTGCATGCATTGCTTTGCCAGCCGCATCCATCACCGGAGCTCCATCTTAGATACTATATACCTTGGAGTCATCATGATCATGAACACCCCAAGGTGTACGTGGTGTTCCACATGGTGTACTGTGTGGCGTACCTACATCTGAGGTACTCATCCTAGGAGTAGAAGCGAGCAACACAACATCTCTTGCACTGCCTCCACAACAACCGCCTCCTCCAGACCTACCTGTAGATCCACTCCTAGAACCTCTTGCTCCAGAGCGTGACCTCGACCTACAAGACGAGCCTGAATGTATATCGTGCTGAGGTGTCAAATGCATATGTCTACTACTAGACCCAGTAGGAGATGGCTGAAGAGATGATTGTGGTGGAGTCACAAAGCTAGGAGACATACCTCGTGCAGGAGTAGCACCACCCGTAGGAGTGACACTAGCGGGAGTGACACCGGCAGGAGTGAGGCCGGCAGGAGTAAGGCCGGCAGGAGTAAGGCCGCCAAGAGTGAGGCCGAGAGGAGTGCTAGCACGAGCGATCCAATACTTTGACGCAGCGGCCATATACGCGGGAGCTACCTCAGAGATAAACTCTAAAAACTGCTTCTCTATCATGGAATGAGGAGTGATTGGAGGGTTGTCTCCCATCGTGCTCTATAACAAAAGAACTCAAATAATTAGCATGTGATAATAAAGGTAATATAGAGAATAAACAGAAAAAAACAAAAATTAGTATGGACAAGTGTTTTATTCAAAAATCCACTAATCTAGCATCCTCTTGAAGATCCGATGCACCGAGAATATCTATCTCTATATTGATGGCCTCTAAATTGCTTGCTATGCTGGTTTCTTCCTGATCATCATCTATTGCTTCGTCTTCTCGAACAATGACCTCTTCTTCAATCACCTCTTCTTCTCGAACAATGATCTCTTCCTCCTCGACTATCGAATGAATCTCTGAGTCAACTATAGTTGGACTATCTTGTACATATATGTTCTCACAAATTTGTCTAATACGTGGGGAGACTTGTAAAACAAATAGCCACTCTGGTTCTTTTGAATCTAGTATAAAAACAGTTTTGTCACAATGTTCCGGAAGTACAAATGTATCCCTTTCATCCGTCCATATTTTTGTGGAGTCGACTTGAAGCAAACCGCTTTTATCCCGCCTCACTGTTGCGTTTCTTCCAGAGGTGACTACTTTGAACCATTTCACATCAAAAACAAAATAATCAAACTTCCTAAAAGATAGTTTCAAGATATCTTGAATCACACCACAATAATCTAGCTGGTCTTCTTGAGCATTATCATCTCTTGCACTCGCTCAACTTTTTTGCAAAAAGTTCACCATCACCCCACTATCAAAAGTAGACTATTTTTATCGATTCGTGCGATCCAAAAGTGCCATCCATGAGATCATAGTGCATTGTATTTAGTATACTCCCAATCACATCCCTTTGTGAGTTCTTCTTCTTCTTCAAAGATATCTTCACCTACTGCCTTTGCTTGTGAAACCGTCGTATCTAGCCATCTGCTCATTGGAAAAGGTGGAAGAGGTCGAAGACTTTCTCGAAGAGGCAAAAATTGAGTGGAAAGATTCCTTCAAAACTGAGCTCTTTCGTTTGCGTTGGTTTGCTTGGCAAGCTCATACCATTCTAACCACTTCTGCATAGGCTCAGAGTTAACTATGCAAAACTTCATTGCCTTCTCTCTAAAAGCTGCATCCATTTTCCTTTGCAATCCTTTACCTTGCGGTTCATCGCCTACGAGACGAACATCTTCATCATCGCTCCATAAGCGAGGCATTTCGGGATCCGACATACGTAGAAACTCAGTTATGAATACAAGAGACTCTTGTACAAGCCATCCCTCTGCCATGCTACCCTTTGGATGTGCTCTCTGTCAAACAAACCCTTTTAATGTCTTCATAAAGCGCTCTAAGAAGAACATCCATCGACTATGGACAGTTCCTGCTATTGCAACTACATCTACCACATGAACTAGTAAATGAAGTTGAATAGTGAGAATACTTGTAGGAAAGTATTTCTCTACCATACAAACAACCTCCATAGCATTGAGTTTCACACTCTCTATGCTATCTTTATTTATCTCTTTAGAAGAGACCCACCGTACTAAAGAACTAATTTTATAAATGGTTCTTCGTACATCCTCCGAAAGACAATCTTTTAGGGCTACAGGGAGCACAAACTATAAAAACATATGCCAATCATGAGACTTGAGCCCTCCAAGATAGTCGTTTCGTGTGAAAGTAGTCTTTAGACACCTCTCATGCATCTAGTGGATGTCCAAAACTCTGAAATTGTTTTCTTCACTTGTTGCTCTTCCATCCTGCGAAGCACCCAAGGAGCTCTTGGTAATGATACTGTTCCGTTGGGCTTAGTAATTGCCCACAACTCTCGCATACGACCTCGCTCTTCTAAGTCCTCCCTTTGTGCTTTGTTTTCTTTCTTTCTGATCAAAGTTTTCCAAAGAATCTCTCCCACATTCTTAAAAATATGCATCGGGTCTACCAAATGATTGATCAACAATTCACTCCAATAAGGGAGTTCATGAAAAATGGACAACCGCTTCATGCGAGTGACTGGATTTTCTGAATCCCACAGTTGTTTCCAATCGCTAGCTTTCATTTGGCATTGCGCCTGTCGACCAATTTGTCCTTCACATAAAACATGTCCATCAGGAAAATATCTATGGTGTCCTTCATAGACAGTTTTACGTAGTGCTTTGGAATAGCGTGCTTCGAGTTGTGGTCCGCATAAGGGACAAGCATGGTAATCCGAAATCGATAAACCTAAACATTCACCATAACCAGGCGAATCATGCATCGTCCACATAAGTATGTCTTGCACTCGCATGTCTTGTCTTCTTATAGGTTGAGACATGTCACGCACAGTAATCCCATCCCATAAAATGCACAGTTCTTCCACAAGTGGTGCAAGATATACATCCATGTTTTTTACCTTATACTTACCTAGTACAATAAGAGCTAATAATAAATGACCTTTCTTTGTGGCCAGCCATGGTGGAATGTTATAATTGACCAAACATATAGGCCATGTGCTCCATGAAGAACTGCGTAAACCAAATGGATTCACTCCATCCATAGCTAGGCCTAGACGTATGGACCGAGGCTCACTAGCAAACTCTAGCCACTTACTATCTATGTGCTTCCAAGCATCAAAGTCAGCAGGCACTCACATTACAGGATCTATAGACCTGCTCTTTGTATGCCATGACATTAACTCAGCTATAGATTTTCATCTAAACATGTTCTTAATTCGTGGAATGATAGGAAAATGGCAAAGAACCTTTGCGGGGATTGCTTCGCCTACAAGGTCTTCTCTAAATCTATTTGCTCCACACTTTGGACATATGTGGAGATGCTCATATTCATTCCGAAAGAGAATGCAATCATTCGGACAAGCATGAATTTTAGTATAATCCATTCCAATGGACTGTAAAAGTTTTTTTTGCATCTCCACATGTTGGAAGCATGTCATTGCCCTCTGGCAAAAATTAATCTTTAAGAAGCCTACAATAAGCAATTAAAATGATATTAGTAAATATAGTTATTTTGATACAACAATGAAAGCCACTCTGTTCTCCACTAACGTGAACAATTTAGTGACACTACTATCTGACCATCCATAAATGGATTGCAGATTGAGCATCGTGAGTGATGTACATAGTACAAATATCTTTGCTCCATTGTAAAGTGGTAAACGAGCTAGTCTTCGCATGTTTTCATATTCTTCATTGACTTTTGATCGTGGAAATTCTGTTGTGTCCATGAAACTCTTGACATCTTCTCCACCATGATGATCTTCGTCCATCTCATAAAATGCTTCAAGCATCTCTTCCATATGTTCATTCTGTGTAATATTATTAGTAATTGCTTGTACGTCTAAGTCCTTCTTTGTTCTCTTTTGTCCACGAGAGGTTACTGATGCAATGTCATTTGGGTCCATCTGCTCACCTAGGAGACCATGCGAATGGTAGCATAGGTTTTCTAGTGGACTCCTATCAAAGGATCCATACTCTCTAACATTTGCAGT
>CM035416.1:97677651-97830151 GCA_020310875.1 Ceratopteris richardii
GTATGAGCACGTATGGGGTCTAGCATCCATGCATGCAGCATTTAGGTTCTCGAATGGCTAGGAGTAATTTCTATGGTTCTAATGTAAGAGCCACTATTTTGAGTAGAGGAGAGGTGCCATCCGTTAAGAGTTTATCATTGAAACGGAAGCAATGGACCAGGTAAGCTCCTCATTGATTCGAATTATTCAGCTCATTAGTAAGCGTGCATACTCATTCCACCCTACCTAATGAATGCAGGGAGCAGTCCCATGGGGAACTGTCACGAGTGGTTCTTAATTGCATAATGCCTATCAACTTTCTTGAAAACGCTATTTTCCACGAACCACAAAGATATAGGGACTCTACACTTAATCTTTGGTGCTACGAGTAAAGTAATGGGTATGCATTTATGAAACAATTTTCCTTGTTGATGTAGGTGGATATATCCAGCATATCCAAAAGTGTTAGACCACAGTATATTCTGCCAAAAAAAAAGATGATTTCCACACCATTTACGGCATGTCTATCACTCGTATAGATCCAAGTACTATATCAGAAAAATTGGCTAGTGAGGTAGATTGGTTGTCTGTCTTCAAGGTAACTCGACTCAAGGGGAAGATGAAAGTTAAATATGTCAGGCCATGGTTCTTTGACGCATTCATGGTGTTACATCAGAAAGTCTTCTAGGAGATACCAACAAACTCCGAATTGTCTGTACAATTCGCTAGAGCCTTTGCATTTGAAAACTGCTCAAACATAGAAAAATCCAGCTATGTACCAAGTGGCATGGGTTGTAGCTATAGAAGCTTCTATTGAAAGATGCAGGAAGATGGGTACATTGCAGTCAAAGATGCAAAGGTTTTACAGTTGTTTGAACAATGATGATTCACCACTTTTAGAGCCTTTGGATGCGAACTTGTAGGAATAGAAAGAAGATGTTGAGTTATATGCTCGACAAGGTATGACAGTTGCTGCCATAAGGCAAGTGGAGGGTACTAAGATTCTACATACTTTAAAATTGTTAATTGATAGTGAACAGAATAAGTTGGATAAGGTCAATCTTGATTTGGATCAAGCCAAGCTATCAAAGGCTTATGAGCCTAAAGTGACTACAACAGTCATTGAGATGAGAAAAAAGTTATAGGTATCCATAAATGAAATGTGATGTGGGAATGTCTCCTAAGAGAAGGATTCACTCTGGAACACCAATTCAGATATATACTGTTAATCTAGCGCTGTTAGGGGTTGAGCCATATGAGAATGACAAGGTGCCTGAATTGGAGGTAATATTTAGCTTTATTCACATTGATTGGAACATTTTTCTAACGTTCAATACTCAGCTATTGGATTGTTCCATACACAGGTTGAATATAAGTTGCATGAGGATCGGCTCGAGGGCACAAATCAACATCTATCCTTTGTAAAGAACATGTTAAGCATGACGGATTCAAATGAATTGTCACCATTATTGCCATTACTTCCCCTAGAGTTACCATCAGGCCTCATACTCAGTGTTTCATCCATGTGCATAGCATGTGGTTTGAATATTCAGGAGAGGGTGAATTTTATAGTGCACCTTATGACATGCAACCATGCATTATCACTATATTTGTTTTGCAGCACATTGTCGTGTGTCAGTCAAGTGCTTAGGTGAATGTGGTGTTGAAATACCAAAACATATGCGGCAAACAATCTCTAGATTCTTTGATGATGGATTCAAGTTTCATAGAGGTAAGCTTGTCATGTTGATTATATTAATAATATTACTTTTTATCCATGGTTGTGGCTTCTTGGTTGGTTGTTTGTGACTAGATACTACTAATTAGGTTTCTACTTGTTACCTATTCCTAAGTAGCTGGTTCTTAGCTACTTGTTACTAAGTATCTACTACTAATTAGATTATTACTAGTTATTGAGTTGCTAATTCTTAGTAACTTGTTTGTATCTATTACTAATTAGCTTGTTACTAGTTAGCTATTACTAGGTTACTAAGTTATTACTATTTATCTTGTTAACAATTAGCTATTACTAAGTATCTGGTTCCTAGTTAACCATTTATAATTAGCTATTACTACTTAGTTTGTTACCAGTTAGTTAATACTAAGTAGCTTGTCCTTGCTTAGTTGTTTGTAATTAGCTATTACTAATTAGCTTATTACTAGTTAGCTATTACAAAGTATCTGTTCCTTAGTTAGTTTTTAGTAATTAGTTAATAATACTAAGCTAGTTACTAATTAGCTATAACTAATTAGCGTGTTACTAGTTAATTGGTACTAAGTTGCTAACTCTGGGTTACTTGTTAGTAATTAGATATGAATAATTAAATTGTTACCAATTAGCTATTACTAAGTAGTTGGTCGTTAGTTCGATGTCAGAAATTAGTTATTAATAAATTAGTTTGTTACCAATTAGCTATTAATAATTAGCTATTACTAAGTAGTTATTTCTAAGTAACTATTACTAAGTAGCTATTACTAACTAGCTATTACTAACTAGCTATTACTAAGTATCTATTACTAAGTAGCTAATTCATCAAAGCTATTACTAATTAGCTATTACTAAGTATCTTTTACTAAGTAGCTAGTTCTTAGTTAGCGTATGAGTAAGTTATTATTAATTAGCTTGTTACTAATCACCTATTACTAATTAGCTATTAAGAATTAGCTATTATGAATTATTAATTAGTTTGTTAGTAATCAACTATTACTAAGTAACTATTACTAAGTAGCTATTACTAATTATCTATAGTAATTAGTTATTGCTAATGAGTTGTTATTAATTAGCTATTATTGATTAGCTATTATGAATTAGCTAAAGTAATTAGTTATTACTAACTAGTTGTTACTAATAAACTACTAGTGATTAGTTGTTACTGATTAGCTATTATGAATTAGCTATTACGAATTAGCTATTACTAATTAAATATGATGAATTAGCTACTAGAAATTAACTATGATAAATTTCTATTATGAATTATCTATTACTAATTAGCTATTACTAAGTAGCTATTATTAATTAGCTATTATTATTTAGCTATTACAAATTAGCTATTAATAAGTAGCAATTACTAATTAGCTATTATTGATCAGCTATTAATAAGTAGCTATTACTAATTAGCTCTTAGTGATTAGCTATTAGAAATTAGCTATTACGAATTAGCTATGGTGAATTAGCTATTACGAATTAGCTATTAATAATCACCTATGAAGAATTAGCTATTACGAATTAGCTATGACAAAAGCTATTATGAATTAGCTATTACTAGTTGGCTATTATTAATTAGCTATTACTATTTAGCTATTATGAATTAGATATTACGAATTAGTTATTACAAAATAGCTATTACAAATTAGCTATTACAAATTAGATATTATGAATTAGCTATTGCGAATCAGCTATCATGACTTAACTATGAAGAACAAGCTAGTATGAATTAGATATTTGAATTAGCTATTATGAAATAGCTATTACAAATTAGCTATTACTAATCAGCTATGACGAATTAGCTATTACGAATTAGCTATGACGAGTTAGCTATTACAAATTAGCTATTATTAATTAGCTATTACTATTTAGCTATTACAAATTAGCTATTACAAATTAAATATTACGAAATAGCTATTACAAATTAGCTATTACGAATTAGCTATTACGAATTAGGTATTGGAATTAGCTATGACCAATAAACTATGAAGAATTAGCTAGTATGAATTAGATATTGCGAATTAGATATTACCAATTAGCTATTATGAACTAGCTTTTATGAATTAGCTATTATGAATTAGCTGTTACTGATTTTCTATTATTAATTAGTTACTAAGAATTAGCTATTACAAATTAGCTATTAAGAATTTGTTATTACAAATTAGCTATTGCGAATTAGCTCTGACGAGTTAGCTATGATGAGCTAGCTATTACTAATTAGCTATTACTAATTAAGGATTATTGATTAGCTTGTTACTAATTAGCTACTACTGATTAGCTATTACTGATTAGCTATTACGAAGTAGCTATTATGAATTAGCTATTATGAATTAGCTATTATGAATTAGCTATTACTAATTAGCTATTACTAATTAGCTATTTATAATTAGCTAAAACAAATTAGCCATTACTAATTAGCTTGTTACTAAGTAGCTATTATGAAGTAACTCGTTCTTGGTTAGTTGTTCATAATTAGTTATTACTAATTAGCTTGTTACTAATTAGCTATTACTAAGTAGTTGATTGTTCGATAGTTGTTAGTAGTTAGCTATTACTAACTAGCTTCTTACTAATTTGCGATTACTAAGGATCTAGTTTTTCGTTAGTTGTTTGCAATAAGTCATCCATCAATTATATATTTCTTACTTTTTAACCCTCTAGTTGAACACTCATCTAGTTAGTTTCATTGTGCTAAGCATTTGCTCGTACCTCAATAGGAACAATTACCAACAATGTTGTTGTTGCATACAAGAGGGAGCTTTGGACAAGTGAGAATGTTGGACGTACACCATTTGCTAAAAGTAAGACTTATGCCCAATCTTCATCATTGAAAGAGAAAGATAATATTCCATCCTTCCTCCAAACACCATCTCCAATGGATGCTAGTGTCGATCCTTGTCCAATTGACAACATGCATGATCCAGAGTCCACACGCATTGACTTTCATAGTGTTCTAGACATAATAATTGAGAATGCTCTTGATCCAGTTAGCAGCTCAGATATTCATTTAGCTAGTCAAAACTTTGTTGTTGATAAAGAGGTTCCTCTTTCTATCCACATGTATGTCACTACTGAGTTTCAATATTGCCTAGGGTCAAATATTGATCCTTCAAAGCAAGCTCCTGTTGTTTGTTCAAACAAAGGTCATCTCCAAATGAAACCTCCTCGAAGCCAAACTATTATAACCCAACCTCAATTTTTGACATGTGTGGATCCCAACAAAGGCAATAGGTGTTCATGTACAAGAGGATGCCACTGTAGTGCAGTTTATGGAAAATGCAAAAGGAAATTTGCAAGCACCTGTGAAACAGTAGAAGAAGCCAAGCCATTTGCACCCAATTACAAGGCGGCAGAATACTCCGTCACACTTGAACGGAGGCCTTGTACCTGATATAGAAGATCTTTTGAAAGAATAGTACCAATGTTCATCCTCTTACATCATTGTCCTTTGTAATAGTTACTATCCCCACGTGTGGCATTATCCAAATCTATTAGCTATCATCACAGTTTGTGATCAGCCTATTTTGTATCGATGTTATTAAAATATTTTGTTGTCTCTGCCTCGTATTATATACCCTGTACATATTTGATAGCTCAATTTTTTCATTGATTGTAATAATGTAAACAATTCTTCTTTTGGTATTATATGGGCAAAATGACCTTTGTCCATAAAGTAAGTACCAATTTGGAACTGATTTGAAGTCTTAATGCCATCATAAACATTAGGAACACATTTGTATAAATTTTACAATCATTCCTCTCATGATTCCTTTTCACAATGATATGATTTGGATATTAGTTAATAGTTTCAAAGTGAGGAAATTGATTTCACTATTTATTTCTAATGTTCACCTTCTTACAACCACTACAACATATCAGGCGTATATCGAGGCTTCTACCGAGGAAAATGAACGGGTGCAATTTTGCCCCGATGTTGGTGTAAGGGTTGATGTAGGCATCGGAACCAAAGCGCCGATATAAGTGTCGGTATAAGCATCGGTATAAGCATCCGTATAAGTGATGATATAAGCGACAGTATAAGGGACGGTATAAGCCATGGTTTGCCCCTGGGTAAAATAGTCGATATAAGCATCAGTATGTGCATAGCGATACCGACGCTTGTACCATCGCCTATACCGATGACCATATGTGCGAAATGTTTATGGGCAGAGTATGTTTTCTCTTGCTACAACAACATTCCCATGATTTTATGTAGCAAAAGACAATACACTCTACCCAAGACAAACCCGAGTACATGTGACATGTATGACAGTCAACAAAAACATGATTTGATAAAGCAAAACATACTTTCAAATACAAAAGACATGAGAGAAATCAATCATGAACCATGTACAAAGAAATGAGACACATTGACATGATATTTAAAAACAACAACCAGAACACATGTATATGTGTGTATGCCTATGTATATACATGTGTATGTGTATATTTATTATGTGTGTATATTTGCATATGTGTAAATATTTGTATGCATTTTTAAAAACTCTAAAACCCTAATTCTAATGACCTAGACCTAAAATATGTGTATGTGTGTATTTTTGTGTATATATGTGTGTATGTGTGTGTATGCATATGTGTATCTATGTATATATATATATATATATATATATATATATATATATGTGTGTGTGTGTGTGTATTGTGTGTTTATATGTGTATATGTGTGTATGCATGTGTGTATATATATGTAAAAGACAAAAACCCTAATCCTAGAACCCGAACCCTAAAACATGCATATGTGTGTATGTATATATGATGTGTGTGTATGTGTATGTATGTATGCATGTGTATATGTGTGCATGTGTGTATGTATTATGTGTGTATATGTGTAAAACTCAAAAACCATAATCCTAAAACCCTAACCCTAAAACATGTATATGTGTGTATGTGTGTATGTATATGTGGTGTGTGTGTGTATGTGTATGTGCAGGTATGCATGTGTGTGTATACATATGTGAGTATATATATATATATATATATATATATATATATATATATATATATATATATATATATATATATATATATATATATATATGTGTGTGTGTGTGTGTGTGTGTGTATATATATATATATATATGTGCATGTGTATGTAATATGCATTTGTGTATGTATGTATGTGTGTGTGTACATGCATATGTGTGTGTATGTATGTATGCATATGCATGTGTGTATGCACATATTTGTGTGTATACATATGTGAGTGTGTATGTATATGTGCGTCTGTATGTATGTATGTGTGTGTGTACATGCAAATATGTGTGTATGTATGTATGCATATGCATGTGTGTATGTATACATGTGTGTACATGTATGTATGTATATGTGTGTGTTCATGTATCTATGTGAGTATGAGTATGCATATGTGTGTGTATTTAATATGCATGTGTGTATGTAATATGCATGTACGTATGCATATGTGTGTATGCGTATGCATGTGAGTATGTAATATGTATGTGTATGTATATGCATGTGTGTATGTAATATGTATGTGAGTGTATATGTAATATGCATGTGTGTATGTAATATGTATGTGAGTATGTGTATGCATATGTGTGTATGCATGTATGCATCTCTCTCTGTCTATTTCATATCTCTCTCTCTTTCACTCTCTCTTTCACTCTCTCTCTAACTCTCTCTTTCATCTCTCTCTCTCTATCTCTCTCTTTCATCTCTCTCTTTTTCACTCTCTCTCTCTCTCGCTCTTTATGTTTCTCTAGATCTCTCTCTTTCTTTCATCTCTCTCTCTCTCTATCTTATTCTATATCAATAAAAAACAAAACAATCACTTGCCTCCATGTAATTGTTTGGAGCGTTGTCATCAAAGTCCACTTAATGTTGTCCTCCGTTGAACTCCAAAGAACTCAGGCCAAAAAGCTCCTGCAAAACTAAAGAGAAGAGAAATTTGAAAAGGGAAAACACAAATAAAGAGAAAGGGTTCTACAGTGTGTGCGATATTCACAAAAATTTCAGATCTAGAGAAATAGAGAGGTGTGTGTGGAGAAAGACAGAGAGAGAGAGGGAGAGAAAGAGAGAGATGTGTGTACACAATATGCTCAGAATGTAGTTCCTGTGCGCAAACTCGACAGTAGCAGACTTAGGTTCAAAATGCAAGCAAATATTGAATTTTAGCTCTTGGGTCGGTTTAAAACGTTGCCTCGGTATAAGCATTGCTAAAAGCGTCGGTAATTTCCAGTAAATTACCGATGCATATACCGATGCTCATACCGTTGGTATTCCATTCGTGATTTTTCAAGCATGGCATGACCGTCGGTATGGACAACGTCGGTATGCCCATCATATGTTGTAGTGAGTATCTCTTTGTAATGGTTACTATCCACACCTGAGATTGTCCAAATCTATTAGCTCTCATAGGATTTTGTATTTAGCCTATTTTGTAATGATGTTATTGATGTTATTTATCCTATTCTGTATGATTTTTGATAGAATAAAAGTGTCATTGATTGTAAGTTGTAATGATGTTTGGCTTATAGGTCAGATAAAGAACAAAGTTCCATCCAGAGCTGCCACAAAAGACAATCTTACATCCTCAGCAAGTCAACGTCAGGCTGCAATAGACATCGAGCACAAAGATGCTCCAAAAGAATAAGAACTAAATAAAGTATCAGTTTCAACTCAAACTCATCCTATTTCAACTCAAACATGTTCTATTTCAACTTAAATTGATCTTATTGCAACCGCAGCTCAATAGAAAGTATGAGTTTCAACTCAAACTAATCCTATTTCAACTCAAACATGTCTTATTTCAACTCAAATTGATCTCATTGCAATAGCAGTTGAGCAAAAAGTATCAGGTTCAACTCAAACTAATCCTGTACTAGTGTTTACACCAAAAGGCTATCAAGAGACCAAACAAATACTAGGCAAGGCAAAAAACCAAAAGAGGTTGGATCATGTGATAATGGAACCGGAATTTATTGAGATAGAAAGGGACCCTCCAAAGATTCAACGTGGCTTGAGAGAGGAGGAGATACAAAAAGTGAAACCTATTCACAAGGATTTACAACCTAGGGCTCTGATTCTAGAAGTTCAAGTATTTATGAATATCCGTAGTAAGCAGACCTTTCCTCACAACAATGCTTTTCTTCAATTGTGCCATGAACATTTCAATGTCTGGATTTGGAGTGCCTATGATCTAGATGAGGTCAACAAATGTATTGATACAATCTTCCCAGAGTTCACGAGGAAATCTATGGATATTTGGGGGAGATATCTATTGATATATTTAGGTAGTGATGTGTGTGAACACTCTAGGACCGCCGGGGCACTTTTTTCCCTCTTTAGGAGGTTTTTTTTCCCCCGGCTTGTATATACGCCTATTTCCCTAATGGGCTACTTATCTTTGTACAT
Organism: Ceratopteris richardii; assembly: GCA_020310875.1. NCBI lineage: Eukaryota > Viridiplantae > Streptophyta > Polypodiopsida > Polypodiales > Pteridaceae > Ceratopteris > Ceratopteris richardii. Next base: position 97,686,728 of record CM035416.1, read on the forward strand.
TCTCTAGTAATACATTCAGTATTGTGTTTTTGTGCTCCAAGCTTCTTCTTCTTTCTTGTGTTGTTCGCGTGCTTCCGCAGATATCTATCTCCAACAATTGGTATCAGAGCAGGTCATCGCTTCTTCTAGGACTCCTCCGTTTGCAGTCTCAGATTCACACGAAATTTGGTGAGCATACTCAGGGTGTTTCCGAGATCAAAACAGCTTCGTTTTGTGGTGCCGAAATCGCGATCTGAGCTCGTTTTGGCCTCCGAACGCACTATCGCAACGCTTGTGCAGGCTATTTTGTCCTTTTGTGCCAAAGGTATATACCAGTTTCTGTTCGCCAATTTAATCGTCTCGAAGTCTGCTATAGGTCTAGCAGAACTCATCTGGGCAGTTCTATTCAACTTTTTGAGATACAGTGAATTTTCTGCATCAAGGTATTCTAGTCATCGGCCATGGCTGAAAGCAGTGATGTATTCCGTATGTTGGCTGTTGAGGATAAGTTGGATGGTAACAACTACCCATTATGGGCTTATATGATGCGACATGTACTGGTTGCAAAAGGATTGTGGAACATTGTGCAGGGTGTTGAAAGACGTCTTGTTACACCTGTAACGACAGATACTGCAAATATAGGTGTTGGAGCTGATGAAGATGGTGTCGAAGATGATATTCCGCAGATTCCTGTTTGTGTTGCTATTTCTGTTGCACCTACTACAGAGCAGATTCGTTGGGATGGCAGAGATGCCCAGGCACATGCATTGATAGCTTTGTCTGTCAAACGTGCCATTATTCCTCACATTCGCTCTTGCAGAACAACAAAGGATGCTTGGGATACACTTACCACTTTGTATCAGGCTAGGAATGAGGCTCGTGTTGCTTACCTCCGAAACCAGTTGGAGAGTGAGCACATGAATGAAGGTGATTCTATGGACAGTTTTCTTACAAAGATAAAAGACCTGAAGGAACAATTGATTTCTGCTGATGAGGTTATACCAGATAGCTCACTTGTGCAGACCGTTTTGAATGGTCTTCCTGATTCATATCATCTGTTTTGTTGCAGGAAGATCAGCCCAGGCAGAACAGGTCCATTATGCATGTTGCAGATCAAGCTTTCCTAGCTAGTCAGAAGGGCAAAGGAAAATGGAGCTCTTCTACTAGTAAGCAGAAATCTGCAAATGCTGCACAATCGAAGAACCAGGATAAAGATGAGAAGAAATCAGAAAAGCAGAAATTGTTCTACAAGTACTGTAAAGGAAATGATCATATTATAAAGAACTGTCCAAAACTGGCTGCTAAAGAGGCAAAGAAGAAAGAGGCTGGAATGGTTGTTGTAGAGGCCTCTACACCAAAAACAGAGTCTGCAAATCTTGTGCAGGAAGAAGAATGGGTGTTTACTACTGTCTGCAGTTTTGACCCATCTTCTCATGATCAGTGCATGTCTACAGTAGTTTCTTCTCTTCACTCGAGCCTGCCTCTACAGGGAATACTGTCACATGCGCCAATAACTCCTCTTATCCTGTTATGGGAGTTGGTAAGATCATTCTGACTACTGCTGATGGTAGTTCTTTCACTTTGTCAGATGCTTTATTTGTGCTAGGGATCAAAAAGAACCTGTTATCAGTTTCTGCATTAGCCAAGATTGGCTTGGTTGTGAAATTCGTTGATGACACGTGTACAGTCCATGATCTCTCAAATGGCGATGTGATTATTTCTTCTGGCATTTTATGTCGTGGACTGTATAAGCTCATAGACTATGAAAGATCTGTGAATGATTCGGCATGTGCAGTTCATGATTCTCAGGCTATGTTAGATGCAAAGCTTTGGCATGCATGCTTTGATCATCTGAATTTTGCTAGTTTGTTACGCCTGCAGAAATCTGAAATGGTGTCCTCTTTGCCCAAACTTGAGGCACCTGGAAAACATGTTTGTGAAGGCTGTATTTTGGGCAAAATGCAGCGTTCTTCCTTTCCAAAAGATGGTTCAGTTCCGGCTACACAAAAATTGCAGCTTGTACATAGTGATGTCTGTGGTCCTATGCAGACACCCTCTTTTGGAAATTACCTTTACTTCCTGACTTTCATTGATGATTTTTCCAGGCATGCATTGGTATATCCACTCAAAGCAAAGTACGAAGTGTTCATGTGCTTCAAACAATTTTTGGTTTTGGCTGAAAATCTGTCAGCATGTAAAATGGGCACCCTCCGTTCTGATCAAGGGGGGGAATATATGTCTTCAGATTTTAATGCATTTCTGGCTGAACGTGGGATAAAACACCAGTGTACAGTGCCGTATACACCTCAACAGAATGGAGTTGCTAAACGAAAGAACAGGTCACTCATGGAGATGGCGAGGTGCATGGTGAAAAGTCAGGCTTTACCACATAGTTTCTGGCTTGAGGCTGTCATGTGTGCAACATATGTACTGAACAAGTGTCCCACTAAAGCATTGCAGTCTATCACTCCATATGAGGCTTGGCATGACCGCAAGCCATTTGTTGCTCATCTACGTGTTTTTGGTTGTTTGGCATATGCATTAGTGCCTGAACAACATCGCTGAAAATTGGATTATAAGGCAGTAAAATGTATTTTTGTTGGGTATAGTTCTGAAAGTAAAGGCTATCGTTTGTATCATCCACAGACTAAATGCATTCTCGTTAGCCGTGATGTTGTCTTTGTGGAAGATACTATTCAGCCATTGCTTTCATGTACTAAGGAGACATCTGTTAGCTCCAAAGACATGTATGATACTTTCATGCCTCTTCTTATAGGTGGACAGGCTAGTGCTGGTCCTAATGAGGCAACTTCTCAGCCTTTGCAGGTTTCATATGATGATGCAGATCATTCCATTTCTGATGCAGATTTACATGATGCACTTGTTGATGAGAGAGCTGATATTGAGTAGGCGAAAACTATGCCAAAATGGCTGGTGCAGACTTTGCGTGACAGCAAATTAGATGCACCTTTGTCATATCGTACTCCTTCAGGCTCTCATAGTGCCTCCTTTGCATCAGATTGCTATGCTATGGCTGCATCTAGTCTCTGTGATGAGAATGAGCCTGTTTCTTTTGATGAAGCACAAAATTCAAAAAATTGGATGGCTGCTATGCAATCTGAATATGATGCTATAATGAAGAATGGTACATGGTCTTTATGTGACTTGCCTCCTGGAAAGAAGGCCATTAGCACTAAGTGGGTACAGTTGACAGGTATAAGGCTAGGCTTGTTGCAAAGGGTTATGCACAGGAAAGAGGCATTGATTTTGATGAGACCTTTGCACCTACATGCCGTATGACTACTGTTCGGAGCATTTGTGCACTTGCAGCACTTCATGGTTGGAATGTACATCAGTTGGACATTAAAACAACATTTTTGAATGGTGACTTGCATGAAGAAGTGTATGTTTTTCAGCCCCGTGGCTTTGTGCAGAAAGGGCATGAAAACCAGGTTTGCAGGTTAAAGAAGGCATTATATGGTTTAAAGCAAGCACCACGTGCTTGGTATGAGAAGATACATGCCTATCTGATTGCACATGGTTTTGAGAGCAGTCCAACTGAAAGCACCCTATATGTTAAACATGCTAATGATGTGCTTCTGATCATTGTTGTCTATGTTGATGACATGCTGCTCACTGGTCCTATTGAGACACATATTGCTGATTTTAAGGCTGATTTGCATGCCTCATTTGAGATGTCTGATTTGGGGCATTTGCATCACTATTTGGGCATTCATTTTATGCACGTTGATGGTGGAATGGCTTTGTGTCAAACGAAATATATTGATACATTATTGCAGCGTTTTGGCCTTGAAGACTGTAAGCCTATTGCCACTCCTATGGAGATAGGTTTACGATTGAGTCTTCATGATGCTGGAGATGCATTTGATGCTGTTCTCTATTAGCAGGCTATTGGATGCTTGATTTACTTATGCATTACTCGGCCAGATATTCAGTTTGTTGTCTCACAGATGAGCAGGTTTATGCATTGCCCAAGAGTCACGCTTTGGAAAGCGGTTAAGCGCATCTTTCGCTACTTGAGTGGTACTCGGCTACTTGGGTTGTTTTATCCCAAGGGGGATTACTACCGCCAGATTTGCATGCTTTTTCTGACTCAGATTGGGCTGGTTGCTATGACACTCGTGTGTCCACCAGTGGTTTTTGCTTCATGCTTGGTAGCTCATGTATATCTTGGTTGAGCAAGAAGCAGCCTACTGTGGCCACTTCCAGTTGTGAGGCTGAGTATAGGGCAGCTTTCACAGCGACTGTTGAGTGTGTGTGGCTCAGACGCCTTATGGCTGATTTGGGTGTTGGCCAGTCTTCTGCCACCACCATCTTCACTGACAGTTAGAGCACATTGGCAGTTGCGAGGAACCCTGTGTTCCATGCTCGCACTAAGCACATTGAGGTGCATTATCACTATGTCAGGGAGAGGTTCTCTGCTGGGGAGATCAGCTTGGCATATGTGCCCACGCAGGAGAACATTGCAGACCTTTTCACAAAGGCTCTGCCTAGGGAGAAGTTTGAAGCTTTCCGCAAAGCTTTGGGCTTACTTCCTTTTGTGGAGTGATTTCCACATAGCTTGGCACTTCCTTATACATGAGTGCCAGCTCCCTGTTCACCGCATCACTCCCAGGGGGGATTTGTTGATATATTTAGGTAGTGATGTGTGTGAACACTCTAGGACCACCGGGGCACTTTTTTCCCTCTTTAGGAGGTTTTTTTCCCCCGGCTTGTATATACGCCTATTGCCCTAATGGGCTACTTATCTTTGTACATTCTCTAGTAATACATTCAGTATTGTGTTTTTGTGCTCCAAGCTTCTGTTTTTGTGCTCCAAGCTTCTTCTTCTTCCTTGTGCTGTTTGCATGCTTCCGCAGACATCTATCTCCAACAATATCATTGTTTTTGGAATTTTTCAATCCATTTCAAGAAAGTAGCTCAATTTTGGGACAAAAATGCAGAGTACGGGCCTAATAATACATTGATAATTGATACTACTACTTACAGGTTATTTTACAACATTAGAAGATCTTGTCTAACATTACCAAAGATGACAACCAGTGAAAGATTTAACTATTTGTGAGGAACTCTTTGTGATCAACTTTGGAAATGGTTAATAGCCCAAAATCATATTGAGTATGCATATGTAGATATTATTTCCAGATTAATTCCTCTTGATGAAGAGAGTTTGTCTACATTTCATGGAATACATCGAGAGCATAATCGAGATTATAGACATAATCAAGATTACACACAAAATCACTGAGTAATGCCAACTATAGGGTGGCTATGAATGGTTCTATTTCTGAACCCTTCAATCTTTATAGTTCTATCAGACAGGGTTGTCCCCTTGCTCCTCTTCTGTCTGCTATTTCTAGTGATGCTCTGGGATGGTTAGTCAAAGATACTGAACAAGGAATTATTAGAGGTATTTCTATGTCTCGATGAAAGTTAAAGAGGGTTATACCTTAAATCGAGTGTTTGCTTCTAATCTTTGGTTTTTTTCATAGGACTCATTATGGACTGGATGGGTGAATGTTGAACAAGCTTCTCCTTTGGCTATTAAAATGAATGAGTGCATGAAAAAAGGCTTTAACTCATGCAATAGCCCTATGTCTGGGTAGGATATTGTGGATCCTTTCTTCATTAATGACATTGGTGATTTATCTCTTGGTTGTAAACACGTGCTTATGGATCAGAGGGAGTTGCTCCTGAAAGCCACGTAGAAGTGCAACCACTACAAGGAGCTTGAGCTACAAATGATTGTTATGGATATGTTCCAGAATTTCAAGAAAAAAGCAGGTTCATTTCCCAAGTTGGTGAGGAGGCTGAATCAAAAGTGGACTCTCTAGTGGACTGCTCATCAATGGTCCTACATATTTCAGGTCATTTTGGCCCTTCCTCCTTCCCAACTTTGCTAGATAGGCCTACCTTTCTAGTATCTCTGATGCTCCTATGTATCAAGCCATGTATTCGAAAATCATATGTAATGTTAGATACAAAAAGTGGAGAGTCAGTCTCTCTAAGATGTATTGTCCCAAGAGTTTTACGATGTATCTCTACATTTTTGGTAATTGCAAGTGAGGGTGTGCCCCCTACAGAGTTGTACAATGTTCCCTAAATTTAATTTAATGTTTGTTTTCCATCAAAAAAGAAACTTTTAAGTCTATGTGTGGATTCAAACTATTCTAGTGGTACATAAATGGAATTTCCTTCCAAAATCATGCTTCCACCCTCACATCAATTCATCTATTTTAGGGCTATGTGTTTTGTTCTGAGGGGGGTAAGCTACCATACTTTAATGTAGGTTCATCCGAAGCCTACTCCCCCGGACTTTAATTTTGAAATTGCAACTGTACAAGTGAACAACATAGTACCCATGGGACCCCCCATATGCCACAAAGCAAGGGTTAGATGGTTTGTAGACTGCCCAAAGGCAACACACATCAAAGAGTTGGTTTCAACATCATATAACTCGTTTACACTAGCTTTAGACTCACATAGTGTCTTGTTGTAGCCAGGGATTGAGCCCCTGCCTCTGCCTCAAGAGGCAAAGAGTCAATCCAACTGAACTGAGCCATGGTTTTCTTTTAAGAGAGAAAAAAAAATGAATCTTAATATAGAAGAGTTACAAATTGTGCTAGGGGCAAACCCTCACCAAATACAGATATGCACTCCAACTTTATTTTTGAGACAACAAGAAGATTAGATTAATGATGGTATGTGTAAGTGTATAGAGGGTAGGATCCCACACAAGGATCCTAGATTACAATAATTACTCAGCAAATACTGCTGGAGCAGGGGACATACATCTGGGCAGGAAACAAGTTAGAAAGATACAAAGGTTCCTAATACACAAGCTCATGTACATGAGAAAATCACGTCAAATCTAGAACTAGAGTACAACTTAAGTAATGAATCTCTCCATTGGTTGGGGGAGGTGTTGTACAGATGTTTAGATAGTTGAAAATCCTCAGGAGGGGTTGTCTTGATAGCAACAAAACACCTCACTTCAATATCTTTGAACCCTCTACAGCTTTTGAATTTCTGCAACATGTATGTGGCAACATTAGCAAGGTGAACAGGCCTGTGGGAAGTGCATTGAGGAAGCCTCTTCTACATCACCTTTTTGTGCAATAGCAATACATAAAGACAAGCAGGAGATAAGTTAGTGATATCCATTATAGCCAAGTCTTGAATGACCCCACCATTGATAGTGACATCATTCTAGCTAGAGTATCCCTTCTTGCAACACTTGTGCTCTTTGATTCCCATTTTGCAATTGTTCCATAGAGATAGCCATCCAATCTAGATGCTTTCCTAAAGAAGAAAAGTCAGAATGACTAAAGCACTTCTCATTAGGGCAACATGCCATTTTGAGAGGACAAAAAAATACCCAAACCTCCATCCTTAGGAAGGCAATAGATATTCCAAGCTACCTTTGGAATTTTATTGTGATGGAGACCTCCACCCCACAAGAATCTTTTGGAAAGTTCAATGACCTAGTTAAAATGCTTTTTGTTAGGCATCGAACAGGACAACACATAAATCAGGGAAGGGAGGATATAATGATTGAGGACAAAAACTCTATGAGACAAAGAAGACTGGCAGTCATACCAATGGAAAATCTTGGATCTAAATTAATGCATGACCTACTCCCACCACTTGATTGAACTTCTCAGCTTGTTACTAACTAGCTTGTTACTCATTAGCTTGTTACTAATTAGCTTGTTACTCATTAGCTTGTTACTAATTACCTTGTTACTTATTAGTTTGTTACTCATTAGCTTGTTACTAATTAGATTGTTAGTAATTATCTATTACTAAGTAGCTAGTTCTTGGTTAGCTATTTGTAATTAGCTATTACTAATTAGCTTGTTACTAATTAGCTATTACTAATTAGCTTGTTATTAATTACCTTGTTACTAATCAGCTTGTTACTCATTAGCTTGTTACTAATTAGATTGTTAGTAATTAGCTATTAGTAAGTAGTTAGTTCTTAGTTAGCTATTTGTAATTAGCTATTACTAATTAGCTTCTACTAATTAGCTATTACTAAGTAGCTTGTTATTAATTACCTTGTTACTTATTAGCTTATTACTTATTAGTTTGTTACTAATTAGCTTGTTAGTAATTAGCTATTTCTAAATAGTTTGTTCTTGGTTAGCTGTTTGTAATTAGCTATTACTAATTATCTTCTACTAATTAGCTATTACTAAGTAGCTTTTTACTAATTAGCTTGTTACTAATTATCTTTTACTAAGTAGCTTATTATTGGTTAGTTGTTTGTAATTAGCTATTACTAATTAGCTTGTTACTAATTAGCTATTACTAAGTAGCTGGTTCTTGGTTAGCTATTTGTAATTATCTATTGCTAATTAGTTTGTTACTAATTAGCTATTACTAAGTATCTTGTTACTAATTAACTATTAATAAGTAGCTGCTTCTTGAAAAGCCATTTGTAATTAGTTGTTACTAATTAGCTTGTTACTAGTAACCTATTACTAAGTAGTTGGTTCTTAGTTAGTTCCTAGCTCTAATTAGCTATTACTAATTAGCTTCATAGTAATGAGCTATTACTAATTAGATGGTTCTTGGTAGGGTGTTTGTAATTAGCTATTACTAATTAGCTTGTTACTAATCTTCTATTAGAAAGTAGTTGGTTCTTGGTTAGTTGTTTGTAATTAGCTATTACTAGTTAGCTTATTACTGGTTACCTATTACTAAGTAGCAGGTTCTTAGTTAGTTCTTAGTGATTAGCTACTACTATTTAGCTTGTTAACAGTTAGTTATTATTAAGTAGCTAGTCGTTGGTTAATTGCTTGTAATTAATTATTACTAAAATTCCACTACTAATTAACTTGTTACCAATTAGCTATTACTAAGTAGCTAGTTCTTAGTTAGTCATTAGTAATAATCTATTACTAATTAGCTTGTTAGTAAGTAAATATTACTAATTAGCTAGTTCATGGTTAGCTATTTGTAATCAGGTATTAATAATTAGCTATTACTAAGTAACTGGTTCTTGGTTAGTTGTTTATTATTAGCTATTACTAATTAGCTTCTTACTAGTTACCTATTACTAAGTAGCTCATTTTTAGTTGTTAGTAACTGGCTATTACTATTTAGCTTGTTAAGAGTTCATTATTATTAGGTAGCTACTTCTTGGTTAGTTGTTAGTAATACGTTATTACTAATTATCTTATTACCAATTAGATAGTACTAAGTAGTTGGTTCTTGGATGGTTATTAGTAATTAGCTATTACGAATAAGCTTGTTACTAACTAGCTATTACTTAAGAGCTAGTTTCTTGGTTAGTTGTTTGTAATAAGCTATTTCTAAATAGCTTGTTACTAGTTAGCTATTACTATTAGTATGCTACTAGTTATCTATTACTATTAGATTGTTACTATAAGTTACTTGTTACTAGTTCTTGTATAATTAGCTAAAATTGTGAACTGATGATTGAAAATAGGATTACCTGAGATACATCAAGAAGGTGAATAGGGTGCTCCAAATATTGATTTCTGCCAAGTCAAATCGTCCTTATATCCTTCTTATTTGGTGACACGCTACTCTTTGTTGTCCAAAACGTGAGGTATCATGCATGGCTGATACCTATACTCCCCGTGTATCGTGATACCTAGGTATCATGTATCATAATACCTGAGTATTGTGGATCTTGAAGTATCGTGTATCACGATTATTCAATTTTCAAGTATTCTTTATTGTGGCCCTTGAGTAGAGGTGTATCCTGATTATTCAAGTATTGTGTATCATGACCCTTGAGTATCGTGTATCAATACAATCCCAATATCGGTATCCTTCTTACACCAAGTATCATGTATCGCCAAAATTTCAAGTATTGTGTACTGTGAGAGACTGAGGTATCCTTGATCGTATCATTTTGATCCCGGTATCATGTATTGTTATCCTTGTGTATAGTGTATCCCCCAAACCAATTATCGAGGTATAGTGACTACTCAAGTATCATGTATTGTGTATCATTAGAGGTTGGTGTATCGTGTATCGTATATCGTGTATCATGAGAAGCTAAAGCATCATGTATTGTGTATCATGGCTTAGTCTAGTATCCTGTATTGTTTAATTTGGAGTATCGTATATCATGGAGGATTAAGTATCATGTATCATGGTAGTCTAGGTATCATGCAACATACAAGTATCGTGTATCGTCCAAATCACGTATCATGTATCTTGGGAACCTGAGAACAATTGAAAATCCTAATAAAGAAATACCAATTCTTGCTAGATTCATTCGAAGGGTAAGAACAAATCAAGGAGGCCCCATAAGATGACCTAGGTGATCAATGAATGAACCTATGCTCAGGATGTGTCCTAAGAGGCCATGACATAGTGTCATATCATCTGTGGGAAGTGTAGTTTTACCGAGTGTCCATTCTCATGAAGGAAAATATAGGACCTCACTTGAGTATGTGAACACCAATCAGCATGATTCGCCAATCAACATAGATGGCTTTAACTGATCTGTGGCCAGAATGAAGAAAGTGAGCGATTCAGAGATTGTCCCTAGACTAGTAGTGAAATATGAAGGAGGATTCTACACGGAAAAGGGGAATGATTTATGTAGTTTAGACTGTCTAAAAGCATTAGTGAACAAAGGGAAATGGAGGACATAGACAGCCCTAATGGAGAAAATAATGAAGATATGATTGTTGGAGTTAGATGTCTGCGCAAGCACATGAACAACACAAGGAAGAAGAAGAAGCTTGGAGCACAACACACAATACTGAATGTATTACTAGAGAATGTACAAAGATAAGTAGCCCATTAGGGCAATAGCCGTATATACAAGCTGGGGGAAAAAAACCTCCTAAAGAGGGAAAAAAGTGCCCCGGTGGTCCTAGTGTGTTCACACACATCACTACCTAAATATATCAACAAATCCCCCTTGGGAGTGATGAGGTGAACAAGGAGCTGGCACTCATGTATAAGGAAGTGCCAAGCTATGTGGAAATCACTCCACAAAAGGAAGTAAGCCCAAAGCTTTGCGGAAAGCTTCAAACTTCTCCCTAGGCAGAGCCTTCGTGAAAAGGCCTGCTATGTTCTACTGCGTGGGCACATATGCCAAGCTGATCTCCCCAGCAGAGAACCTCTCCGTGACATAGAGATAATGCACCTCAATGTGCTTAGTGCGAGCATGGAACACAGGGGTCCTCGCAACTGCCAATGCGCTTTGACTATCAATGAAGATGGTGGTGGCAGAAGAGTGGCCAACACCCAAATCAACCATAAGGTGTTTGAGCCACACACACTCAACAGTCGTTGTGAAAGCTGCCCTATACTCAGCCTCACAACTGGAAGTGGCCAGAGTAGGCTGCTTCTTGCTCAACCAAGATATACATGAGCTACCAAGCATGAAGCAAAAACCACTGGTGGACACACGAGTGTCATAGCAACCAGCCCAAGCTGAGTGAGAAAAAGCATGCAAATATGGCGGTAGTGATCTCCCCTTGGGATAAAACAACCCAAGTAGCCGAGTACCACTCAAGTAGCGTACGCTGCGCTTAACCGCCTTCAAATGCGTGACTTTTGGGCAATGCATAAACCTGCTCATCTGTGAGATAGCAAACTGAATATCTCGCCGAGTAATGCATAAACAAATCAAGCATCCAATAGCCTGCTGATAGAGAACAGCATCAAATGCATCTCTAGCATCATGAAGACTCAATCGTAAACCTGTCTCCATAGGAGTAGCAATAGGCTTACAGTCTTCAAGGCCAAAATGCTGCAATAATGTGTTAATATATTTCGTTTGACACAAAGCCATAACACCATCAACTTGCATAAACTGAATGCCCAAATAGTGATGCAAATGCCCCAAATCAGACATCTCAAATGAGGCATGCAAATCAACCTTTAAATCAGCAATATGCTTTTCAATAGGACCAGTGAGCAGCATGTCATCAACATAGACAACAATGATCAGAAGCACATCATTAGCACGCTTAACATATAAGGTGCTTTCAGTTGGACTGTTCTCAAAACCATGTGCAATCAGATAGGCATGTATCTTCTCATACCAAGCACGCGGTGCTTGCTTTAAACCATATAATGCCTTATTTAACCTGCACACCTGGTTTTCATGCCCTTTCTGAACAAAGCCATGGGGCTGAAAAACATACACTTCTTCATGCAAGTCACCATTCAGAAATGGTGTTTTAATGTCCAACTGATGTATATTCCAACCATGATGGGCTGCAAGTGCACAAATGCTCTGAATAGTAGTCATACGACATGTAGGTACAAAGGTCTCATCAAAATCAATGCCTCTTTCATGTGCATATCCCTTTGCAACAAGCCTAGCCTTATACCTGTCAACTGTACCATCAAGTTTATGCTTCAGCTCGTATACCCACTTAGTGCCGATGGCCTTCTTGCCAGGAGGCAAGTCACATAAAGACCATGTACCATTCTTCATTATAGCATCATATTCAGATTGCATAACAGCCATCCAATTTTATGAATTATGTGCTTCATCAAAACAAACAGGCTCATTCTCATCACAGAGACTAGACGCAGCAATAGCATAGCAATCTGATGCAAAGGAGGCACTATGAGAGCCTGAACGAGTACGATATAACAAAGGTGCATCTAATTTGCTGTCACGCAAATAATGCACCAGCCATTTTGGCACAGTTTTTGCCTGCTCAATATCAGGTATCTCATCAACAAGTGCATCATGTAAATCTGCATCAGAAATGGAATGATCTACATCATCATATGAAACATGCAAAGGATGAGAAGTTGCCTCACTAGGACCAGCACTAGACTATCCACATGTAAAAAGAGGCAGCAAAGTATCATACATGTCTTTGGAGCTAACAGATGTCTCCTTAGTACATGAAAGCAATGGTTGAATGGCATCTTTCACAAAGACAACATCACGGCTAACCAGAATGCGTTTAGTCTGTGGATGATACAGCCGATAGCCTTTACTTTCAGAACTGTACCCAACAAAAATACATTTTACTGCCTTATCATCCAATTTTCTGTGATGTTGTTCAGGCACTAATGCATATGCGAAACAACCAAAAACACGCAGATGAGCAACAGATGACTGGCAGTCATGCCAAGCCTCATATGGAGTAATAGACTACAATGCTTTAGTGGGACACCTATTCAGTATATATGCTGCACACATGACAGCCTCAAGCCAGAAACTATGTGGTAAAGCCTGACTTTTGACCATGCACCTCGCCATCTCCATGAGTGACCTGTTCTTTCGTTCAGCAACTCCATTCTCTTGAGGTGTATACAACACTGTACACTGGTGTTTTATCCCACGTTCAGCCACAAATGCATTAAAATCAGAAGACATATATTCCCCCCCTCAATCAGAACGGAGGGTGCCCATTTTACATGCTGACAGATTTTCAGCCAAAACCAAAAACTGTTTGAAGCACAAAAACACTTTGGACTTTGCCTTCAATGGATATACCCATGCATGCCTGGAAAAATCATCAATGAAAGTCACGAAGTAAAGATAGTTTCCAAAAGAAGGTGTCTGCATAGGACCACAGACATCACTATGTACAAGCTGCAATTTCTGGGTAGCCCCGAACTGAACCATCTTTTGGAAAGGAGGAATGCTGCATTTTGCCTAAAATATAGCCTTATGACATCTGTTACAGGACGTCTTTCAACACCCTACACAATGTTCCACAATCCTTTTGCAACCAATACATGTCGCATCATATAAGCCCATAATGGGTAGTTGGTACCATCCAACTTATCCTCAACAGCCAACATATGGAATACATCACTGCTTTCAACCATGGCCGGTGACTAAAATACCGTCATGCAAAAAATTGACTCTATCTCAAAAAGTTGAACGGAACTGCCTAGACGAGTTTTGCTAAACTTGTGGCAGACTTAGAGACGCTTATACTGGCGAACAGAAACAAGTATATACCTTTGGCACAAAAAGATGAAATAGCTTACACAAGCGCTGCGATAATGCGTTAGGAGGCCGAAACGAGCTCAGATCGCGATTTCGGCACCACACTGCAAAGTTTTTTTGATCTCGAAAACACGCTGAGTATGCTCAACAAAATTCGTACGAATCTGGGACTGCAAACGGAGGAGTGTCGACGGCGCCCTAGATGAAGCGATGACCTGCTCTGATACCAATTGTTGGAGTTAGATGTCTGCGGAAGCACACAAACAGCACAAGGAAGAAGAAGAAGCTTAGAGCACAACACACAATACTGAATGTATTACTAGAGAATGTACAAAGATAAGTAGCCCATTAGGGCAATAGGCATATATACAAGCCGGGGGAAAAAACCTCCTAAAGAGGGAAAAAAGTGCCCCGGCGGTCCTAGTGTGTTCATACACATCACTACCTAAATATATCAACAATGATTTCTACACCCTGACGTGAGTCTAAGGTAACTAGAGTTCAGAAATGTGATAAGATCCCTCACGATGATGCATTAACTAATGTATATATGGTAGGTGGGATGGAGAATCTACTACAAGATCGCTCATCTTTGTGGGGATAAAGTAGCAATCCCACCACTATTTATGAGTTACACAATCCTGAAGATCCCTCTTGAATCACCTATCTTGATAGGAATTTGAGAAAATATTCTCCTGTGAGTGATGTAGAGAGATCTAGACTGAAATATCAAGGCATATCAGTGTTTCCCTCTAGAGATCAGGTCAACACTTCCGCTAACCCTCAAGAAACCTATCAGAGTTATGATTATCAAAACTTTGGAGAGACACAACAATAGAACATTCTTGTGAGCCCCGTGTTCACTTTTCAATGCCAAGAACCAATCCTAACTATCAACATCCGTCCGAAGGAGAGCCAAGGAATAGGAATTGTACCCTTGAGAGACTGCCATAGGTAGAGGAGTTGGTATTCATATAAGGCATACAATCGTTCCTATTATACCCAGACCACTAGAAGGTGGAAGAAGATTGCAACCAATTCAAGTGGCTAAGTGTATGAGAAGCCACTATGATGGGTCTAGTGAGCCTTATAATCACATAGCAAAATTCAAGCAAGTGATTCATGTTGAACAAGTGGAAGATTTCCTAGTTCAATATGAGTCATTTTGTTTGACACTCACTGACACTACCTTAGCTTGGTTCTAATCACTTGATCTCCATAATTTCCTAGATATGGAGCATGTATTCTAGGAATTGATTGATGAATTCACAAAGACTGGCATCAAAAATAATTCTTCATCTTTGATCCACAACTTCAAACAATCCCCTACGGAATCAGTTCATCTAGTGGCTACGAGATTTAAGCAATATGTGGATAGATGCCCTATAGAGGAGAGACCTACTGAGCAAAAAATGATTTCATTATTTTTGGAAGGATTATTCAATGGATCCCTAAGAGTGATAGTCTATGTAAAGAGATTCCAAGCATTGAGTGAGTGTTTGAAGGAGTGCATAAATTTGGAAGAGAATCTCTGAGAAGACTTGAAGATTCCTCATACCAAGAGCAATCGAGGATGCTCCTAGTAGCATCTCTAATTCAAACAATAATATGGAAGAAATTATAGACTTATGGCCAAGAAATTAGGAGTTCCAGGAAAAAAGAATTACCCCAACCCCCCAATGAGAATGCCTATGCTTAGGAGATGTTTGCATTGTGGAGGGGATCACCCGTATGCTTATAATAGACAACTAGCCCAAGCTCAATACTGCAATATCCAACAAAAATACACTACTCATAGCACTAAGAATTGTCCATACAATAGGCAACCCAAGCCTATCCAACCTCTACAATTTAGACCATATGGATACCCACTTAGAAACAAAGGAAGAGAAGTTCCTAGATACCCTCAATATCACAACCAACCTCCAATCCAACATCCATATGAATACTCAGCATACCACCCATCACAACCAGTGTTAGGACAACAACCACCTCATGCACAAAATGTTGTCCCTCTGAAATTGGCCCAGGCTGAAGGGAACCCCGAGAGAGCCTTATTGCCGACCACTTCATTAACATGCCCTGGAAGTCATAATCGATTATGGGGAAATTACTATGCATACGAAGCAAACTTTCTAGACTATGAATAATCCTATGAGCAAGACCCATATGGAAAAAGGTTTATGAAAGCTCATATGGATATGGACCCGAATACGCCATGTACACGTCTCTTAGAGCCCAAGCATCTTCTAGACCCATGATTAGACCTCTAGTTCATAGAGGACCTTGTTATTGTTGTGGAAGAGTCCATTTCATTATGGAGTGCAGACTTCATTTTCAACCACCTCCTAAGGTATAGGAGGATATTGTAGTGATTGTGGAAAGGAGCATTTTTTTAGAGATTGCCCTGAAAATCCTAATAAGACAACCCCAACTACTCAAATAAATGTAGTAGAAGTGGTAGAGTCTTATAGAGGTGACAAGGAGTACACAGTGCCATTAAAGACCATAAGTAGAGAAAGAGCTAAGGAAAGCCAAGAAAGGCTAAATTTGACTGCGCACTAATGAACATGAAACACTGACACCTCAAATAGCGGTAGAGTAAGAAGACTCTGAAGAAAATTTAAAAGCCAAAAGAACTCAAAGATGGAAGGCTCAATGAGAGAAATTGAAAAGCAAGCGGATACAAAAGAAGAGAGAAGAGCAAATCCAACAATCATTCTCTTTACTTGATTATGGTGGCCAACCTTACATCAAGATGCAGCAATGTATGTTTAGAGGTGCGATGGGTGCCAACGAACAAAGTATCCCATCACGAGAGATGAAATGACACTATGACCTATGGTTAGTGCTAGAGCTTTCACTAAGTGGGGTATAGATTTTGTTGGACCAATTAGTGCACCTGCAAAAGGCTCTCATGCTAAATGCATGATAGTGGCTACTGACTATTTGACCTAGTGGGTAGAACCAAAGGCCACAAAGAAAAACAATGCAAGAACCACTACCAAATTTCTATTCAAAAACATATTTACAAGATCTAGATTCCCAATAGAAATTGTGAGTGATTGAGGCACACATTTTATTAATGAAGTTATGGAAGCTTTGATGAATGAATTCTTGGTGATTCGTAAGAAATCGGCCCCACATCATCCACAAGCCAATGGGCAAGCAGAGAGTTCCAATAAGGTGTTATGTATAGTTTTGACATGAATTGTAAATAATGGATGATCAGATTGGGACAAACAATTACACCATGATTTAGGGCTTTTAGAGTTGCCTATAAGGCTGTTATTGGAATGACACCATTCAATCTAGTATATGGCCAAAATGCAATTTTGCCGATTGATTTCTTGATTCGTACTCTTCGAGTAGCTGAGAAGTATATGAGTGGACTGGACATGGGTTGTCCCAACAATTAGATCAAATTGAAAAATTGCAGGAGACTCGATTGCAAGCAGTAGCAGGCATCTATGCAGCCAAAAGGAGACAAAAAGCGTATTATGATGCCCATATCAAAGACAAGGGACTCAAGGAGGTTATTTAGTCCTGGTGTATACCTTAAAGCAAAGCAAAGAAGTTGAAAAAGAGAGGAGATGGACCACTAGTGATCAATCGCATTTGGACTAGTGGAGCAGTTAACGTAGCCACCACAGATGGAGAGATTTTACCCAATTACATAAGTGGATGTTATGTGAAGAAATACTTAGAACCCTTGACTGAAGAGATGCTGGCTGGACATCTAGCAACTAGAGAGGACGAGAAAATAAGAGATGAAGCGAGAATTGAAGCAGTAGAACAAATATGAAAGCAAAGTGAATGGATGCATGAGAGAGATGAGAGATATCGACAAGGACCAGAATGAATCCCCATGGCCAACTATCAAGCATTAGAGACCCAAACCCTAGGATGTCAAATCAAGCAACCCTACTTAACCCAAGAGTGGGAACCGAGGAATATCACTTGGTGGATGCATTGATTGATACAGGAGCATCATTAAGTTGCATACATTCTTCATTAACACAACAATTAAAAGCACAACTTAGAACAACTAATGCATATATGATGGGTATAGGAGGAAACACCATTGAATGTTTAGGTGAAGTTACCCTATCTTTACATTTAGGTAACAATTCCATGCAATAGAAGCTTCTAGTTTGCAAAGAATTAGTGCTAGGTCAAGACTAGATATATGAATTTGACGTGACAATCTAGTTAGCTTTAGGCTATATATCAGCCAAGATTGGGTAGAGAGAAGATAGAGTTTAGTATGTACAACCTTGGTTGAGCATCCCTTGTGCAGAAAAGCGTGAGCTTATCTATCTCCTCCTTTGGATCTTGGAATAGGCAAAGCATCATCACCTGCAACAATTCCATAAAGATTTTTACCTTGAAAATAGGCCTCCATTTTGATTTGCAAAGACACATAGTTGTGTTGGTCAAGCTTCTCAATCATTGAGGGAAAGCCTTCAACCATGTTCATCTAGCTTTGATACCACTAAAAGAGCTTGGAGAAGCTTGTAGAAGGTAGAAAAGTGAGTTGCGAAGAAACGAAGTTCCGTCCAGCCAACCGGCACAAGACTAGCCCTTGAGATTATGGAGACTCAAATAGACCTTATAGGCATGGGATAAGTGCAATAAAATGCACTATGTAATTTTGAGCATCAAGGAGAAAGAGTCAATAGAAGACACATAGGTTTGCACATTCACTAGCTCAAAAAACTTAGTATCTTTGGATGAGACAATCAAATTCAAATGGGCATAGCAACCAACATGATTTCCATTGGAAAAAATGCTTTTTGATGAGTGATAGAAATAGGGTTGAGTGTATAGAATGCACAAGGGTACAAGAAATAAAACAAAATATGCTTTTGGAATGAACCTGATACTCAATAGTGGTACCTCATAATTTTCACAAATGTGTAGAGATAGATCCCCAAGACAGAATGCTTTGAAAATTTATACAAATAAACTAGACACTAATAGCTTTCCAATGAGTGCATGCTCATCTAATTTGAAGATCTCTAGAGAGAGGAGTAGCCTCTTAAAGCTTAGTGTTGTTGAAGAAGATGATGAAAGAAAATTAAGGAATAAGATAATGATGGCCACAAGTTAATGTATATTGCTTCCATGTAAAGTACAAGTGATTAGAATTCTTTACATAGAATCTTGAAGCACTCCACAACTTCTAAAAGTGGATTTTGAATTCAACTACATGCAAGATTAGTTGTTGGAGGGAATCAATTCACTTTCATACAATCTAGGAAAAATGAAGATCTAGTTTGATCTAATTTTAGGTGATTGATTGATTCATTGATTGCATCTCAACCACATTAAACTCGTGGAAGTTTATCTCTCTTCTTCTTATTTTACATGTGTAAAGCACTAGGCTTTTACAATGATAAATGATCCATAAAAAAGCTTTTCAAAAAAATACAATAAATGAACATAAGTAAAAGAATGCTTCAATGGATATTTTGGTATAATCCAAACCATAGATTTTTTTGATTTAGAATAAATCCACCTCAAGCATAGTGTAAGCTTGATGTTCCAACATTCTAAAGACCTCAAACTCCAACAATTGGTATCAAAGCAAGTTGCAGCTTCATCTAGGGCATCGTCGACACCCCTCGGGTCATAGTCCGAAAATCCCATGAAAATTGCTGAGCATTCAAAGAGCGATCTGAGCTCGTTTTGGCTTCTGAATGCACTATCACAATGCCTGTGTAGGAAATCTCATCTTTTTATGCCAAAGATATATACAAGTTTTGATTCTCTAGTATAAGCATCTTGAGGTCTGCTACATGTTTATAAACTAAATAGGGTAGTTTTGTTCCACGTTTTCAGATATAGTCATTTCTTTGCATCAGGGTATTTTAGTTAGTGGCCATGGATAAAAGCAATGATATATTCCATATGTTGGTTATTGAGGATAAGTAGGATGGTACCAATTACCCATTATGGGCTTATATGATGTGTCATGTATTTGTTGCAAAAGAACTATGGAATATTATCTAGGGAATCGAAAATCGTCCTATTACATTTGCAAATATAGTTACTAAAATTTATGGAGATGGCAATGAAGATGGTCATATTCTTTAGGTTCTTATTTGTGTTGCAGTTCTTGTTGTACCTAATGCAAAGCAACTTCATTGCGATGGCAGAAATGCTCAGGCACATACATTGATAGCCTTGTATATCAAACATGCCATTATTCCTAACATTCACTCTTGCAAAACAACAAAGTATGCTTGGGATACACTTACCACTTTATACCGGGCAAGGAATGGGGCTCATGTCACTTACCTCCAAAAAAAGTTGGAGAGTGAGCACATGAATGAAGGAGATTTCATGGACAAGTTTCTGACAAAGTTCAAAGATTTGAAACATAAGTTGAATTCTATTCATGGTCCTGCCTAGCAATTCAATTGTGCAGGTTGTTCTTAATGGTCGTCAAGATTTATATTAGAGTTTTTCATCTACTCTTTGATTGATTATGAAAGGAATCCAAATGCCTTAAAACAAAGGATTTAATCTCTCTTCTATTGCAAAAAGATCAGTCTAGATAGAACAGGTCCATTATGCATGTTGCAAATCAAGATTTCTTGGCTAGTTAGAAGGGCAAACATAAACAATGCTCATCCACTAGTAGGAAGAAATCTGTTAGTTTTGCACAATAAGAAAAGGAAAACTGATTGCAAAGGAGGCAAAGTGGAAAGAGGCTAGAATGGTTGATGCAAAGGCCTCTACACCCAAAATAGAGTTTGCTAATCTTGTGTAGAATAAAGAATTGGCATTTACTACTATTTGCAGTTATGAACCATCTTCTCATGAATAGTGTATGTATGTAGTAGACTCACATGTTTGGTACTTTGATAGTGGGACAACCAAACATATTACCTCATAGTGCATTTTCTTCACTTCACTTGAGCCTGCCCCTACAAGGAATAATGTCACATGCACCAAGCGATCCTCTTATCCTATCATGGGAGTTGGTAAGATCATTCTGACTACTAGTGATGGTACTTCTTTTACATTTTCGGATTCTTTAGTTGTGCCAGGGATCAAGAAAAACCTACTATCAGTTTCAACATTAGCCAATAGTGGCTTCATTGTGAAATTTGCTAATGATAGATGTACAATTCATGATCTATCTAATGGCGATGTCATTATTGCTTCTCGAACTTTATTTGTGGGCTCTGTAAGCTCATGGACTATGAAAAATCTATGAATGATTCAGCACATGCAATACATGATTCTAAAGCTATGTCACATGCAAAGCTTTGTCATGCATTCTTTGGTCATGAAGATTTTGCTAGTTTGCTACACCTATAAAATATGAAATGGTGTTGTCTATGCCCAAACTTGAGGAACCTGGAAAAAATGTTTGTGAAGGCTATATTTTGGGTAGAATACAATGTTCCTCATTCCCAAAAGATGGTTTATTTTGAGCTATTCAAAAATTGGAACTTGTTTACAGTGATTTCTATGGTCCTATGCGCACAGGCTCCCTTGGGAACTACCTTTACATCATGAATTTTATTGATGCTTTTTCCAGGCATGCATGGGTGTATCCACTAAAAGCAAAGTCCAAAGTGCTTATGTGCTTCAAACTATTTTTTCTTTTGGTTGAAAATCTATCAACACATAAAATGGGCACTGTGTGTTCTAATCAAGGCAAGGAATATACATCTTTTGACTTTAATGCATTTGTGGTTGAATGTGGGGTAAAACATCACTGTATAGTGCCCTGTACACCATACTAGAATGGAGATGCAAAAAGGAAGAACATGTCATGCATGGAGATGGCGGGGTGTAAGGTCATGAGTTAGGCTTTACCACATAGTTTGTGGCTTGAGGCTCTTGTATGTGAAGCACATGTACGTAACATGTATCCCACTAAAGCATTGCATTCTATCACTCCATATGAGGCTTGCCATGGTCACAAGCCATCTTTTGCTCACCTAAATGTCTTTGGTTGTTTGGCATATGCATTAGCACCTAAAAGACAATGCATGAAACTGGATGATAACCCAATGAAACATACTTTTGTTGGGTAGAGTTTTGAAATCAAAGGCTATCATCATTATCATCCAAAGCCTAAACATATTTTGGTTAGCCCTAATGTTTTTGTGGAAGATGCAATTCAACCACTACTTTCATGTACTAAGGAGACAACAATTAGCTCCAAAGATGTGCATGACACTTTGTTGCCTCCTTTCATAGGTGGACAATCTAGTGCTAGTCTAAATGAGGCAATTTAGATGCCTTTGTAGGCTTCACGTGATGATGTAGATCATTCCATTTCTGATGCAGATTTACATGATGCACTTGTTGATGAGATAACTAATATAGATGAGGCCAAGACTATGCCTAAATGGCTAGTGCAAACTTCGCAAGATAGAAAATTAGATGCACCTCTATCATATCATATGTGTGCAAGCTCTCATAGTGCTTCTTCTGCATCAAATTGTTATGCTATGGCTACCTCTAGTCTTTGTGATGAGAATGAGCCTATTTCGTTGTATGAAGCACAAAATTCAAAAAATTGAATGGTTGCTATGCAATCAGTATATGATGCATTTATGAAAAATGGTACCTGGTCTTTGTGTGACTTGCCTCCTAGAAAGAAGGTCATTGGCACTAAGTGGGTATATAAACTAAAGTGCAAGCATGATGGAATTGTAGTTAGGTATAAGGCTAAGATTGTTCCAAATGGTTATGCTCAAGAAAAAGTCATTGCTTTTGATGATAGCTTTGCTCCTACATGCTGAATGACTATTGTTCATAGCATCTATGCACTTGCATCCCATCATGATTGGAATGTACATTAGGTAGACATTAAAACTACATTTCTCAATGGTAACTTGCATGAAGAAGTGTTTCTTTTTCAGGCCCGTGGTTTTGTGTAGAAAGGGCATGAAAACAAAGTGTGTATGTTGAAAAAGGAATTATATGGTTTGATGCAAGCACTACATGCTTGGTATGAAAAGATACATGCCTACTTGATTGCACATGCTTTTTTGAGAGCAATCCAACTAAGAGCACCTTATACGTTAAGCATGCAAATGATGGGTTTCTGATCATTGTTGTCTACATTGATGACATGCTGTTCATGAGTATATTGCTGATTTTAAGGCTGATTTGCATGCCTCATTTGAGATGTCAGATTTTGGGCCATTTGCATCATTATTTGGGCATTTGATTTATGCAAGTTGATGGGAGACTATCATTGTGTCAAAAAATATATATATTGATACATTATTGTAGTGTTTTGGCCTTGAAGACTGCAAACCTATTGCCACTCATATGAAGAAAAGTTAATGATTGAGTCTTCATGATGATGGAGATGCATCTGATGTTGTTCTCTATGAGCACATTGTTGGATGCTTGATTTACTTATGCATTTCTTGGCCAGATATTGAGTTTGTTGTCTAACAAATGAGTAGATTTATGCATTACCTAGGTGTCAAGCATTGGAAGGTGGTTAAGCACATCCCTCACTACTTGAGTGGTACCTAACTAGGATTGTTTTATCCCAAGGGGGAATAACTATCTCTAGATTTACATGTTTCTTTTTTACTCGGACTAGGTTGGTTTCTATGAAACTTCTGTGACCACTAGTGGTTTTTGCTTCATGCTTGGAAGCTCATGCATATCTTGGTTTAGCAAGAACCAGCCTACTCTGTTCAATTCTAGTTGTGAGGTTGAGTATGGGGAAGGTTTCAGAGTGACTATTGAGTGTGTGTGGCTTAGATGCCTTATGGTTGATTTGGGTGGTACTCAGCCTTCTACCACCACCATCTTTGTTGAAAGTCAGAGGGCATTGCAAGTTGTGAGGAACCCTATGTTTCATGCTCGCACTAAGAAAATTGATGTGCACTATCATTATGTCAAGGAGAGCTTCTCTGCTGGACATATATCAGTTTGGCATATGTGCCCACATAGAAGAACATTGTAGACCTTTTATCAAAGGCTTTGCCTAGCAGGAAATTTGAAGCTTTCAACAAAGCTTTGAGCTGGGGATTTGTTGATATATTTAGGTAGTGATGTCTATAAGCACCGTAGGACCCTTGGGGAACTTTTCTCCCTGTTTAGGAGGTTTTACCCACCTATAACCCTTATGGGTCACTTATCTTTGTACATTTTCTATTGCTGATACATTCAGTATGTGTGCTATGCTCAAATCTTGTTCTTCTTTCTTTTGTTGTTCACATGCTTCCACATACCTCAAACTCCAACATGTAAAACATCATCGTCAATACACATTACATCCTGATAAGGCTCCATAAATACTTCATTGCAATTATTTTTATCTCTCTAGAATTTCAAAACTTATAGGGCTGAAAATGGATATTTGGAGGTGGATTGAGACCTATGATATCTCCAACATTATTGTGAAAATTGAAGACATGAACCTTTTTGCCTCTCACAAGTACCTTCAAATTCGGCACTATTTTTAAGTTATAAGACCACGAAAAAATGTCAAATTTTTCCAACTCTTAAAAAAGGTGTTCTTGATTACTATTCAAATTTGTTGGTTTTGATCCATACATGTTCTCATGCATGTCCACGGATATCTCTTTTCATTGTTTTTTCCTACTTTTGACAAGTGCCGTGAAAGAGATTAGTTGACCACATAAGTAAAAGCTACTCCAAATTTTAGCATTCAACAGGATTCAAGCAATTTTTGTTAAATTTGGTGTGCACTTCCTTGCTGAGAGAGGATCAACTATATTTTAGAGAGATTGATGCAGGATGCAAGAGGAGACAAACAAAAACAAAGAAATACTTTGTGATTCTGAGAACACCTTATGATTGTGATTGAGAGTGAGATTGTGATTGCAAGTTCTATGGTGAATGAGATTGAGATAGCTCAAAGTTGCTTCAAAGGTAGAGGCTTTGCTGGAAAGGAATTTTGCAACTCCATTGTATCTCATTGATCCAAGCCTATAATAGTAGATCTTCTCTTTCTCCATATCATATCTTATCTACTCTCGTACAGCACATTTCCTCTTACTTGTGTAAGTTTCTTTTCTCTCTTCTAATTTTCATGAGTGATTGGAAGCTTTATGATTGGGGATAGCTTGTGATTGTGTAGCTTATATATATATATATATATATATATATATATATATATATATATATATATATATATATATATATATATATATATATATATATATATATATATATATATATATATATATGTATGTATGTATGTATGTGAGTGTGCGTGTGTACCACTAACAAAACTTGGTGTACTATATATATATATATATATATATATATATATATATATATATATATATATATATATATATATATATATATATATATATATATGTGTGTGTGTGTGTGTGTGTGTGTGTGTGTGTGTAAACTTCCCACAAGTTAATGCCAATAGATGATTCTTGTGCAAGTTCGTCTCAGGTACTCGTTATGACCACCTTACTCTTATGGTGTATTACTCACAATACCAGGAAAGGTAAATTTATGTGCATTAAGAGAATGAAGAAACCCTTACTTTGACAAAGAAATAGAGGCACGGGAAAGAGGCACTTAACAAAGAAATACATGCACGTGAAAGAGGCACTTGAGAAGCACGCATGCATTTTAAAAATCTCTAAAGTAATTCACGAACAATGCATTTATATTTTAAGCTTCTTTTCTTATACGATCTGCACCTCATAAGATCTTAGGTAATTCGTTTTCTCCGAGAGAGTGCCAAGACGTATAGGACTTTAGCAAATTAAACCATCAAAGAGAATTTACTACTTACATATGTTTCGAAATCATTCGAAATCAATTATACTGTTAATTATAAAACCCAATAAGTTCAAGGCCAATTTACTATATTTGGAATTCTATAAATTTTAAAGTTTATTTACAAAATACATGAAAGATGTTAATAAAACATTATTATCAATGGAATTCGAAATCAAAATATGTACCGTTGTTTTGCATAGAAGAGGTATATGTAGATATTAAAAGACTAATATAGAAGTGATGTATCGTAAGGTATAGCATACATTCTATTGAATAATCGAAGTTTAAGGTTGTTCAGTAAGATTGGTTGTCTCAAGCATGCATGATGGACATTGGGTTTAATATACTCTCATATCTTTTACTTCATTATTTTTCTTTGTAGCTTCTCAACTTAGATCATGTTTCAATAGATTATAAGACATCATATGGACGCTTTTGAAGAATAAGAAAAGCCCATTTTGTCGTATATACATAATAATATCGAAGAGATTGAGCTGAAGATGTTAAATTATTTTTCAATTATGCAATTGTTAGTATAAGAAAATAAGAATTCAATTTAGTTGATATGTGCGGCAGTGAGCAGAGGCAACGGTGGAGATTGTGAACAGCGGTGCAGACACCATATTGTGCAACGCCAAGAGTGTGAGCAACACCTTTAAAGATAGTCTGAAGAAGAAGATGAAGCGAGGCCCTCTAATGCTTCTGTGCACCTTACCTATGGTTGGGAGCATGAAGGTAGTGGGGGGGTCTTGTGGATTTGATGGGGATCCTCCCGACATCGCTACCCTAGTGGTTTCCTTGAGCAGGGAATGTATCCTTGCAAAAGCAAGAAGAATTATTGAAAATGTGCCTAATTGGTCAATTGCTCTACCCAAGGCCCCCTCTAAGGTCCATGCAACTCTGGCTTTGTAAGGAGTGGTTCCCATGCAATCTAATAGTGAGAAAATGTTAGCTTTTGCTAGTGAACCACTTAATTTTGGTCTTTGAGAACAAGGAGATGGCATTTGACACACTTCACATGGGTAGTTGGCAATTTTGATGTTCCACCCTTTGCGTTTTTGAGTGGTTCCCAGACTTTGTTCCAAACAAGTCTAACCCTCTACAATACTCACTGTGGGTTGAGCTTCCCAACCTTCTTTTTTTCCTCTATCACTTCTTGAGAGATATTGTTGCACCTATTGGTTGACCGCTGGCCTCGAGGGAAGATATGGGGGGCTTCATCTACAAAGGAGCAAAGTATTCCTTCAAGGCGTGATGGCACGCACAAATTTGTGTTGAGATTGATCTCAATAAGGCCCTCTCCTCGAAGATTTCCATAGACTTAGGGGATGGGGATGTCTGGGAGCAGGAAATCACTTACAAGAATTTGCCAATTACACATGTTTTCATTGTGGTCTTTAAGGAAACTCGATTAAAGAGTGTCCTTAAAAACACAATACCTCTAAAAACAAACAAAGCAAAGAAACCACCATCGAAGCTTAGATAAGCATTCCTCTATCACTTCTTGAGAGATATTGTTGCACCTATTGGTTGACCGCTGGCCTCGAGGGAGGTATGGGGGCCTTCATCTACAAAGGAGCAAAGTATTCCTTCAAGGCGTGATGGCACGCACAAATTTGCGTTGAGATTGATCTCAATAAGGCCCTCTCCTCGAAGATTTCCATAGACTTAGGGGATGGGGATGTTTGGGAGCAGGAAATCACTTACAAGAATTTGCCAATTACACATGTTTTCATTGTGGTCTTTAAGGAAACTCGATTAAAGAGTGTCCTTAGAAACACAATACCTCTAAAAACAAACAAAGCAAAGAAACCACCATAGAAGCTTAGATAAGCAGTAGGATAGAAGCTTGTCAACCTATTGTTGAGGAAGAGAAAGACACTAAGGTCCTAGAGACAAACTTAGAAGGAAAAGAAGCCCTCCGAGGTCCTCTAAGAGGAACACCATGGTCGCAACTCCTCTAAACAACTTGTACTGCAACTTGGAAAAGGAGATACATGAGTTGGACTTTCAAGTAGGAGATTTATATGAAGTAGACACCGAATGTAATACCCACGAGATTCTCACCAACAAAGATAACGATGAGGAATACACTACTAGTAAAGAGGATGGTTTCACTACGAGCAACAAAGACAACCCATATAGTGAGAGCTCCATCATTGGATCCACTCTCCCGAAAAAAAGTGGTAAATTCTCTTACACAAAAGGTGACTCATAAGGGGAAACAACCAGTGGAGATGCCATGGAAGAGCCCCCTCAAGAGTAAGATATGTGGTCATGGCCACTTCTTTTTGAGGAAAAGACAAACCCAAGAAGAAAAACATCAAGGCCCTCTCCATAAAGAGGGTAACAATCGATAATGATTATCATATCATTGAATGTGAGGGGGTTGAAATACCCCTCAAAAGTGGCTATTGTTGGTGAGTGGTTTCAGTACAATAGCCTAAACCCGAATTTCATCTGCATTCAAGAGGTTTAAATCGATGGAGATGACCTTCAAAAACGACTCAAACACATCTATTCAATGCATATCTGGGTTATCACTTCTCATGCGAGAGGGGCCAGTGGCACAACTATTGGAATAAATAACTTTTGGTTTGCTAGACTAGTCAACTCCTTTGAGGATCAGAAACATTGTTGGATTGTTGGCTCCTTAGGGGGATCCCTTGAAGTCACACTATGGTCTCCATGTACACCCCGAACAAGGAGTAAGAGGGGATGGACACCTAGGTATCCTTGGAATCGCTTCCCAAAAACGTGATGCTTTGTGGGGACTTTAACATGATGATGGATCCTTCAAACAGGTGGGACAACAAGGGGTGTATCATTGACCTTCAAGAGAAAGATCTCTCGGGAAAAATCAAGCTCCACCTCCACCTAGTGAAGATTAAATTTATGAATGGATTCTCTTGGTTGAACCTCCAATCTAGAGATGAATTGAGGAAAGCAAGACTTGATTGAAACTACATTGCACAGAACATTATCCATCGGTGGGGCCAACCCGATATCTCCCAACACACTGACACTACCATATCAGACCACTAACCTTTTATTCTCACTTTCAAACCACTTGCCAAACTGAGGAAAGTACCTTGGTCTCATGCTTGCCCGATGTCTTTCTCCCTTCCCTCTATCCATTAGGAAATTACCTTGGTTTGGAACTCAACATTCACAAATGGCACCTCATCAACAAGACGTTTAGGGCTTCGATTGAGATGACTCGCTAAATTTTGGTCAGAACTCACAATATGATCCAGAATGTTCGACGGAGGTGGAGAGAGAAGCTATCATAGACTTAGACATCTTTAGGAGGAAGTGAACAAAAGGAACTACCAATACTAGACATGACTATGAAAAATAATGGGCATGCTGAGCTACGAGGAAGAAATTCAAAGGAAAAAGCTACAAGTGTACTTTAAAGATTAGTGGGCAGGTAAGGCCAACAAACCAACTAAAGAGATGTGTGGCACCCTCAAGAGGAAGCAAACAAGAGACTCTATTCCCCTCTTGATTGGTTGTAATGGAGTCAAATGCAAAATGAAAGAAGAGAACAACGCTATTGTTGTCGAGCACTTCACTCAACTCCTGGGGTTTGGACATCCCATTCTCCACACAAGTGATATTGCATGGTGACCATCTCGAGTGCCTCTCGTTGATGTGCCCTTTTTAGATAGTGAGATTCTTGAAGTTATTGATACACTACCCAATGGGAAAAGCTTAGGACTTTACGGCCTCACAAATGAGTTTCTCAAGTCTTTGAGACAAGTGGTGGCCATTCCATTGTGCTTGGTTTCAAAAGAGGCATTGGCTTTCAGTGTGCTTCCCAAATGCCTCAAAGATGGTGTCATCAATATTATCCATAAGAAAGGTAACAAGAACAGGATTCAAAATTGACACCCAATCATGATGCTTCGATTGGGTACAAAATTCTTGCAAAAGTAATTGCCAATAGAATTTCTTATCACTTGAAGAGGTGGCTCAGTGAGGACCAAAAAGGATTCATCAAGGGTAGATCAATACTCGAATCTATTGTAGACATTTTGGAAGGTCTCGATTTTGCTGAAGAGTCTGAACAAGGTGTGGTATTCCTTAAAATCAACTTTGATAAAGCCTACAAAAGACTTGAATCGGAATTTCTTCTTCAATCTCTTAAAGATCTCGACTGCAGTAAAAAATTCACTAAGATGATCACTACACTATTGGGGAATGCATAGATGCAAATAAACATCAACGGTTAGTTGTCAAAAGCTATCATAATAAAATGCTCTATAGGATAAGGGTGCCCTTTGGCCCCTTTGCTTTTTGCCATTTCCACGGAGGGGCTCAACTGTTAGGTGCAACATTACATGGAATTGGGCCATATTAAAGAACTCTCTCTACATCTCCACCATGGCCCAAGGGCACTAGTCCCATTCACTTGTAACTTGATCCTTCGATCTCCAACAAGATAGAAAGTATATGGTTGATGAGATGAGGAAGGTATTAATTACCATGGCATGCCCCACGAGGTTGATTTGGATGCCCTTACAATATGCCAACTTGTTGTATAGTTTGGAGAGGACCCACTTCCACCAGTGCTCCATCAAGACACTAAAGCCCATATGATTACCAAGTAGGTGGAAGACCTGACACTTGGGGATGGTTTGGCAACCATGGTCAACCAGCAATTGGGGTGGGGGTCCGATGAAAGCTGTTTTTGAGTGGCTTATTTTGGATCCAGATGCCTCACAAAATGCATCAAGGCATCCCCAAAAGGTTTCAATGCTGATCAAATCATTGTGCACAAATGTATAATAAAAGACTAATATAGAAGTGATGTATCTTAAGGTACAACATACATTTTATTGAATAATCAAAGTTTAAGGTTGTTCCAAAAGATTGATTGTCTCAAGCATGCATGATGGACATTGTGTTTAATATATCTTCTATATTTTACTTCATTATTTTTCTTTGTAGCTTCTCACCTTAAATCTTGTTTCAATAGATTATAAGACATCATATGGACGCTTTTCAAGAATAAGAAAAACCTATATTTACGTATATACATAATAATATCGAAGAGATTGAGCCGAAGATGACAAAGTATTTTCCAATAAATATTTAAGAAAAAATATTGTGGCCACATCCATCTATTTAGTGTTAGCGTTTTGTCTTTGCTAAAGATTAATTCAGGCGAAAAGGAAATACAAAGGAAGTTTAGAATCCTATCATCCCTTTCATGGGGGACTTGCTTAGTTTTAAGTTTCTTGTATTGTTATACCTAAAGAAAGTGCGTTGCTTTTGTAGTTCTTGATTTTGACCCATCTTTTCATGAACAATGTATGTATGGAGTAGGTTTAGATTTTTGGTACTTTGATAGTGGGGCAACCAAACATATTACCACAAAGTGCAATTTCTCCAGTTCACTTCAGCTTGCCCATACAGGGAATACTCTCACATGTGCCAAAAACTCCTCGTATCTAGTCATGGGAGTTGTTAAGGTCATTTTGACTACTACTAATCATAGTTCTCCCACATTATCAGATGCTTTGTATGTGCTAGGGATCAAGAAAAATTTGTAGTCAGTTTCAGCTTTAGTCAAGATTGGTTTGGTTATTGGTGACAGATGTAGACTTCATGATCTTTCAAATGCCGGTGATTATTGCTTTTGAAATTTATTTCATGGGCTATATAAGCTCATAGAATCTATGAGTGATTAAGCATGTGCAATTCAATATTCTTAGGCTATCTCACATGCAAAGCTTTGACATGCATGCTTTGATCATCTAAATTTTGCTAGTTTGTTATGGTTGCAGAAATCTGAAATGGTGTCCTCTCTTCCAAAACTTGAGGCACCTAGTAAACATGTCTGTGAAGGTTGTATATTTGGGCAAAATGTAGAGTTCCTCCTTCCCAAAAGATGTTCAGTATGAGCTACTCAAAGATTATAGCTTCTTCATAGTCGTCTATGGTGTTGTGCAAACACATACTTCTGGGAACTACCTTTACTTTGTGACTTCTATTGATGATTTTTCTAGGCATGCATGGGTGTATCCATTGAAAGCAAAGCCCGAAGTTTTTATGCACTTCAAATAGTTTTTGGTTCTAGCCAAAAAATTATCACCATGTAAAATGGGAACCCTCCGTTCGGATTGAGGAAAGGAGTACATGCCTTCTGATTTTAATGCATTTTTGGCTTAAAAAAGGATACAAAATTAGTGTACAATCCTGCATACACCTCAAAAAAATGGTGTTGTTGAAAGAAAGAATAGGTATCTCATGGAGATGGCAATGTGTATGGTCAAAAGTCGGGCTTTACTACTTAGTTTTTGTCTTGAGGTTGTTATGTGTGGAGGATATGTACTTAACAAGTGTCCCATCAAAGAACTATAGTCCATCACTCCATATGAGGCTTGACATGGTCATAAGCCCTTTGTTTCTCATCTATGCGCCTTTCGCTGTTTGGAATATGCATTAGTGTCTAAACAACAACATAGAAAATTGGATGATAAAGTAGTGAAATGTATTTTGGTTGGGTACAGTTCTAAAAGCAAAGGCTATCATTTGTATCATCCACATACTAAATGCATTTTGGTTAGCCCTAATGTTTTTTTTTTGTGGAAGATGCAATTCAGCCATTATTTTCATGTATTGAGATGACATCACTTACCTCCAAAGATGTGTATGAAACTTTGCCTCTTTTTACACATGGACAGTCAAGAACCAGTCCAAATGAGGTAATTCTCAGCCTTTGCAGGCTCCACATGATGATGCACATCATTCCATTTTTTATGTAGATTTACATGATGCACTTGGGAATGAGAGGGTTGATATAGAGGAGGGACTTATGCCTAAATGGCTGGTGTAAACTTTGCGAGATAGCAAATTAGATTAAACTCTATCATATTGTACTCCTTCAGGCTCTCATGGTGCTTCTTTTGAATCACATTGCTATGCAATGGCTGCCTCTACTCTTTGTGTTGTGAGTGAGCCTCTTTATTTGTATGAAGAAAAAAACTCAAAAAATTGGATGGCTGCTATGCAATCAAAATATGAAGCTATTATGAAGAATGGTACTTGATCTCTATGTGATTTTCCTCCAAGCAAAAAGGCCATTGACACTAAATGGTTATACAAGGTGAAGCATAGGCGTGATGGAATAGTTGATAGGTATAAAGCTAGGATTTTTGCAAAAGGTTATGCTCAAGAAAGAAGCATTGATTGTGATGAGATCTTTGCACCCACATGTTGAATGATGACTGTTCGTAACATCTGTGCATTTGCAGCCCATAATGGTTGGAATGTAGATTAGTTGGACATTAAAGTTGCATTTCTAAAGTATGAATTGTATGAAGAATTGTATTTTCTTTAATCCCATGGTTTTGTGCAAAAAGGGCATCAAAAACAAAGTATCAGGCTGAAAAAGAAATTATATGGTTTGAAGTAAGCAGCGCGTGCTTGTTATGAAAAGATACATACCTACTTGATTGCACATGGTTTTGAGAGCACTCCAACTGAGAGCACCTTATATATTAACTCTGCAAATGATGTGCTTTTGACATTGTTGTTTATGTTGATGACATGCTTCTTAGTGAGAGGCATATTGCTGATTTTAAGGCCCATTCGCATGCCTCATTGGATATGTCAATTTTTCTTTATTCTCACCATTATTTGGGTATTTAGTTTATGCAAGTTGATGGTGGAATAGCTCTATGTCAAACAAAATATATTGACATATTATAGCATCATTTCACCTTGAAGATTGCAAACATATTTCCAATCCCATAGAAACGAGTTTACCATTGAGTCTTCATGATGTTGTAGATGCATTTCCTGCTATTCCCTATTACTAGGCTGATGGATGCTTGCTTTACTTTTACATAAATTGGCTTGATATTCAATTTTCTATCTTGCATATGAGCACATTTATGCATTGCCAAGGTGATAAGCATTGGCAAGCGATTTAGTGCTTGCTTCACTAGTCGAGTGGTACTCGACTACTTGGATTGTTTTATCCCAAGGGGGCATCACTATCGCTTCATACTTGGTAGCTCATGCATATCTTGATTGAGCAAGAAGCAACCTATTTTGGCCACTTCTAGTTGTGACGCTGAGTGTAGGGCACCTTTCATAGCGAGTGTTGAGTGTGTGTGGCTTGGACTTCTTTTCGTTGTTTTGGGTGCTAGTTAGTCTTCTATTACCACCATCTTTACTAATAGTCAGAGTGCATTGGCAGTTGTGAGGAACCTTGTGTTCCATGCTCGCACAAAGCACGTTGATGTGCATTATCAGTATGTCACGGAGAGGCTCTCTATTGGAGAGATGAGTTTGGGATATGTGCCCACAGAGGATAACATTGCAGATCTTTTCACAAAGGCTCTACCTCAAGAGAGCTTTGAAGCTTTCCACAAAGCTTCCGGCTTACTTCCTTTTGTGGATTGATCTCTTTCCACATATAGAGGCACTTCCTTATACATGTGTGCCAACTCCTTGTTAATTTCATCACTCCTAGGGGGGATTTATTGATATATGTTGGTAGTGATATTCGTGAACACAATTAGGTATGATCGGGCACTTTTTTCCCTCTATAAAGGTTCTCTTCCCCTAGCTTTTATATATCCCTATGACCCTGGGTTATTTATCCTTGTATATTCACTTGCTAATACATTCAATATTATGTGCCATGCTCCAAGCTTCAGTATCTTCCTTGTGTTGTCCATATGCTTCTATAGACCTCAAACTCCAATAGGTCAAATGGGTTATAGATAATCCTTATTCCAAGATTAGAAGGTTGGAACAAAAAGTAAACTAAATAAAGAACTCATTTACTCATGCCGTCTCCATGTATTTTGTTTTTTCTTCCTATCCAGCAGAGTTAAATTAGATACCTCAAAAGATTTGCCTTAATTTTTTTAGGAATCTCATGTGGATGAGAAACTTGAAAAGGAAAGACTTTTTGAGGAACTTGTTAGGAATATCGCATGGACTACTAGCTTGAAAAAGAAATGCGTTCCAAAAATCAACATAGTCTCTTATTCAACAATGAAACAAGAAGTGGTGCTCAGGTTGGACCAAGGTTAGATGGGAGTTCAAATTCAAGGATCTTTGACACCTTCTTATAAAACAAACAATAAAGAAGTGCTTATGTGATATATTCTTCACATAGGGATCTAGAACAATCTCAAAGCCAATGATACTTGTGATGCTTCTTTATGGTGTGAACGATCCTTAAGTAGTAGGTAAGACTTAGTCACCTTTTCTTTTTCTCTCCTAAGAGTATTCTGATCTAGAAACATCTAAAAACGTTGCTTTTGATGCCTCATCAAATTCACTAAAAGCACATATTTCTCGGAGGAGCATTCATATAATCTATGGCACTTTGGTGCTCTTGGAACATCAAGCTTACACTATGCTTGAGGTGGATTTGATCTACATCAAAGGCTATCGTGTCGAAAGAATATCCATTGGAGAATTCTTTTTCTTATGCTCACTTATTGTATTTAAAAAAAAAAGATTTTTTCATGGATCTTTTACCATTGTAAAAGCTTTGAGCTTTACACATTTAAAAGTAGAAAGATAGAGCCTAAATCCCCCAAATTTGTGGTGGTTGAGTTTCATTCAGTCAAGCAATCAATCACCTAAAAGTAGATCAAACTAGATCTTCACTTTTCCTAGATTGTAGGTAAGTGAATTTATTCCCTCCAATAACCATTTCCACCTTCATTTGAATTCAAAATCCACTTGTAGAAGTCGTGGAAGACTCCTAGAGTCTATATAAAGACTTGAAATCACTTGTACAATGCATGGAAGCAATATACATACACTTGTGACCATCATAGTCTTGCTCCTTCAATTTTTTGCATCATCTTCTTTGCCAATAGTAATCTTGCAGAGGCCGCTGCTCTCTCTACAAAGCTCCAAATTGAGAACAAGATGATGTTGGTGTAAATCACAAGCCTACACATTTGTCTTGAAATATATCTTGAAGACCCTACATATGTGAAGATGCATAGGAACTAGTGCTAGTGGTTAATTACCACTTTATCTCCTTGTAAAAGTCAAATTGAGTTGGAATGTTTTGTAATCACCTACCAAAAGGATTCGTAGAAAACATTAGCTCTTTGATTGAAGGAATATCTCCTAGGATATAGGAGCTTGATCATAGCGAGCCAAAAGTCTGAATTTGAATTCAAATTTTTACTCATTCTCTATAAAAATGTTCATGGAAAAGTTGCGGGTAGAACTCATCACTCTCGAGCTTCTCATTATTGTTTTTGAGTGTGTGTGAGGCCTACACTCTAGACCACACCTATCTACACCATTACGCCATGACAATCATGCCAATGGATTTGTATACAAGTGTTCATTAATACATACTTTCTCATTGTTCATTTCTGAGTTCTTTGTCATACTACTCAAAAATCTGTCAACTTGGGAAGTGCATATCTCAGTCAATTCTTCACCAAAGTCGATGATCTAAAGCTTGTTGGATTCAACTCAACGCTTTCTACATACTCTCAAAGTTTGAAAAGATTCTATTCAGCCATTTGAGAGAAATATGCATCGAGGTGATCACTGGTCAAAGTTTGCTACAGTCCTAAAAAATCGGGGGTATAGCTTTACTTACTAAATTGATTTCTCTTAGCATAGTTTATCTTTTTACATCATTTCACTTGGAATAGTTAGCTTGCTAAGCTAACTAGATAACCCTAAAAGGAAGTTTTCCAGTTCCTACTGTGCTGGTCATACTAAGCAAAAGATCCAACAGGTGTCAAGACATAAATAGAAGGTTTTCTTGAGATTGTGAGTTTCAAAGTTATCTGTTTTGGTTCAATCATTACACACATTATTTCCAAAGTACATAGGCCATCTTATGGTGTCATTAGAAAGCTAATGAGGTCGACTTATCAAGTCTGAAGCAAAAGAGGGCTAGTACGAAGCAGGTTTTGGCAGTACCTACTCAATCTCTTGGAGCATCCATCCATCTTTCCCAACAGTGGTATTAGAGCAAACTAAGGTAAAATGGGAGATGGTTTTCCTTCATTTATTGATAAATTGGATAGGAACAACTATCAAGCATGGTCTCTAAGGATGAAGACCTACTTACAAGGAAGGAGTCTCTATGGATACATCTCAGTAGATGAGGAATTGCCCTCATTCAAAACAAGAGGATTGCCAACAAAGGAAGAACATGAAAAGCTCAACACATGGTGTGCTAAGGATGCATTGGCAAGGTCTTATTTACTCAACTCCATCTTTGATTTTCTTTTGCCACATATTAGAAATTGTAAGACATCCCAAGAGACTTGGGAAACCTTGTCATCTTATTTTTCCTCCAACACAAGGGCTAGGAAATATCAGTTGTGGATTGAATTCACAACATTAAGGAAGCAACCTAAGCAAGCTGTTTCAAAATTTGTGACCAGATTAAAGATGTAGTAGATCACTAAGCAAGCATAGGAGAAGAGATTGAAGAAGAGCAGATTGTAAGGCAAGTGATCAATGGGATCAAGGCTGATGACAAATGGGAAAACTTCACCACTGCCATGGACCTTTACATGGACATGCAAATTGCAGATCTTACAACTCTCATGGGACAATTGTTTACTCATGAAGCAAAGCTCAACAAAAATGGAGATACATCCAAAGGTAATAACGCTTTTGCCCTATACACTGATAAGAAGTCTAAAGATAAAGGCAAGAGCAAGAAGGTGGACGATGAAGGCTCTACCTCCCAAGCCAACTATGCAGGGAGAGGTAGATCATTAAGAGGAAGGGGCAGAGGAGGTAAGCAAGGTAGGGGGAGATCCTATAACTCCTCACCATGCAACATTTGTGGTTTATCAAATCATACTATAGATGAGTGTTTCAGGAATTACAAGAATCAGAGAGGAAAAGGATACCAAAGAGGTGGATACTCATAGTCAAGAGGTAGATTTAATCATCACCAAGGCTACAACAACTACAACAACAATTACAACAATAATTACAATGGCAATGTTGACCTGGAAATCGTCCGATTTCTCTTGGATTTAGGCACAACATAACCTTGGTAGGGATTTGTTTTTTAAAGGAAAAATATGTGTTTCACCAAATATTCTTGGGGATTTTGTTTTTATGAATGTGCAGGAGACAGAAACGAGATTGAAGTGGAGTAGATGAGGATTAATTCCTCTTGGCAGAAGGGTACCAAAAGGGAGTAAATCTGGGGGCTCATTCGAATTAAAGAGGAGTAAAAAATGCCTGGCAGCTCTCTCACGTGAAGAAAGGGGGGGATCCTCCTACATATTCTCTCGGGGGACTCCTGCTCTGTCTCTCTTTTTGGGCTTTTTTTGGGATCTGTACAGGTTCATGAGCGAAGGAGGGGGGGCTGGACACCCACGCTGACTGCTAGACAACAGCAGCAGAAGAGGGATTTTTCCATATATACAGGCGTGGAAGGGGGAGTAATGCCAAAGGAATAACATGAACGGGGCTGTCCAAGTGTGCATCGAGAGAGAAGCTGGAGGGGGGACTATTTTTTGGAAAGAGGTTAAGGACTTCGACTCCTTCCACGGGCAGGACAAGAGTGGCTTGAGGGTTCCGCCAACAAGCTCAACGAGAAGAGGAGAACAAGAGAGCAAGTGCTGGGGTGCTTGAGCTAGAAAAGGACGACTGCTATCGACTGTTGAAGAGGGAGGGCAGTAAGTCGGGTGACACATGTGGCTGGAGAACGTCATAGAGTGAGGGACTCACGGAGGTAGCAACATGCGTCAATATCAGGTGGCTCTCAAAGATAAATTGGCTTTCTAGCAAGGACGTGAGGAATCTACATTGGATTGGGTGATACGAGTTTGGAAGACAACCAGAAAAACAATGTTGTTCGAAAGGCCTCAAAGTCTGTTTTGTGGCAAGACTCAAAAGCTTCATTAATCGCCCTGTTCAAGCACGCTTAAAGCTCCAATGAAAATGGTCAAGCTGAGCTTCACCCTTGAGATATGAGAGTTGTTGCATGTGAATGTACCCACACAAGCTCCATGGGATCATCCTCAAGCACAAATGAGATGTTGTGATAATATTCCTGGAGTATGCTCAGCTTCCTGTTTTCATTCCAGGTGGCACGTCCTTGCTGGTGTGTTATTCTGACTAATGACCAATGTGAATGGGTAGGTACTAAGTATCAGCATTAATACATGCAATATTGTTTTGAGGACTGTTATATTCTTCAACGCGAGTAGATTATGTGATACTATTCTCAGGTCTTACACTCCCCTTAGGAAGAGTGTGGTGTAATGATCGGATGTATAGGAATGGAATGTTGCTTCATCACAGAATGTGGATGTTTTTTTATGCGGATGAGTTCCTCGGTTAGTTTCTTGTAGGAAAAAAAATGCAATTTTCGAACCCAAGTCAATGCCCAAGGGTGTGTGATGATGGTAGATTTATTATAGCATTACATGGACTTCTGTGCTTGTATTGTTTCATGCATCCTTATGATATGCCATCATATACATTGTAATCTCCATCTGATTGTTGGCGAGGTCTTTTTCTGGGAGGAGTGTGATATCAATCTGTTTATTGACTCTTATCAAAGAAAAGTAATCAAATAGATGGGTTGATATGATAATGACTGTTTATTATAGCATCCGTACCAGTTTGTGAATCACTAGAGTTGTTAACTACAACATATCTGAGATCTCGTGAGTAATGAGTCTTTTATCTTAGTTTTTGCCTAAGCCCTTGTCTTAAGACCCTGACTCGTTAGAAGATTATATGCGCATATATGAATGGAGCTTTTATTCAAATATACCGGGAACTGAAAGCGATTGTAATTGAATCAAAAGTTGAGCATGATCAATTCACGTAAATGTGTAGGCATAACTAACTTGGATCTTGTTTTTCATGTGGAAGATGTCAACTTTTTATGCTTATGTGAATACAATAAATGAAGTTATTTCGAGGTAATTTTATTGGGTCTGAACTGATGAGAAAAAGGTGGAAAGAGAGAGAGGCCATGTGTGTGGTTGTACACACAAGAAGGTGTTAGAGCATACATGCTCGTGTAGGAGGGCGTAAGAATGTGTATGTGTGTATGGGCATGTGGGAGAACAAGAAGAGAAAGGGTTGAGAAAGGGTGTGGGAATAGGTAAAACAAGGAAAAGAGAGCGAAGGTGATTGAGAGTAAGTGAGAAGGAGGGGAGGTGAAGGAGAGTGAAAGGTGGGTGGAAATGCACAAGTGTGTGCACTACAGGTGTGAGTAGGTATATGTGTGCGAACTTGGAAGTGAGTAGTGAGGTAAAGGATAGGAGGCATATGTGTATGTATGGGTGAAGGAGAGTGAAACGGGGAAATGAAAGTGTGAGTGTAAAGAGACTATGTAAGGGAGTGAATGCGCATGTGCGTGTGAGTATGCATACACTACAAGAAAAAGGGGGGCGTAGCGACGCCCCCGAATCGGGAAAAAAACGAAAACCGTCGCTTATGTGATGAAACCATCGCATAAGCGACGGTAAAACTTTCGGATTTTTTTTTTTGGCCGAGCTTCGTCGCATAAGCGACGATAGCGTCGCATAAGCGACGCTAAACCGGAAGCGTCGCAGGTTAGCGACGACGATGGCAAACTGCAGAGCGTCGCATATGCGACGCTCTGGAATGTAAAAAAAAAAATTCAATTCTCCCGGCACATTTGTGCCGGGCCTTGAACGCGAGGAAGAACACAGACCGAGAGAGAGAGAGAGACATACAGCGTGCGAGAGGGAGAGAGAGAAGCGAGACATACACAAGGTATGCGCACACACACACTCACACACACATATACACGCATAGACACACACACACATACGAAGACACACACACACATACACACAAATACACACATAGACACACATACACAAGACGCGCACACACATACACACACATAGACGCTCACACACATACACACACATATACACTCACAGACACATACACACATAATGATGCATCCACACACATACACATGCATACACACATAGACACACATATACACACACACACATATGCATACACACACACATAGAGAGACATACACACACATACACATACATGCATACACATACACACATAAACACATACACACACATAGACACATACACACATAAACACATACACACTCATAGGTACACACACATACACATAGACACACACACATATAGTATATACACACACATGCACACATAGACACATACACACATACACATGCATACACACACATACACATGCATACACACATACAGACACATATACACACACATACACACACATATATGCATACACACACATAGAGAGACATACACACATAAACACATACATGCATACATTTGCATACATAATGCATATGCATATGCATATAATGTACATACATACTTACATGCATACATAATGCACATGCATAGATACATACACACACACAGATACATACACACATAGACACATACACACACATGAACACATACATACTCATAGATACACACACATACACACACAGACACACATACACATAGACGTGCACACACATACACACACATAGACGCTCACACACATATACACACATATACATACAGACACATACACACATAATGATGCATCCACACACATACACATGCATACACACATAGACACACATATACACACACACACATATGCATACACACACACATAGAGAGACATACACACACATACACATACATGCATACACATACACACATAAACACATACACACACATACACACATAAACACATACACACTCATAGGTACACACACATACACATAGACGCACACACATATAGTATATACACACACATGCACACATAGACACATACACACATACACATGCATACACACACATACACATGCATACACACATACAGACACATATACACACACATACACACACATATATGCATACACACACATAGAGAGACATACACACATAAACACATACATGCATACATTTGCATACATAATGCATATGCATATGCATATAATGTACATACATACTTACATGCATACATAATGCACATGCATAGATACAAACACACACACAGATACATACACACATAGACACATACACACACATGAACACATACATACTCATAGATACACACACATACACATAGACACACACACATACACACACATACACACATAATGATGCATACAAACACATACACATGCATACACACATACAGACACATGTACACACACATACACACATAATGATGCATACACACACATACACATGCATACACACATACAGACACATGTACACACACATTCACACACACATTCACACACACATTCACACACATTCACACACATATACATACATGCATACATATTGCATATGCATATGCATACATACATACTTACATGCATATGCATACACACACATATGCATACATACATACTTACATGCATATGCATACACATGCATATGCATATGCATACATAATGCATATGCATATGCATACATAATGCATATGCATATGCATACATAATGCATATGC
Source organism: Ceratopteris richardii (assembly GCA_020310875.1). Classification (NCBI taxonomy): domain Eukaryota; kingdom Viridiplantae; phylum Streptophyta; class Polypodiopsida; order Polypodiales; family Pteridaceae; genus Ceratopteris; species Ceratopteris richardii. The sequence continues at coordinate 97,728,921 of CM035416.1, forward strand.
ATACATAATGCATATGCATATGCATACATAATGCATATGCATATGCATACATAATGCATATGCATATGCATACATAATGCATATGCATATGCATACATAATGCATATGCATACATAATACATATGCATATGCATACATAATGCATATGCATATGCATACATACATACTTATATGCATACATTGCACATGCTTACATACACTGTCATAATGTATACACACACACACATACACACATAGACACATACACACATAATTATGCATACACACACATACATATGCATACACACACATATGCATACATACATGCATACACATACACACACATAGATACATACATACACATAAATACATACACACTCATAGACACACACACATACACATAGACACACACACATATACACACACATACACACATAGACACATGCACACGTAATGATGCATGCACACATACACATGCATACATAGACACACATAATAATGCATACACACACATACATATGCATACACACACATGCATACAAACATATACACACATATACACACACACATGTATAAACACATATACACACACATATACACATATACACATACACATGCATACACACACATGCATACACACATACAAACACATATACACACACACATACACACATAGATACATACACACGTAATGATGCATACACACATACATATGCATACATAGACACACATAATAATGCATAAACACACATACATATGCATACACATACATATGCATACATACATGCATACACATACACACTTAGACACATAGACACACATAGATACATACATACACATAAACACATACACACTCATAAACACACACACATACACATAGACACACACACATACACATAGACACACACACATATACACACACATACACACATAGACACATGCACATGCAATGATGCATACACACGTACAAATGCATACATAGACACACATAATGATGCATACACACACATACATATGCATACACACACATGCATACATACATGCATACACATACACACATAGATACATACACACATAGATACATACACACACGTAGATACGTACATATACATAAACACATACACACTCATAGACACACACCCATACACATAGACAACACACACATATACCTACACACATACACACAGATGCATACACACACATACACATGCATGCACACACATACACATGCATACACACACATACACGTATATATATATTGATTTCTAACCATTTTGTTTTATATGTTAGGTATTATGGATCCCAGTAAAGAGAGAAAGGCGAAACTCACTCTCATAAAAAGTCTTATGAGAGCAAGAGTTCTGTCAGATACTCTAGGGGCCATAATGCGGGACTACGCAGACATGTCCGATGAGGAGCTGGATTATATGATCCAGATGCTTACGCGATCAGACGAGGGCTCTTCTACGGATCCACATGCAGGAAGAGAGCTATCTGCTCATAGGTATGTTTTTTTTCATAAATTTTTTTAATGATATTATAGCACATATTTTTATTTATTTCTATCTATCTATTTTTAGGACACCTATACCACCTCCAGCACGTGATAGCAGAGCAGAGTTGCCTATGAGGACATGCATAGGCACCTTAGGACTAGAGTGCGACATAGAGCCGGAGGGGAACATTGTGTACATAGGGAATGGATTGGAGTTCAAGAGAAGAATGCGGGCACTATGCGACTCTTACCTGCGCTTTATCCACTTACCATGGAAGTAAGTAAAAGTTTTACATATAAATTGAAATGTATATCTTATGTTTTATTTACATTATGTTTTTTATTTTTGTAGTGAGCATGATGAGAGGGATAAAAAGTACGTGCTTAGTTCACTTGAGACAGAGTTTGGGACAGGATGGTCCCTTAAGTGGTGTTTAAAAGAGATGCAGACAATTATGGCTCATCGTCGCGACAATGCACGGTATGTATGTATATGAGAGAGAGAGAGAGAGAGAGAGAGAGAGAGAGCTATGTATGTATGTACGTATGTATGTATCTATATATGCATCTATGTATGTATGATGTCATTCCTAAAATCTATTACTCTATGTTTACTGAAAGGCATGTATATTAACTTATATATGTATCTAATATACATGTTTCTATTTTTGTAGTATGTATGTATGCATGTGTATCATGTATGTATACATCTATGTGTTGTGTATAAATGTAATATGTATATACTATGTGTATATATGCATAAAAATGTGTGTATTACATTACACGTATGTATGTAGTATATATTTACTGCTATGTATGTAATATAATATAATCCATGTATGTATGTATGTGTGTGTGTATATATGTATGTATGTATATATGTATATATATATATATATATATATATATATATATATATATATATATATATATATATATATATATATATATATATATATATATATATATATATATATATATATATATATATATATATATATATATATGTATATATATATATATACACACACACATATACATATAAAAGAATCTAAAATAAAAATTGATTTGTACGCAACTTTATCGCAACTTGGGGTTCGCAACTTGAACCCGTTGCTAACGCGTTAGCAACCCGTTGCCTACGACGTTGCCATCCCGTTGCTAACCACTATGAGAGAGACAGAGAGCACTAATCTCGATATTAGGGTTTTGAAATCCCTAATTTAAAAACTCTAATTCAACCTTTTAGCCATATGTTTGAAGTATATGTACACCTCCGACGTCCTACTAGAGAGATGTCTCTCCTCCCAACCTTATGCCTCTATATATAGCTACTCGAATCAACGAGGATCATGATTCATAATATATGTAAAGATATATACACATCATGTAGATAGGATACATAAATATAAAATGGAGTAGATATATTATGCTTCACACATACATGCCTAAATGCACACATAAATATATATATACATACTAACATATTTACATGTACATATTTACATGTACATATTTACACATACATGTACATGCCTACATGCACACATAAACATATATATACATGCATACATATTTACATGTACATATTTACACATAGACACATATACATATATACATGTACACAATTATAAACACTTGCATATATTACGTACATGAATACATGTATACATATATCACACACATGCAAACACATACATATACATGAAATACATATATATGCATACTAATATATGTATACATATAATACACATGAATACACACACATATGCATACATACATGATAAAAATTCACTCTTCGAAGATAAAGCTATATATAAAATAATTAGGCATACCCCCGAGCTTCATGTTCTAACTTAGAAGAACATGATTTCATCTCTCTAGTAGGATTCATCGTTATTCAAGTTAATAAAAAAAAACCTATTATCTGATATCCATTCAGAAGCTTCAAGTTACTATCTAATCTGCTCATATGTTTTCATTATTGCCATCATTTTGGTAAGACATCAATATAGTCTCATCTTTATTATCCTTATTGATTTCATTTATTTCTTCTATTGTTAAATCTATGTTCTCATGAATCACATCATCTATTGGTGGATTAATATCTATTTCTGGTAATTCCTCTTCCTCATCAGTAGAATCAGCATGTAGAGAATTATCCTCTTCATCAAAAAGATTAGTATCATTATCACGTATAATGAGTCTAATTTCTATTCCAGACGTTGATGTATCAGTATCTGATGCTGAATCATCAAGAGGACTTTCTTCAATCTCTCCAACAATAAACTGTTCAAACAATGACCTACCTCTAGGTTGCACATGAATGACTTGCCACCAAGGATGAGCATCTGGGTTTTTATAAAAAAATGCTTGTTCAATATGCCTAGGAAGAATATATGGTTCTTTAGTAGATCGCATTGCCTTGGAAGAATCAATTGCCCAAAACCCAGATAATTCCTTTCTTATTGTAGAATTACTACCTTTATACTCCGCTCGATACCAGTCAACCTTCAAAATGACCTATCACAATATATAACAACAAAAACGTCCCATTATTAGGTGCATAAAAAAATAACTAACTCTAAAAAAAATATATAAACTTTTTTCTACCTGTTTGAATGTACGAAATGAAATTTCGTAGATACCAACAATAGTTCCTACGTAACCAAGTTCGCTATCTATAAGGTTCGTGTCTTTTGAGCTAGCACGTGATAGTTGCTTGAAACAAGCAACAATACTAGAATCCTCTGTTTTACGTAAAGAATCAATGGATTTGATTCTAATATGCTGTCCAAAAGCCCACATATTAGTGAACATTCGAGCCTGCAAAATAAATTCAATTAGTAAATAGAAACTAACATACATATATGAGAAAAATAAAATATATATTTTAATAAAATTACCTTTTGTTCACAACCTATCATTAACTCTCTTTGCTCATCTGAGATTTCTTCATTATTTGCGTTGGCACGTTGCAAACGACTATATAGCCAATCCGTGAAAGAAGGTATATCTGTAATCTCATTATTATTGAGATTACGTCTAGATCTTTTGTTTTTTCGCCTTTTACTTTGGAGACTTTGAAGTTCCTCGTACTCGCTAACGAATGCTTGCATGCATTCGCTATTATATGCTACAAAAGTAGAAACATCATTTTTTTCTTGAAATGTAAATAAGAATGGAACCCCCTTACCTGATAATACCTCATCTGTTATTTTTGAAGAAGATTCGTTGGTCCATGCACGTGGAGCTTCTTCATGAACTCTTTCAAGGTACTCACTAACATAATACATGCACTCTTCAAGCATCCAACCCTTTGCCATGGATCCTTCTGGTTTTGCTCTTTGTCGCACATAACCTTTTAGTATTCCCATAAATCGCTCGACCCAAAACATCCATCGAGTGTTGACAACACCGGCAATCTCTATCTCATCTACAAGATGGACTAGTAAATGAACTTGAATATCAAAAAATGAAGTAGGAAGTTCTTTTTCCATCAAACATAGTAGCTCTTTGCATTCACGTTTTTTTTGTGGGATCGAATTTTTATCGATCTCTTTGGACGTAATCCACCTATACAAATCATAAAAACAATTGTAAAGAAGTTAATTAAAAAATAAAAGATATCCAATATTCATACATATTAAATATAAAAGTATCATAATTACCTTATAAGTGATCCAAGACGATAGATCACATCTCGTACTCCTTTCGTTGTACATCCATCGATAACCAAAGGTAAAATATGTTTCAAAAAGTTATGGCAGTCATGGGTCTTTAATCCAGATAAGCTCTTATCATCCATAGTAAACATGTTTTGAAACGATGCTCCATATCCTGTAGGAGTCTTGATCAATTGAATTCTATTGTTGATAGTCTGTATCTCTTTTGTCGTAAGTACCCAAGGAGCAGATGCATAAGTCGTTTCTTGTCGATGTGTATCAAAAACTGGCCATAACTTTGGTTTGGATTTTTGATCTTTCAAATCATTCCTTGATGTTGTGGTATCTTTTAGTCCAAGAAGATGCTGCCATAGTGAATAACCAATATTTTTGAATATATGCATAGGATCAAGAAGATGACATACTTTTAACTCTTTCCAATACTCCAAAGAATACCATATTGATATGTTCTCTGCGAGTGCCAATTTCCCTTTACCTTTGTTCACATACTCATTATCTGAATCATCACTGAAGATCTCTGCTTCTGGATCTATCAGAGGTCCATCTGTCCATTTTTTATACCAATCCATAGGCGTCATAGGTTTTGGATACTGGCCTGTTTCAAGCTTTCCATTAAAATGTATCGCTTCTCTTTTAGATCTTAATGGATGATCATCAGGCAAGAATCGTCGATGTCGAAGATAAATATTTTTGTTGAGATTCTTACTATAGATTGATCTCAACCAATCACCACAATATGGACAAGCTTTATAACCCTTAGTAGATATTACTGCATCATGGAAAAGGATAAAAATATAATTAGATTAAATCATATTTATTTACATGCATATTGAATAAAAAAATTACATCAATACCTGAACAAACGCCATATCCAGGAAAATCGTGAATAGTCCAAGCCACAATACCACGAATCGTAATATGTCTTTCATTGATGCTTTTTGATATATCAATGACATTAATACCTCTCCATAACTCTTGAAGATCGTCAATGAGAGGAGCAAGATATACATTCATATCTTTAACTTGTCTTTTGCCTGGGATTAAAAGTGAAAGCATTAAATGTTCCTTTTTAATGCTAAGATATGGCGGAAGATTGTAGTTTATGACTACCACTGGCCATGTTGACCATTTACTAGATTTCATGGAGAATGGATTAACCCCATCTAATGCAACTCCTACTTTAGATTCTGTGGATTTTGTGCAAATTCAGGCCATGTAGAATCAATATGCTGAAAAGCAACACTATCATGAGGAATTCTGATTATTCCATCAGTACTTTTGTGATCATGTCCCCAAGTCAAAAGCTTTGATAATTCGGGGCTTTGAAACATATGTCTAATCCGTGGAGCCAATGGAAAATGTCTCAATACCTTATTCGGGATTTTACCTTCTTCACCCTTATATCGAGGAGATTGACATTTGGGACATGTCAAAGAGTCTGCATATTCACCTCTATATAAAATACAATCGTTAGGACATGCATGTATACATTGATAATCTATACCAAGATTGTTGATTATCTTCTTCATTTCATCATGTGAGGTAGGAAGAATATTTTGACTTGGTAAAAACTTTTCAGATAATAACCTGTAAGTTTATCAAAAAAATGATATATTAAAGAAAGTAAATAAATAAATATACATATATATATGCATATAATTTTATATATGTGTATGCTTATGTGCATCTTTCAAAATATTTCTGCAAAATTTGATTGTTTTGGATGGCAGGATATGATTGTTTGTTTTGGAGGATATGAAGTATATACTTTCATTGAATGATTTGTCGATTCTATCATATGTTCAGTTTGAAAGTGCGAGAAGCGAGTCTATAATTGCTATTCAAAGAATTTGGCACTGTTTATAGGCCATACGATGGTGACCTGGATGAATCGCATGCACAGAGGTTACTCAAGATAGAGCAACTTGATTATAAGGGACTAGTACTAGCAGGATTCCTGGGGTATGCAGTAAACCTCTTGCATGTATATGTGTGATCCTCTCATGCCACCATGATTTCCACTTTGTATCCTAAAGTTCAAATGCTCATCATTGACATGCAAGAGGTTTACTGCATACCCTAGGAATCTTGCTGGCACTAGTCCATTATAATCAGATTGCTCTATCTTGAGTAACCTCTGTGCATGCGATGCATCCAGGTCACCATTGTATGGCCTATAAACAGTGCCAAATTCTTTGAATACAAATTATAAATCCGCTTCTCACACTTTCAAACTGAACATATGCGTGAATCGACAAATCATTCAATGAAGGTACATACTTCATATCCTCCAAAACAAACAATCGTATCCTGCCATCCAAACAATCAAATTTTTTACGAATATTTTGAAAGATGCATTAATAGTTTTAAAAGATGCGCATATATATAAATAGATAGAAAATTGAAAATTATACCTTAATAGTGTCGAAACAGATACATTACTCCATCCAAAACGATTTTGAAGGTTGAGAATAAGTAAGCTCGCACTTAGTCGTGTCAAACGACTTCCTTCATATACATTCTTTAGACATTCCTCTCGAAGATATTTCTCATTTTTAGAAATATCCATGCTCTCACTGTCATTTTGATACCAATCCTTAATAAAATCTGTCATGCCCTCATCTTCATCATTGTCACACAAATCTTGTACTTTATCATCTTTTGAATATAGATCTTTCAACTTTGCATATTGCACAGGCTTAGTTTTGCGTAGCCTCCTCATGGAAGCTTCTGATAAATGAGGTCTTATTGGTAATTGTGAATGTTGTGGACGAATATCATCAACATCATACGTTGGAATCTACACATATAAATAAAACTCATTAGTATTCCATAAATGAATAAAAATTAAACTTCAAATATAAAATTAAGTATATAACTTATTAAATATGGATAGAAAATTTTTATTCTCTCTAGCTAAAAGGTGCTCTTGGAGGTCTACGCCATCCATAATTCACTAATAGTTCATCACCAGCATGTAATGTAGTAATAGCATTGACAACTATGTATCTTGATACATCTCTACTCATGTATGGTGATTCATGACTATTTTCACACTCCTCAAATGTGCAATTAGTCCTTGAACTATTATGTAACCCTCGACTACTATTTATTAAACCTGCTATATTTCCATGTGTGTAAGGTCTTCCATCAATATATAATCTTTCATTTTCTGCATGTAAAATCCTTCTACTAGTAAGAGATGCTGCGTTCAAGCATATTCCATAAGTACTCATGCTTTGAACATAATGTGAAAGTCGATGCCAATCTCCCCATCCATATATAGGACCACAAAATGACATAAGAGTGACTTCAAAGTTCGGAGGCACATACAAATCCTCTACAATAAAGAGACCACGACCAGCATTAGTAATAGTGGATGGAGCAATCATATAGCGATTACCCCAAAAGTTGAAAACCTCTCCATCTAAAGGAAGTGGTCCTCTATTCCATCCTCCATATCTTCTTCTATCATATGTTTGTACTAAAGAACGATCACGAGTGGCAATGGATAATCTCCAGCCGTTTCATTCTCTAAACCAGGAGGTAGAGGATTTCTAGAAACCTCTGCTTGTAATTGATGAACAGCAAGTCCATGACGTGTACGAGGTATATTAACATTATGAGAAAAATCATCATCATCATCATCATCGAGCAAGTATTCCTGTATATCAATAATAATTTGATTTTATACATGGTTTTTAAATAAAAAAATGACATTAATATATATAGAAAATACATACCCAAGCATTATCACGTTGACTAGGTGATGGTGCATGCTCAAAAGTACCATACTCTGCCTCATGTTCAATACATTCCAATCGTGGTCTTCGATACGTGCCATAACAAGAGTTACATCAACATATAATATGCTCTTGATAGTAAAATTCATCATAATTCCTATCGAAGGACACATGTGAAGTCGTTGCATGGGTAGGAGGTGGTGGAGTACCCTCTGATTGATCAGAATCTGCACATCATAAGAAACATAAAAAAAATATATAAGTTATGTATCCATCAAATATAGTTAAAATTAAATATTTCATATACTTACAGTATAAAGTCGTTGCACGATGAGGAGACGGTGGTGGAGTTCCATCTGATTGATCAGAATCTACAAATAATGGTATTTGATATTAATAATTTGATTATCTACATAAATAAAAAATTCACATATACATATTTACACATACACACATATTCACATATACACATTTATACATACACACATATTCACATATACACAACACATATTATTGTGGGATAAATGCATGTATTTTGTATGAATGAGTGTATATGCATGCATGTGTGTGTACGTATATATGTGGATATGTATATGTGTGTTTATGTTATATGTATGTATATGTGTATATATATACATATATGCATGCGTATATGTTTGCATGTATATGTGTATGTGGGTATGTGTATGTGTATGTGTATGTGTATATGTGTGTATATATGTGTATGTATTCTGACTTTTTTTTCTGTTTGAGATTAAATTAAGAGGAGATATTGTATGGTCGAAAAAAATAAGAGGCGAGCTAACATACCACCTGAGTCGTGGCAGTTTTTTCGTAGACAGCTACGTCTTCAGGAGTCATTTCCTCAGCAGAAGGTACACAAATTAATAGTTTATATTTATAATTTTTAGATATTTTAGTAATTTTTAATTTAATTTATGTATTTTTTTCCTTGAATAAACAGGCTGCTGCAAGGAAGAGAGTGGAGTCGGGCCACACATCGCACTTAGGCCAAATGGGCCATAATGGTTTTGTAGCTACGTTTGTAAGTATATGTGTTATTGTGAGTATATTTTTTATTTTAGTTAAAATGCAAGCAACTAATGTTTTTTATTTGTTTCATTGCAGCGAAAGGATTATGGCCGATATCCTACAAAACACGAGATCGAGTATGCTACACATTTTGGATATCGGCATTTGAGCGAGTATATACAAGATCATCCTGATGCCTTTGTGAGTATTTTTAAATTTTATATAATTATTTTGTTGTTATGAATGTTTTAATTATTTTATTGATTTATGTTTGTTATATGTAATACAGGAGTATTATGGGGAGACAAATATGGATGAGGTGGAGAGACAGACACAGGAGGGACGATCTCGATCGTCACAGGGTGATCATGAGGATGAGGATGAGGAAGATCCATCTGATCATGATATTGCTGCTGATGATGATGATCATGATGACGATGATTAGGATTTTAGACGTTGATTATGACATTGGATTATGTATTTACATTGATATATACATATATTTATCTATATATTTTTCATTTCAGTCATGTTTTGAATTGTGTGTATGGTATTAAGTAATGAAGAGTTTTGTTCTATTGATTTTTATTATTGTTTATATTAAGCATGTGTTTTAATACTTTAATTATATAATTCATTCATATGTGTGTACCTAAGTGTATATGTATGTGTGTGTATATGTATGTATGTGCATGTGTATGTGTGTGTATATGTATGTATGTGCATGTGTATGTGTGTGTATATGTATGTATGTGCATGTGCATGTATAAGTGTATATGTGTGTATGAGTATGTGCATGTGCATGTGTATGTGTGTATATGTATATGCATGTATATGTATAACTCTATGTGTATGTGTGTGTATGTGCATGTATATGTGTATATGTGCATGTGTATGTGTGCGTATATGTATGTATATGCATGTGCATGTATAAGTGTATATGTATGTATCAATATGTGCATGTTCTTGTGTATGTGTGTGTATGTGTGTGTATATGTATAACTCTATGTGTATGTGTGTGTATGTGCATGTATATGTGTATATGTAGGTATATGCATGTGTGTGTGCTTCTTCGTCATGTATAAGTGTATGAGTGCATATCAATAAGTGTGAGTATGGTATGTAATGAAAATAACACAATTCAAATGATCTACAAATAATAGAAATTGTACTTACAATTGTGATCCATAGTTTTTGCTTGGTTAGCTTCTTGAATAACCTGCAATAAAAAGATAGAAGAGAGAGAGAGAGAGAGAGAGAGAGAGAGAGAGAGAGAGAGAGAGATCTAGAGAGAGAGAGAGATCTAGAGAGAGAGAGAGAGATCTCTAGAGAGAGAGAGTGAGATCTAGAGAGAGAGAGATCTAGAGAGAGAGAGATCTAGAGAGAGAGAGATCTAGAGAGAGAGAGAGAAAATTCAAAGAGACAAAGATGTAGAAAGAGAGAAACAAAGACAGAGGGAGACAATAACAGAGAGCTTAAGCAAAACAACAATTCTGCATATACTTGCTTCAGCTCGTAAGCGCAGCGCAATTGCGAACGTTGGAGAGCTCTTCGATCGGATGCGTGAAAATGCCGATTGCAGAGCCTCCAACGTTTTAATTTTTGTCCATCAACAGATCGTCGTATAAGCGATCAACACGTCGTCGTATAAGCGATGCAATAGACCGTCGCATAATGGACCGTCGCACAATGGACCGTCGCTTATGCGATGCTAAAAAGCGTCGCTTAAGCGACGCCTTTGACAAGCGTCGTTTAAGCGACGTTAGGCAAATACCGTCGCAAATACCGTCGTTTTTTGCGTCGTATAATCGACGGTCTGCGCTCGACGGTAATTCCGACGCAAGTTGCAATTTTATAGCGACGAAATTCTGTCGCTTTAACCGTCGCTACACGCCCGTATTCCTTGTAGTGATAAGGTTGCGGGTGCGGGTGTATGTGGCCACGTGTATGCGGGTGAGTGAAACAAAGGAACTAAGAGTACGAAAGAGAATAGGCGACGTGAATTAGTTAGGACGAGGGTGCATTTGCGAGAAGAAGCTTGAAAAACATTCAAATACAACTGAGGGACTTAAAGCAACAAGAGTGGACCGATTTTGAGGGACTTAGATCCAGTATAATCGCCTCTCAGCATCTTTTCCCTTGGACTAAGAGTGCAAATATTTTGGTGCATTTGTCGGGAATCAGCTTAGCACATCTCATAGAGATTGCTATGAGCTCGCTTGGTGCCCAAATTGTGTGGCACACCCAAGCCGGCCCCATATTGGTTGCTTTGGTCTTGGTAAAGTGATGACATGATGAATGCAAGCTAGGGACTCTCAAAAGTTTGGCCCGAGGATGATGAACTTCGAATGGACTAGAAGTCAAAGCGGGTTTGGGCGCTCAATGCAAAGCCCTGCATATGAATGTCGCCGGGTTGGTCCAATCTAGAATTATATTCGGTGTTGGTGTTGCGAGAAAGTCGGGCACATTGCAAAATATTGCCCTCGTGTGTGTACCCCATCGGACTTTGTCCCTAGATGCGTGGAATGCGGAAACAATAAGCTATGCGAGCATGTGTGCCGCATGAAAGAGGTTCTCGTTGAGGAGAATATGAAAAAAGAGGTTAGCATGTCACTTCCGTCATTTTATGTGAAATCCGAAGATGACAAGAGTTTGTTGGCAAGCATACAACATCAGTGAGAGTCTTTGCGAGAAGAGCGAGATGACGAGAGGATCAAAATAGAGAAATTAGAGGAAAATCAAGTGAAAATGGCCGAGTTCCTAGGAACTTGGGAAAAGCAAGTACGAGTATTAGAAAGTGAAAACAAGGAGTTGAAAAGAGTAAACAAAAGCTTGAGGGAAGGCTATGCGAGGTTTGAGCATGAAAACGTGGCCTTAGACCTAAGAACCGGCTTAATGATAGCCAATTGTCATAGCGTTGCGATCGAGGAGGATTCCTCTAAATATGGTAATGACCTGACACAGAATGGAAAAGGAAATCGAGAAATTGCAAGAGATGACCAGTAGATATGATGATCAAGCGGGTAGAGTCGATGAAGATGTCCACCTGGAGTTAGAAAGGATGCAATGTGCCCAAGCAAAGAGTGATGAGAAAGTGAGACGGGTAGAGAAAGAGAATGCAAAGCTGAGTAGCAACCTCGGTAGGTTGATGAATTAGAAAGACGACGAGACACGAGGACATGCAGAGGACCCGAAAGTAGGAAAAATGGAAGGAGAGTTGAAAGCCATGTTGGATAGGTTGGATGCGTTTGGAACGGAGTTAGATAGGATGGAGAATGAATTGTCGAAGAAGATAGATGACCTAGATGTAGAAAATATGAGTAGGATTTGGGAGGAAAGATCGACTAGAGAGGAAGTCGAGAAGTTGACCGTTCGAGTTGAGAAGAGGGAGGATATTCCCCTCGGATCTGCAGAAAGGGTTAGAGAGGATAAAGAGATGGAGCAAATATGGAATCGATTCCGAAGCATCGATTGTGACCTATTCCAATATCAAAGTGATATTGAGCACAACAAACAAGGATTAAGAGAGCTAGCGGCGAGGCTTGAGGCACTGAGAGGTGCGACGAGTAATGGTAGCTTTCTAGGTCATCTATCATTTCACGTGGAATCTCTGCGAGGCAGAGGTTGGAGATAAAAAAATAAACAAGGAGATGGATGTCGGTGAGGACAGCTTGAGTTTGCTAGGGTTTGCTTTGCAGATTGCGAGTCAGAGATGTGAGGATGGACGGATCGAGTTGGCTGTACACTTAGGACTGAAGTGACACTTTTTGAGGTTCAAGTCGACAAAGTAATTAGTGTGTGCGGGTTTCCAGAGGAAAAGTTGACCATGGCATTAGTGGCCAGATTTTGGCTTGAATAGCAATAGAGAGGAGATGTGTCTCATCGGGATGTCCATGGGGAGTTTATATGTGTATGTGTGGTGATTGGTTGGGTTGGGAAAAAGTCCTTTCTTTTGTCTCCTAATTCTCGAGATGCGGGAATAAAAAAAATGGAAAAGAATTATATATTTTTATGTATGTGTGCATGTGGCTACGCGCCTATGTGGGCCGATAAGTGGGTGGACCCACTTTGGCCGGGTGGTCAAAGCCATGAACCGACGTCGATTTCGCATAGGGGTAACCGTCTGTGTGTCCCGCGCTGCATTGGGTTAGTAGATGGGTGGAACAAACTCGATCGGGTGGTTGAGTCCACGAGTCGCATCCAGCTTCGACGTAGGCCGGCAAGTGTGAGCAAATATGTGAACACCTAAATAAATGGAAAAATAAAAAAAAGGAAAAAAAAAATCCTCTCTCAAGGGGGACAGAAGAGAGGCGAGAGAGCTTGATGCTCGGATGGGAAAATGTGTGTATATGTTGTGGGGATATGGGAATGTGTGGGCTCCTGATGAGGCATGTCGAATCGACGCTTAAGCTCGGCTAGGGTTTTGGCTACGATGTGTCTGTGGAAAGCTTGGACTTGAGGAATCCAATCGTGTGAGTTGCTTTGTTCGTCTGCAAACCTTCGGGAAGTGTTCAGTTTGCTCTTAGGTGGTGCAACGACTTGTGAAGTCCATAATCATGTTGAGGATGAGCGGTCTTGTCAAGGTGAGCTCGTGTTAGGCTTGAGTGGTCCTTGTCATGTATCCATCAAGTTAGGAGGTGTGGTGGTGACCTAGCATGGAACTTAGTTGAAAAAAGAAAAAGAAAAAACAAAGAGTCGATGAAAAGTAAAGTGGGTAGTGGAAACCCTAGGTAAAAGGGAAATTAAAAAAAAAAATTCAGCAAGAGAACTCGGTTAGAAATGAGAAAAAGAAATCAGCAAAACGATTGTATGACCAGGAAGAGTATCAAAAACGGAAGTTGGGAATGGGTTTCTTTATTATATATAATGAGTGTGGAAAGTGTGTTGAGCATGCATGTGGAATAAAGATGTGTGACGTGTTGAACAAGTAGTCGAGAAGAGTGACGAGAGGGAATGTGGATGGGCTTCTGCTTGTATGCATATGGGTTGTGACAAGGTTGCATGTGCGACAAAAATGTGTGATGTGATTTCTTGATGTGTGTTTGCTCTTTCCATTTTGGTTGTAGATGTTGTTATTGTGGTTTAATGAAGAAAGGTTCTAATATGTTTGATGAGTTTGTAAACAGGAGGACATGGCAATGAAAGGTACGAGAAGGTATATGAAATTGGTAAGTGATGTAATTGGTATTGACACTAATGCATGAGGGTTGAATGTGATTGCAGTGTTACATTAAGGAGGAAGAGAATGGGTATGCAAGGTAAAGATTTGTTTTTGATTGAGTGATGAGCACATTTGAGTGCAGAAACAATCTGGCTCGTCGCGGATGACTTCGCAAGCAGAAACGGGGAATATATTGACCTAAAAATCGTCCGATTTTGCTTGGATTTAGGTGGGACATAACCTTGGTGGGGATTTGTTTTTTAAAGGAAAAATATGTGTTTCACCAAATATTCTTGGGGATTTTGTTTTTATGAATGTGCAAGAGACTTAAAGGAGATTGAAGTGGAGTAGATGAGGATTAATTCCTCTTGGAAGAAGGGTACCAAAAGGGAGTAAATCTGGGAGCTCATTCGAATTAAAGAGGAGTAAAAAATGCATGGCAGCTCTCTCATGCAAAGAAAGGGGGGGTCCTCCTACATATTCTCTCAGGGGACTCCTGCTCTGTCTCTCTTTTTTGGGCTTTTTTTGGGATCTGTACAAGTTCGTGAGCGAAGGAGGGGGAGCTGGACACCCACGCTTACTGCTAGAAAACAGCAACAGAAGAGAGATTTTTCCATATATACAGGCATGGAAGGGGGAGTAATGCCAGAGGAATAACACGACCGGGGTTGTCCAAGTGTGCATCGAGAGAGAAGTTAGAGGGGCGACTATTTTTTGGAAAGAGGTTAAGGACTTCGACTCCTTCTATGGGCAGTACAACAGTGGCTTCAGGGTTCCGCCAACGAGCTCAATGAGAAGAGGAGAACAGGAGAGCAAGTGTTGGGGCACTTGAGCTAGAAAAGGATGGGTGCTATCGAGTGTTGAAGAGGGAGGGCAGTAAGTCGGGTGACACATGTGGCTGGAGAACGTCATAGAGCGAGGGACTCACGGAGGTAGCAACATGCGTCAATATCAGGTGGCTCTCAAAGATAAATTGGCTTTCTAGCAAGGACATGAGGAATCTACATTGGATTGGGTGATACGAGTTCGGAAGAGAACCAGAAAAGAATGTTGTTCAAAAGGCCTGAAAGTCTGTTTTGTGGCAAGACTCAAAAGCTTCAGTAATCGCCCTGTTCAAGCACGCTTAAAGCTCCGCTGAAAATGGTCAAGCTAAGCTTCACCCTTGAGATATGAGAGTTGTTGCGTGTGAATGTACCCACAGAAGCTCCATGGGATCATCCTCAAGCACAAATCAGATGTTGTGATAATATTCCTGGAGTATGCTCAGCTTCCCGTTTTCATTCCAGGTGGCACGTCCTTGCTGGTGTGTTATTCTGACTAATGAGCTATGTGAATTGGTAGGTACTAAGTATCAACATTAATACATGCAATACTATTTTGAGGACTGTTCTATTCTTCTGCGCGAGTAGATAATGTGATACTATTCTCAGGTCTTACACTCCCCTTAGGAATAGTGTGGTGTATTGATCGGATGTATAGGTATGGAATGTTGCTTCATCAGAGAATGTGGATGTTTTTTTATGCGGATGAGTTCCTTGGTTAGTTTCTTGTAGGAAAAAAAATGCAAGTTTCGAACCCAAGTCAATGCCCAAGGGTGTGCGATGATGGACGTAGATTTATTATAGCATTAAATGGACTTTTGTGCTTGTATTGTTTCATGCATCCTTATGATATGCCATCATATATATTGTAATCACCATCTGATTGTTGGCGAGGTCTTTTTCTGGGAGGAGTGTGTGATATCAATCTGTTTATTGACTCTTATCAAAGAACAGTAATCAAATGGATGGGTTG
Source organism: Ceratopteris richardii (assembly GCA_020310875.1). Taxonomy (NCBI): domain Eukaryota; kingdom Viridiplantae; phylum Streptophyta; class Polypodiopsida; order Polypodiales; family Pteridaceae; genus Ceratopteris; species Ceratopteris richardii. Next base: position 97,745,811 of record CM035416.1, read on the forward strand.
ATCTGATGATGACTGTTTATTATAGCATCCGTACCAGTTTGTGAATCACTAGAGTTGTTAACTGCAACATATCTTTGATGTCGTGAGTAATGAGTCTTTTCTCTTAGTTTTTGCCTAAGCCCTTGTCTTAAGACCCTGACTCGTTAGAAGATTATATGCGCATATATGAATGGAGCTTTTATTCAAGTATACCGGGAACTAAAAGCGATTGTAATTGATTCAAAAGTTGAGCGTGATCAATTCACGTAAATGTGTAGGCATAACTGACTTGCATCTTGTTTCTCATGTGGAAGATGTCAACTTTTTATGCTTATGTGAATGCAATAATTGAATTTATTTTGAGGTAATCTTATTGGGTCTCAATTGATGAGAGAAAGGTGGAAAGAGAGAGAGGCCATGTGTGTGGTTGTACGCACAAGAAGGTGTGTGAGAGCATACATGCTCGTGTAGGAGGGCGTAAGAATGTGTATGTGTGTATGGGCATGTGGGAGAACAAGAAGAGAAAGGGTTGAGAAAGGGTGTGGAATAGGTAAGACAAGGAAAAGAGAGCGATGGTGATTGAGAGTAAGTGAGAAGGAGGGGAGGTGAAGGAGAGTGAAAGGTGGGTGGAAATGCACAAGTGTGTGCACTACAGGTGTGAGTAGGTATATGTGTGCGAACTTGGAAGTGAGTAGTGAGGTAAAGGATAGGAGGCATATGTGTATGTATGGGTGAAGGAGAGTGAAAGGGGGAAATGAAAGTGTGAGTGTAAAGAGACTATGTAAGGGAGTGAATGTGCATGTGCGTGTGAGTGTGCATAAGGTTGCGAGTGCGGGTGTATGTGGCCACAAGTGTATGCGGGTGAGTGAAACGAAGGAACTAAGAGTAGGAAATAGAATAGGCCACGTGAATTAGTTAGGACGAGGGTGCATGTGCAAGAAGAAGCTTGAAGAATGTTCAAATACGACTGAGGGACTTAAAGCAACAAGAGTGGACCGATTTTGAGGGACTTAGATCCAGTATAATCGCCTCTCAGCATCTTTTCCCTTCGACTAAGAGTGCAAACAGGCAACTACCAAGGAGGATTCAAATCCAGAAAGGACTACAACAACTACAGAGAGGAGCAGGATGACTCTCTTCTGATCATGAACATGACTTCAAAATCAAGTCCAAATGATGACCGCCTATTCTACATTGACTTAGGATGCTCAAATCATGTGGCTGGCAATGTAGCACTACTCTCTGATCTTGAGGAACCAAAAGGTAAGCATCAAGTCCAAACAGGTGATGACACCAAGCACTCAATAGTTAAAGTTGGAAATGTTAAGACTTGTGATGGAAATCAGAATTTGTTGAGCAGGGTACTCTATGTGCCAACCATTACCAAAAATCTGATGAGTGTTGGACAGATTTTGGAGAAAGGTTTGCAGGTTAGATTCAACCGATATGGAGCATTTGTGGAGGATCCAAGGCATGGGTTCAAGAGGATTGCTAAAGGAGAGAAATCAGGTACACTTTTCACTTTTGAGTTAGAAGACACAAAGAATATTGCACTATAGAATTATAAAGATCAAACACTTTTAGAGCTTGAGATTTGGCACAAAAGATTAGGGCATATAGGAGAAAGACCTTTGAAGCAAATATGAAGGGATCAATGTGTGCTTGGAATACCTAATGTATCCAAGCAACATATGATTTACAAGTGTGGTGCTTGTCAATTTGGGAAGTCTCACAGGTTACCCTTCTCAAGGAAAGGTTACATGCATGAAGACTACCTAGAGCTTGTCCATACAGATGTATGGGGACCAAGCGAAGACCCCTCAGTCTCAGGATCAAGATACTATGTATCTTTTGTTGATGATTATAGCAGATGGACTGTATTGTACTTCATGAAGCACAAGGATGAAGTATTTAATTATTTTAAAAAATATCTTGCACTTGTTGAAAATCAGACAGGAAAGAATTTGAAGAGGCTAAGGTCACATGGAGGAGGTTAGTACTTCTCCAATGAGTTTGAAAAATTCTTGCAGGACAGAGGCATCAAAACAGAAATAACCACAAGGTATTCTCCTGAACAGAATGTGATAGCTGAGAGGCGAAATAGGTTGATTGTTGAGACAACTAGGTCTATGTTGAATGAAAAAAGGTTACCTAACTATCTATGGCCAGAGAGTGTTTCTACTACCACTTACCTCATAAACAGGTTACCATCTAAGTCCCTTGATGGCATGACACCCTATGAAGCATGGCATGGTAAGAGACCCTCACTAGACCATTGCAAGATATTTGGATGTGTAGCATATGTACACATTCGTTCTCAAATAAGAGGAAAGCTAGACCCAAAGGCTGAAAAGTGCATCATTATTGGATATGATCTAAATCAAAAAGGTTAAAGGTTTTATAACCCTACCAATAAGGGATTCATGGTGAGTAGAGATGTTGTCTTTGATGAAAATGATTCTTGGTATGAGAATGAATGCAGGAAGGTTAAACTACCGTATGATTTGGAAGAGGAGTTTCCAAGTCTTGCAAAGGAGGAACCTACTCACAATGAAGACTCAAGTTCAGATGATGAAGATACTATCAACCTTGAAGAGTTCAAGGCATGGAAGTCCAAGGGCAAAATGAAGGTGAAGAAGCTTGAAGACATACCTGAATCTTCAACTCAATCAATCAGAAGATCACAAAGAGAAAGCAAAAAACCTATCAGATATGGATATGATACATCTCTTATTACTAAACATTCTGTTTATCTTGCCAAAGATTTGTCAATTGAAGAACCAGGATCATATGCAGAAGCCATAACCAAGTCAGAATTGAAAGAAGCTATGGATGAGGAGATTGAAGCACTCAAGGAGAGTGATACATGGGACTTAGTACCAAAGAAGGACTCCATGAAGGTAATAGGATCCAGATGGATCTATAAACTTAAAAGAAATTCTGATGGCACAATTAATAGGTACAAAGCCAGATTGGTAGCCAAGGGTTTTGCACAAACCCAAGGCATTGACTATGAAGAGACATTCTCTCATGTGGCCAAGATGCCAACTATCAAAGTGTTGGTAAGTGTGGCTGCATCAAAAAATTGGAACATGTACCAATTGGATGTCAAGAATGCTTTCTTGAATGGATGGAATTCAGAGGAGGTATATATGTCACAACCTCCGGGCTATGAGGACCCTGAGAAGGTAACATATGTTTGCAAATTAAAAAAGGCTTTAGATGGATTGAAGCAGGCACCTAGGGCATGGAATTACAGGTTAACTACATACCTCCAAGACCAAGGTTTTGTTATGAGCAAGGCAGGTACTTCTCTATTCATCAAGAGAAGTAATTTAGAGGTAATATACGTTAAATGTGTTTATGTTGATGACAACATAATTATAGGTAATGATGTCAATGGAATCAGACAAATCAAGAGCCAGATGATGAAGGAGTTCAAGATCAATGATCTTGGTCTATTGAAGTATTTTCTTGGGCTTGAGTTAGTCTATACTAACTCAGGAATATACATTACTAAGAAAAAATACATACAGGATATGTTGAAGAAGTTTCACTTGTAGGATGCCAAAGTAGCAAGCACTCCAATGGAGGTAAACCTAAAACTAAGTGCCCATGAAGGTGATGAAGTCAATGACATTATAGGTTATCAAAGTATGGTGGGTAGCTTGAACTATGCTACCTTAACAAGGATAGATATTGCATATGGAGTTAGTGTGCTAAGTCAGTTTATGCACAAGCCAAGGATACCTCACTTAAAGGCAGCCAAGAGAATCTTGAAGTATCTCAAGGGTACACAGAACCATGGTTTGTATTTCCCTTACACTTCAGATATTGATATCAAAATTTATTCAGATGTAGATTGGGCAGGATGCAAGGATGATAGGAGGAGCACTTCTGGATATATTTCTTTTGCAGGTGATAAGCCAATATCTTGGTCTGCAAAGAAGCAACCAGTTGTTGCATTGTCTTCTAGAGAAGCAGAGTATAGAGGGCTGGCTAATGCCACACAAGAAGCCATATGGATCAAGCTTTTGTATATAGAATTGGGTTTATATACTAGGTGTCCAATAATCCTTGGAGATAATACAAGTTCTCTTCACCTTGCAGCTAATCCCATCTATCATGCTAGGAACAAACATATAGAGGTCCATTACCATTATGTGCGAAAGAAGTTGATAAGCAAAGACATTCAACTAACTTATGTATCAACCAACATGTAGTGTGCAGATTTGTTGACTAAAGCTTTGGATGGAACCAAACTTTGCAGATTCAAAGCAATGATTGGATTGCAGGATATACATGAATATTGAAGATGAAGACCAAGCCAAAATTTTTGGCTTGAGGGGGAGTTGTTGGTGTAAATCACAAGCCTATACATTTGGCTTGAAATATATCTTGAAGACCCTACATATGTGAAGAAGCATAGGAACTAGTGCTAGTGGTTAATTACCACTTTATCTCCTTGTAAAAGTCAAATTGACTTGGAATCTTTTGTAATCACCTACCAAAAGGATTCGTAGAAAAAGTTAGCTCTTTGATCGAAGGAATATCTCCTAGGATATAGGAGCTTGATCATAGGGAGCCAAAAGTTTGAATTTGAATTCAAATTTTTACTCATTCTCTATAAAAATGGTCATGGAAAAGTCGTGGGTAGAACTCATCACTCCCGAGCTTCTCATTACTGTTTTTGAGTGTGTGTGTGTGGCCTAAACTCTAGCCCACACTTATCTACACCATTAGGCAATGACATTCATGCCAATGGATTTGTATACAAGTGTTCATTAATACATACTTTCTCATTGTTCATTTCTGAGTTCTCTGTCATACTACTCGAAAATCTGTCAACTTGTGAAGTGCATATCTCAGTCAATTCTTCACCAAATTCGATGATCTAAAGCTTGTTGGATTTAGCTCAAAGTTCTCTACATACTTTAAAATTTGAAGAGATTCTATTCAGCCATTTCAAAGAAATATGCATTGAGGTGATCACTAGTCAAAGTCTGCTATAGTCCTAAAAAATCGAGGGTATAACTTTACTTGCTAAATTGATTTCTCTTAGCATAGTTTATCTTTTTACATCATTTCACTCGGAATAGTTAGCTTGCTACGCTAGTTAGATACTCCTAAAAGGAATTTTTCCAATTCCTACTGTGCTGGTCATTCTGAGCAAAAGATCCAGCAGGTGTGAAGACATAAATAGAAGGTTTTCTTGAGATTGTGAGTTTCGAAGTTATCTGTTTTGGTTCAATCATTGCACACATTATTTCCAAAGTACATAGGCCATCTTATGGTGTCATTGGAAAGCTAAGGAGGTCCACTCATCTAGTCTGAAGCAAAAGAGGGCTGGTACAAAGCAAGTTTTGGCAGTACCTACTCAATCTCTTGGAGCATCCATCCATCTTTCCCAACAGATGAATGATTGCAAAGGTAGTAGTGTCTATTTTTTCTTATAAAGTTGCATAGAACTTGGTTCAATAGATTAGGAGAAATTCTAGTTTTTCTGTCTCGTGTTCAATCTCTGCATATTCTTGAAAAATAAGAAGTACAACTAGTGAATGTTTGATTCATTCCTATAGCATAGTTTTCTTGTTCCTTATACTTTTGTGCATTCTATATAGTCAACCCTATGTTCATCACTCCCATAAAAGGATTTTGTCTAATTGTAATCATGTTGGTCGCTATGGGCATTTGAAGTTCATTGTCTCTTCCATAGATAGTAAGATTTTTGAGCTAATCGACGTGCAAGCCTATTTGTTTTGTATAGACTTCTTCTCCTTGATGCTCCAAAGTACATAGTGCATTTCTTTGCACTTATCACAAGCGTATAAGATCTATTTGATTCTCCATAATCTCAAGGGCTAGTCTTGTGCCAGTTGGCTAGACCAAACTTCATCGCTTTGAAACGCACTTTTCTACCTCCTACAAGCTTCTCCAAGTTCTTTAAGTTGTATCAAAGCTAGATCAAGATGGGTGATTGCTTTCCCTCAATGTTTGAGAAGTTTGATTGACACAACTACACGGCTTGGAAACTTAGAATGGAGGCCAATTTGCAAGGTAGAAATCTTTACGAAATTGTAGCAGGTGATGAAGCTATGCGTATTCCAAAATCCAAAGGAGGACCTACACAAGAGGAGACAGATAAGCTCACACTTTGGTGCGCAAGGGATGCTCAAGCAATGTCGTACATACTAAACTCTATCTCTGACTTTCTATTGCCACATATTAGAGGATGCAAGACATCTCAAGAGACTTGGGATTCCCTCAAGACTTTCTTTTCTGCTAGTACCAAAGCAAGAAAGAATAATCTGTGGAACGAGTTCAATCAAATGAAGAAGCCACCTAAACAAACCATCACAGAGTTTGTTACCAAGGTCAAGGAGGTTGCTGATCAGTTGCATCCATTGGAGAGCTGATTGAAAAAGAGGTCATCATGAGACGAATTATCTACAACATTCTAAGTGATAAGCAATGGCAATCTTTCACTACAGCTTATGGTCTCATCATGGATGTGCAAACTCCAGACTTCAACATCTTTCTTGGACAACTCTTCAATCAAGAAGCCAACAATAGCATAAAGGAAGGTAATTCCTATCATGGTAATTCAACTAGTGCTCTATATGAAGATAAGAAGGATTAGAAGCAGAAAGACAAGAAGAAGGAAGAAGATGAAGAAGAGACTTCCCAAGCCAACTTCCCACGCAAAAGCAAGTGGAAAGGGAAGAAGAAAGGACCAAACCAAGACAAAGCCAGAGGTCTGAATGTTCAACCTTGTGCCATTTGTGATAATACTAACCACACCACTCAGAATTGTTGGTTCAATGGGAAGACCCAAAAAGGAAGTGGAAGAGGTGGATATGGTGGCAATAGAGGCAGAGGTGGACATAACTTCAACAATAAAAATAGAGGCTATAATAGAAGGCACTACAACAATTATTCAAAAGATCAACCACATGATGACTTATTGCTTCTCATGAATCTAAGCCACAAAGAAGGTAAAGAAGATGATCATTTGTTCTACATAGATTTGGGATGTTCTAATCATGTTGCAGGCAACATTGCTCTTCTATCTGATTTGGAAAGTCCAAAGCATAGACATGAAGTGAAAATAGAGGATGCTACAAAGCACAATGAGGAGAAGATTGGTAATGTCAAAGCTTCCAATGGTAGGACAAACATTCTGAGTAATGTTCTCTATGTACCCACTATCATTAAAAACCTAATAAGTGTAGGCCAAATAGTTGAAAAAGGCTTGCAAGTTAGGTTCACTCAACATGGAGCCCTTTTGGAAGATCCATGTGAAGGCTTCAAGAAGATAGCCACAGGTGAGAAGCATGGTAGGCTCTTTACTTTTGAAGTAGCAGAAACCAAGAAAATAGCTCTATTTAACTTTGGGTCTGAAACCCCAAGTGAGCTTGAAGTGTGGCATAAGAGACTTTCTCATGTGAATGAAAGAACCTTGAAGGATATATGTAGGGATCAAAGTGTTATAGGACTGCAAAACATATCAAAGCAACACATGATCAACAGGTGTGATGCATGTCAGATTCGGAAGGCACAAAGACAACCATTCAACCACAAAGGCTACATCCACAACAACTTATTGGACAAAGTGCATACACATGTATGGGGACCAAGTCAAGAACCTTCATTGGTAGGATCAAGGGTAGAGTAAGAATAAAGTGTTTGATTGCTTCAAAAGTATCTCGCACATGTGGAGAATCATCCAGATAGATCACTAAAGAATCTTAGATCTTATGGAGGGGGAGAATACTTCTCCAAAGACTTTGATGAGTTCTTGCTGGATAAAGGTATCAAAAGGGAAGTGACTACCAAGTACTCTCCTCAGCTAAATGGAATCCTTGAGAGGAGGAAGAAGACATTGGTTGGATCATCAAGGACAATGCTTGAAGAGAGGAAGTTGCCACATTATCTATGGGCATAAGCTATTTCAACTACTTTGTACCTTGCCAATGGACTACCGTCCAAATCACTTCAAAGTATGACTCCTTATGAAGCATGGCATGGAAGAAAACCTAGTCTTGGACATTGAAAGGTGTTTGGTTGTTTAGCTTATGTTCATGTTCCATCACAAACAAGCGGTAAGCTAGATGAAAGGGCAACAAAGGTAGTGTTTATCGGATACGATTCAACTCAGATGGTTTACATGTTCTATAATCCTCTAAACAAGCAATTCACTACAATTAGAGATGTTGTGTTTGAAGAACATAGGTCTTGGTATGATGAAGACAAACAAAAGGTAACTCTACCATATGATCTTGATTCTTATTCTCACTGCAATTAGGAAGCAAGCATGATACACAGGTCCAAGATCCAAGAAGTGATATAGATGATGATCAAGATGAACGATAAAAGGATTACAAGCTATGGAAGTCAAGAGGCAAAGCAAAGATGCAAGGGGTTAGAGAATGCTCCAAACAGGCACCTAGAAGATCAGCAAGAGAGAAGAAACAACCAGAAAGGTATGGATACGATTCCACATTTGTTATGAAGCATTGAATCTACTTGGCAAAATACTCTATTTCAGAGGAACCTTCAACCTATGAAGAGGCAAAGGGAAACACTAATTGGAAAAAGGCCATGAAAGAAGAAATAGATGCATTGAAGGAGATGGACACTTGGGATTTGGTTCCAATGTTGTCGAATCAAAAGGTAATTGGTTGCAGATGGGTATATAAAGTTAAAAGAAATTTAGATGGATCAGTTTGTAGGTACAAGGCAAGATTAGTTGCCAAAGGATGCTCTCAAACGCATGGTATAGACTATGAGGAAACATGCTCACCAGTTGCAAAGATGAATTCAATCAGGACATTGATAAGTGTAACTGCTGCAAGGAATTGGAGACTCCTCCAACTTGACGTGAAAAATGCATTCTTAAATGGCTGGATAAGTGAAGAGGTACACATGTCACAACCACCAAGTTTTGAAAACCCTAATCATCCATCTTATGTTTGAAGACTTAAGAAAGCATTGTATGGATTGGAACAAGCTCCTAGAGCTTGGAATTATAGGTTGGTTACATATCTTCAAGATCGAGGGTTCAAAGCTAGCAACTCAGATCCTTCTCTATTCAGCATAAGGGATCATGGCTAGGTTATCTATCTATGTGTATATGTAGATGATATTATTGTGACAAGTGATGATCTAAATGGCATTCAAAGGATCAAGAGACAGATGCAAGAGGAGTTCAAAATCAATGACCTAGGTGAGCTCACATATTTCCTAGGTATGTAGGTGATATACAAATATGAAGGAATGTATTTGACTAAGAAAAGATACAGTCAGGATCTACTTCTCAGGCTCAAAATGGAGAACACTAAACTTGCAAGTACACCTTTGGAGATGAATCATAAACCTAGAGTTTATGAAGATGAGAAAATTGAGGATATTAAAGAGTATCAAAGTTTGGTAGGTAGCTTGATATATGCTAGTCATACAAGTGCAGACATCTCATATAGTGTGGGAGTGCTTAGTCAGTTCATGCAATCACCAAGAAGACCACACATGGATGCAGCTAAGAGAGTACTTAAGTATCTCAAAGGTACAAAACAACAAAGTTATATTGTATCCTTACTCTTCCGATTTGGATATCAAAATCTATTCAGATGCAGATCGGGCAAAAGCTAAGGATGATAGAAGAAGTACTTCTGGTTACTTAGCATTTGTTGGTTCAAAGCTAGAGTCATGGAGTTTCAAGAAGCAACCAACAATTGCTTTATCCTGGATGGAAGCAAAGTACAGAGGCTTGATCATAGCAACTCGAGGCAATATGGTTAAAGGCATTGTATACAGATTTGGGACTTGTGAGCTCCAAACCTCACATATTTGGAGATAATGTAAGTTCGATGCATCTAGCGGCAAACCCTATTTTCCATGCAAGAACCAAACACATAGAGGTGCATTACCACTTCATTAGGGAGAAGCTCATGCCAAAGGAGATTGACATTTCTTTTGTTCCTACTGAAAAGCAAGTAGCAGATATGATGATGAAGCCACTTGATGGAATAAAGCTTTGTAGATTCAAAGCTATGGCAGGTATTCAACCTATCAGAGAATGAAGACTCAAGCATACTTTAGCTTGAGGGGTACTTGTTGGAACCTGAAACTTACACTATGGTTGAGGTGGATTTGATCTACATCAAAGGCTATCGCATCGAAAGAATATCTGTTGGAGAATTCTTTTTCTTATGCTCACTTATTGTATTTAAAAAAAAAGATTTTTTCATGGATCTTTTACCACTAAAAAAGCTTTGAGCTTTACACATGTAAAAGTAGAAAGATAGAGCCTAAATCTCACGAATTTGTGGTGGTTGAGTTGCATTCAATCACCTAAAAGTAGATAAAATTAGATCCTCACTTTTTCTAGATTGTAGGAAAGTGAATTTATTCCCTCCAACAACCATTCCCACATTCATTTGAATTCAAAATCAACTTGTAGAAGTCTTGGAACACTCCTAGAGTCTATATAAATACTTGAAATCACTTTTTCAATATACATACACTTCTGACCATCATTGTCTTGCTTCTTCAATTTTCTGCATCATCTTCTTCGCCAAGAGTAATCTTGCAGAAGCTGTTGCTCTCTCTACAGAGCTTCAAATTCGATGCAAGATGGCTCATTGCAAAGGTATTAGTGTCTAGTTTATGCCTATCAATTTGCATAGCATTTGGTTTCCTAGATCCGGAGAAATCATAGTTTTTCCATCTCAAGGTCAATCTTTATGTATTCCTGAAAAATAGGAAGTACTACCGGTGAATGTCTGATTCATTCCTATATCATATTTTGCTTATTCCTTATACTTCTGTGCATTCTATACACTCAAACCTATATGTATCACTCCCATAAAAGGATTGTTTCTAATTTTAATCACGCTGGTCGCTATGGGCATTTGAAGTTCATTGGCTCTTCCATAAATAGTAAGTTTTTTGAGCTAATCCACGTGCAAACCTATCTGTTTTGTATCGACTTCTTCTCCTTGATTCTCCAAAGTAAATAGTGCATTTATTTGAACTTATCACATGCCTATAAGGTCTATTTGAGTCTCCATAAACTCAAGGGCTAGTCTTGTGCCAGTTGGCTAGACCAAACTTCATCGCTTCGAAATGCACTTTTCTACCTCCTACAAGCTTCCCCAAGTTCTTTCAGGTGCCATTAGGAATGAGGCTCTTTTAAAAAATTCAGAATGAAATATACACATCCAACTTTGAAAAACCTCCTAGAGAGTTCTCTATAGATAAGCTCCTTGAGTGTCTAGGGAAAAGATCTGAGAATGTAAAAAATATTGCCCTTGAAGCACAATATGATATTCAATGTAGAAGATTATAAATTGAAATGCAATTAGGTCGCTCATCAAGGGGATAAGAAAGTTTATCAACCTACTTTGCACCTCTCTTTGATCATGTTGTCTCTTTTTAATTGTTTTTAATCTAAAGTTGTTGTTTTCGAAGCCTAAAAAGAAATCGGAATGCGAGTACCTAATGGTGAAGAGTGAAATGAGAGATTAAACTCAAAACCTTATGAAACCTAATCATGGAAAGAAAAAGACTTGTTCTCTTGCATACCATCTAAAGAGAAATATGGGATATTTGTGGGGCTACAAAACCTACAATTGACCCTTATTGTTAGTGGAAGGTTTTGTAAAAATATGAGCAACATACTGCATTCTATATATCGGGATAAGTTCTTATTTAACCTTCAAACAAAATGAGAGAAAAAATCTCAAGAAAATGTAAAAAGCACAAATATGCAATCAATTTAAGTGCTTCCGGAAAATGGCCCTTCCCTTTGAAGCTGCCTCGATGTCTTCCGTTAATTACAAAAGGAAAGCCAGTGGCTTTCGACTACTTAACATTCACAGATTTTTCTGATATGATGAACGATATTGAATGCATGACCCGCCATGTTCGTTGCTGCACATGGTTGTACGTTTCTCACTTTTATGATGCTTTAGACGTTTGCAAAGAATAAGAAGCCAAAAAAAAAAGGAAACAAAGAAAAAGCAAACAATGGCATTAAGCCCAAATCGCCCGATTAAAAGGGCATTAACCTCAGTTGATGAACTTGAAAGCTCAATGAAAGCCAAGTCGCACTTCAATTAAGCGCAAATTCTTGCAATTAAGTCCAAATCCAGTAATCTGTCATGGCCAGCCCCAGCGGATGGACTCAAAGGCCCTCCCCAAAGGCTACAAGAATTTGGAAATTGCACCACAACGTCTGCACAATCGCAAACATTGAAACACAAATCTGCTTCACTTGTTATCTGATCCTCGTCAACGATTCAAGGGGATGAAGCCTGGATTTCTTCAAAGAATATGTCAACGTACTACAGGAAACATCAAAGCTAAGTGGAATGGGGAACTGTGAGTCCACTGTAAACGAAGAATATCGCAAACTTTCGCCTACTACATTCTCACAATTAGTCGACGCAAAATAGCTTTTACTTGACACGATTGCTTAAAGGCCATAGGCTCATGTCTTTGATGACAAAATGCGACATTCGAGTCATCTGCGATGTAGCTGATTCTGAAGAGCTCAGAAGATAATCTCATGCTCCCACATGTTCTCTCTCTCTCTTTCTCTCTCTCCCTTTCTCTCTCTCTCTCTGCCAAAGACACATCCGTGAGTTAACTATCACACATTGAGTGGGATTGAATGATTAGAAAGAAGGTTTGCAGAATATCGTTGATAGTTCGCTCTTTGTCGCCTAAGACATCTGACGCATCCATAAGCTCATTGTCACAGGTTAAGCGGAGTTGAATAAATAGACAGGAGATTGGCACCAATGGAATGACTATTTTGAAAGTAAATGAATATTGTTTGGCAGTACTAGCTCCTATAAAAACAAGCAATTATGATACAAACCCGCTCATTCATGTTATTAATGATCTTGACTTCAGAAAAGACACTCTATAATAGTTGTAATCTTATCCATATCTTATCTCCTAGAGGATTCCACCAATAAAAAAGATAACCAAGAGGGATACACTACTAGTAACGAGGATGGATTCACCACTAACAACGAAGACAATGAAAGCTCCATCATCGGATCTACAATTCCCACGGTGGTTCCATGTTCTGTTCCAATGAAGTCGACCCATAAAGGGAAGCAACCATTGGAGATTCCATGGAAGAGCCCCCTCAAGGGCACAATCCTTTGTCCGGATGCCTCCACTGCAAAGAAAAGAGACAAAGAGAAAAATAAGAAGAAAAGGGACAAGGCTTCTCCCTGCAAAGAAATTAACATACGCTAATGAGCTTCATATCGTTAAATGTAAGAGGATTGTCTGACCCCTCAAGAGCACCTGTAAGTGGCCAATGGTTTGAGGATAATAGCATTAACCTAGACTTCAATATTCAAGAGACCAAAATTGATGAAGATGACCTACAAAAAGGAATAAAATGTATTTCTTTGACTCATATCAGGATCTCCACTACTTACCCTTGGGGGTGGGGGGTGGGGTAGCTATCGGAATTAAAAAAAATTGGTTTGATAGCCTTGCCAACACCCTTGAAGATCAGAATCATTGTTGGATTGCTACGTCCTTAAGAGATGCCTTGCAGTTCAAGATTGTTTCCATGTATGCTTCCAACTGGGAGACTGAGAGGATTGCCACTTGGGATTCCTTGGTCTCTCTTTCCCATGGGGATTTCATCATGGTGGAGGATCCTTAGGACCATTAGGAAAGTAGAGGGAGAATCATTGAAGGTTGGGAAAAAGACACTTGGGACAAATTCAAACTCCACTAGGATCTTGTGGAAAGAAAAGACTGGTTTCTCTTGGCCAAACATGCAATCGGGGAAGGATTTTAGAAAAGTAAGGCTTGATAGAAGCTACATTCATGAAGACTCATCATATCCTTGTGAGGACCCAAAGGATGCTACAAAATGTTCATCTCATGCAAAGAGAGAAGCTCTATCGGAGAGTGAGGCACCTTGAGAAGGAAGTCAACAAAGGCAACTCTCAATACCGGACGGGTCTGCGAAAAATCAGAGGCCTACTGAGATACGTGGAAGAAATTCAAAGATAAAATCTACAAGTATACTTTAAAGATTGGTGGGCTGGTAAGGCTGACAAACCTAGTAAAGAGATATGTGCCCTCCTAGAAAAGAAACAATCTAAAGATGTTGTCCCCTTCTTGATGAACACCAATGGGGTCGAGTGCAAGATAGAAGAAGAAAATAGCTCAGTTATTCTCAACCACTTTTTCTAACCTCTTTGGTCTCGGCACCTCTTTCTGCCCACAGGTGTGATTGAACGGCAACCATTTCTAGAGTTAAATCAACAAGACTCCCACATAATCTAAAAACTCTACTTGAAGCTCCCATTTCTGACATTAAAATTCTTGAAGTCATTGACACGCTTCCTAATGGGAAAAGCCGGGGTCCTGATGGCCTTACCAATGAGTTTTTCAAAAGCTTCAGGCATCACTACAAGGAATACGGGCGTGTAGCGACGGTTAACGCGACAGAATTTCGTCGCTATAAAATTGCAACTTGCGTTGGAATTACCGTCGAGCGCGGACCGTCGATTATACGACGCAAAAAACGACGGTATTTGCCTAACGTCGCTTAAACGACGCTTGTTAAAGGCGTCGCTTAAGCGATGCTTTTTAGCGTCGCATAAGCGACGCTTTTTAGCGTCGCATAAGCGACGGTACATAAGCGACGGTCCATTATGCGACGGTCTATTGCATCGCTTATACGACGACGCGTTGCATCGCTTATACGACGATCTGTTGACGGACAAAAATTAAAACGTTGGAGGCTCTGCAATCGGCATTTTCACGCATCCGATCGAAGAGCTCTCCAACGTTCGCAATTGCGCTGCGCTTACGAGCTGAAGCAAGTATATGCAGAATTGTTGTTTTGCTTAAGCTCTCTGTTATTGTCTCCCTCTGTCTTTGTTTCTCTCTTTCTACATCTTTGTCTCTTTGAATTTTCTCTCTCTCTCTCTAGATCTCTCTCTCTCTAGATCTCTCTCTCTAGATCTCACTCTCTCTCTCTAGATATCTCTCTCTCTCTAGATCTCTCTCTCTCTCTCTAGATCTCTCTCTCTCTCTCTCTCTCTCTCTCTCTCTCTTCTCTCTTTTTATTGCAGGTTATTCAAGAAGCTAACCAAGCAAAAACTATGGATCACAATTGTAAGTACAATTTCTATTATTTGTAGATCATTTGAATTGTGTTATTTTCATTACATACCATACTCACACTTATTGATATGCACTCATACACTTATACATGATGAAGAAGCACACACACATGCATATACCTACATATACACATATACATGCACATACACACACATACACATAGAGTTATACATATACACACACATACACAAGAACATGCACATATTGATACATACATATACACTTATACATGCACATGCATATACATACATATACGCACACATACACATGCACATATACACATATACATGCACATACACACACATACACATAGAGTTATACATATACATGCATATACATATACACACATACACATGCACATGCACATACTCATACACACATATACACTTATACATGCACATGCACATACATACATATACACACACATACACATGCACATACATACATATACACACACATACACATGCACATACATACATATACACACACATACATATACACTTAGGTACACACATATGAATGAATTATATAATTAAAGTATTAAAACACATGCTTAATATAAACAATAGTAAAAATCAATAGAACAAAACTCTTCATTACTTAATACCATACACACAATTCAAAACATGACTGAAATGAAAAATATATAGATAAATATATGTATATATCAATGTAAATACATAATCCAATGTCATAATCAACGTCTAAAATCCTAATCATCGTCATCATGATCATCATCATCAGCAGCAATATCATGATCAGATGGATCTTCCTCATCCTCATCCTCATGATCACCCTGTGACGATCGAGATCGTCCCTCCTGTGTCTGTCTCTCCACCTCATCCATATTTGTCTCCCCATAATACTCCTGTATTACATATAACAAACATAAATCAATAGAATAATTAAAACATTCATAACAACAAAATAATTATATAAAATTTAAAAATACTCACAAAGGCATCAGGATGATCTTGTATATACTCGCTCAAACGCCAATATCCAAAATGTGTAGCATACTCGATCTCGTGTTTCGTAGGATATCGGCCATAATCCTTTCGCTGCAATGAAACAAATAAAAAACATTAGTTGCTTGCATTTTAACTAAAATAAAAAATATACTCACAATAACACATATACTTACAAACGTAGCTACAAAACCATTATGGCCCATTTGGCCTAAGTGCGATGTGTGGCCCGACTCCACTCTCTTCCTTGCAGCAGCCTGTTTATTCAAGGAAAAAAATACATAAATTAAATTAAAAAATTACTAAAATATCTAAAAATTATAAATATAAACTATTAATTTGTGTACCTTCTGCTGAGGAAATGACTCCTGAAGACGTAGCTGTCTACGAAAAAACTGCCACGACTCAGGTGGTATGTTAGCTCGCCTCTTATTTTTTTCGACCATACAATATCTTCTGTTAATTTAATCTCAAACAGAAAAAAAAGTCAGAATACATACACATATATACACACATATACACATACACATACACATACACATACCCACATACACATATACATGCAAACATATACGCATGCATATATGTATATATATACACATATACATACATATAACATAAACACAGATATACATATCCACATATATACGTACACACACATGCATGCATATACACTCATTCATACAAAATACATGCATTTATCCCACAATAATATGTGTTGTGTATATGTGAATATGTGTGTATGTATAAATGTGTATATGTGAATATGTGTGTATGTGTAAATATGTATATGTGAATTTTTTATTTATGTAGATAATCAAATTATTAATATCAAATACCATTATTTGTAGATTCTGATCAATCAGATGGAACTCCACCACCGTCTCCTCATCGTGCAACGACTTTATACTGTAAGTATATGAAATATTTAATTTTAACTATATTTGATGGATACATAACTTATATATTTTTTTTATGTTTCTTATGATGTGCAGATTCTGATCAATCAGAGGGTACTCCACCACCTTCTACCCATGCAATGACTTCACATGTGTCCTCCGATAGGAATTATGATGAATTTTACTATCAAGAGCATATTATATGTTGGTGTAACTCTTGTTATGGCACGTATCGAAGACCACGATTGGAATGTATTGAACATGAGGCAGAGTATGGTACTTTTGAGCATGCACCATCACCTAGTCAACGTGATAATGCTTGGGTATGTATTTTCTATATATATTAATGTCATTTTTTAATTTAAAAACCATGTATAAAATCAAATTATTATTGATATACAGGAATACTTGCTCGATGATGATGATGATGATGATTTTTCTCATAATGTTAATATACCTCGTACACGTCATGGACTTGCTGTTCATCAATTACAAGCAGAGGTTTCTAGAAATCCTCTACCTCTTGGTTTAGAGAATGAAACGGCTGGAGATTATCCATTGCCAGCTCGTGATCGTTCTTTAGTACAAACATATGATAGAAGAAGATATGGAGGATGGAATAGAGGACCACTTCCTTTAGATGGAGAGGTTTTCAACTTTTGGGGTAATCGCTATATGATTGCTCCATCCACTATTACTAATGCTGGTCGTGGTCTCTTTATTGTAGAGGATTTGTATGTGCCTCTGAACTCTGAAGTCACTCTTATGTCATTTTGTGGTCCTATATATGGATGGGGAGATTGGCATCGACTTTCACGTTATGTTCAAAGCATGAGTACTTATGGAATATGCTTGAACGCAACATCTCTTACTAGTAGAAGGATTTTACATGCAGAAAATGAAAGATTATATATTGATGGAAGACCTTACACACATGGAAATATAGCAGGTTTAATAAATAGTAGTCAAGGGTTACATAATAGTTCAAGGACTAATTGCACATTTGAGGAGCGTGAAAATAGTCATGAAACACCATACATGAGTAGAGATGTATCAAGATACATAGTTGTCAATGCTATTACTACATTACATGCTGGTGATGAACTATTAGTGAATTATGGATGGCGTAGACCTCCAAGAGCACCTTTTAGCTAGAGAGAATAAAAATTTTCTATCCATATTTAATAAGTTATATACTTAATTTTATATTTGAAGTTTAATTTTTATTCATTTATGGAATACTAATGAGTTTTATTTGTATGTGTAGATTCCAACGTATGATGTTGATGATATTCGTCCACAACATTCACAATTACCAATAAGACCTCATTTATCAGAAGCTTCCATGAGGAGGCTACGCAAAACTAAGCCTGTGCAATATGCAAAGTTGAAAGATCTATATTCAAAAGATGATAAAGTACAAGATTTGTGTGACAATGATGAAGATGATGGCATGGCAGATTTTATTGAGGATTGGTATCAAAATGACAGTGAGAGCATGGATATTTCTAAAAATGAGAAATATCTTCGAGAGGAATGTCTAAAGAATGTATATGAAGGAAGTCGTTTGACACGACTAAGTGCGAGCTTACTTATTCTCAACCTTCAAAATCGTTTTGGATGGAGTAATGTATCTGTTTCGACACTATTAAGGTATAATTTTCAATTTTCTATCTATTTATATATATGCGCATCTTTTAAAACTATTAATGCATCTTTCAAAATATTCGTAAAAAATTTGATTGTTTGGATGGCAGGATACGATTGTTTGTTTTGGAGGATATGAAGTATGTACCTTCATTGAATGATTTGTCGATTCACGCATATGTTCAGTTTGAAAGTGTGAGAAGCGGATTTATAATTTGTATTCAAAGAATTTGGCACTGTTTATAGGCCATACAATGGTGACCTGGATGCATCGCATGCACAGAGGTTACTCAAGATAGAGCAATCTGATTATAATGGACTAGTGCCAGCAAGATTCCTAGGGTATGCAGTAAACCTCTTGCATATCAATGATGAGCATTTGAACTTTAAGATACAAAGTGGAAATCATGGTGGCTTGAGAGGATCACACATATACATGCAAGAGGTTTACTGCATACCCCAGGAATCCTGCTAGTACTAGTCCCTTATAATCAGGTTGCTCTATCTTGAGTAACCTCTGTGCATGCGATTCATCCAGGTCACCATCGTATGGCCCATAAACAGTGCCAAATTCTTTGAATAGCAATTATGAACTCGCTTCTCGCACTTTCAAACTGAACATATGATAGAATCGACAAATCATTCAATGAAAGTATATACTTCATATCCTCCAAAACAAACAATCATATCCTGCCATCCAAAACAATCAAATTTTGCGGAAATATTTTGAAAGATGCACATAAGCATACACATATATAAAATTATATGCATATATATATGTATATTTATTTATTTACTTTCTTTAATATATCATTTTTTTGATAAACTTACAGGTTATTATCTGAAAAGTTTTTACCAAGTCAAAATATTCTTCCTACTTCACATGATGAAATGAAGAAGATAATCAACAATCTTGGTATAGATTATCAATGTATACATGCATGTCCTAACGATTGTATTTTATATAGAGGTGAATATGCAGACTCTTTGACATGTCCCAAATGTCAATCTCCTCGATATAAGGGTGAAGAAGGTAAAATCCCGAATAAGGTATTGAGACATTTTCCATTGGCTCCACGGATTAGACATATGTTTCAAAGCCCCGAATTATCAAAGCTTTTGACTTGGGGACATGATCACAAAAGTACTGATGGAATAATCAGAATTCCTCATGATAGTGTTGCTTTTCAGCATATTGATTCTACATGGCCTGAATTTGCACAAAATCCACAGAATCTAAAGTTAGGAGTTGCATTAGATGGGGTTAATCCATTCTCCATGAAATCCAGTAAATGGTCAACATGGCCAGTGGTAGTCATAAACTACAATCTTCCGCCATATCTTAGCATTAAAAAGGAACATTTAATGCTTTCACTTTTAATCACAGGCAAAAGACAAGTTAAAGATATGAATGTATATCTCGCTCCTCTCATTGACGATCTTCAAGAGTTATGGAGAGGTATTAATGTCATTGATATATCAAAAAGCATCAATGAAAGACATATTACGATTCGTGGTATTGTGGCTTGGACTATTCACGATTTTCCTGGATATGGCGTTTGTTCAGGTATTGATGTAATTTTTTTATTCAATATGCATGTAAATAAATATGATTTAATCTAATTATATTTTTATCCTTTTCCATGATGCAGGAATATCTACTAAGGGTTATAAAGCTTGTCCATATTGTGGTGATTGGTTGAGATCAATCTATAGTAAGAATCTCAACAAAAATATTTATCTTCGACATCGACGATTCTTGCCTGATGATCATCCATTAAGATCTAAAAGAGAAGCGATACATTTTAATGGAAAGCTTGAAACAGGCCAGTATCCAAAACCTATGACGCCTATGGATTGGTATAAAAAATGGACAGATGGACCTCTGATAGATCCAGAAGCAGAAATCTTCAGTGATGATTCAGATAATGAGTATGTGAACAAAGGTAAAGGGAAATTGGCACTCGCAGAGAACATATCAATATGGTATTCTTTGGAGTATTGGAAAGAGTTAAAAGTATGTCATCTTCTTGATCCTATGCATATATTCAAAAATATTGGTTATTCACTATGGCAGCATCTTCTTGGACTAAAAGATACCACAACATCAAGGAATGATTTGAAAGATCAAAAATCCAAACCAAAGTTATGGCCAGTTTTTGATAGACATCGACAAGAAACGACTTATGCATCTGCTCCTTGGGTACTTACAACAAAAGAGATACAGACTATCAACAATAGAATTCAATTGATCAAGACTCCTACAGGATATGGAGCATCGTTTCAAAACATGTTTACTATGGATGATAAGAGCTTATCTGGATTAAAGACCCATGACTGGCATAACTTTTTGAAACATATTTTACCTTTGGTTATCGATGGATGTACAACGAAAGGAGTACGAGATGTGATCTATCGTCTTGGATCACTTATAAGGTAATTATGATACTTTTATATTTAATATGTATGAATATTGGATATCTTTTATTTTTTAATTAACTTCTTTACAATTGTTTTTATGATTTGTATAGGTGGATTACATCCAAAGAGATCGATAAAAATTCGATCCCACAAAAAAAACGTGAATGCAAAGAGCTACTATGTTTGATGGAAAAAGAACTTCCTACTTCATTTTTTGATATTCAAGTTCATTTACTAGTCCATCTTGTAGATGAGATAGAGATTGCCGGTGTTGTCAACACTCGATGGATGTTTTGGGTCGAGCGATTTATGGGAATACTAAAAGGTTATGTGCGACAAAGAGCAAAACCAGAAGGATCCATGGCAAAGGGTTGGATGCTTGAAGAGTGCATGTATTACGTTAGTGAGTACCTTGAAAGAGTTCATGAAGAAGCTCCACGTGCATGGACCAACGAGTCTTCTTCAAAAATAACAGATGAGGTATTATCAGGTAAGGGGGTTCCATTCTTATTTACATTTCAAGAAAAAAATGATGTTTCTACTTTTGTAGCATATAATAGCGAATGCATGCAAGCATTCGTTAGCGAGTACGAGGAACTTCAAAGTCTCCAAAGTAAAAGGCGAAAAAACAAAAGATCTAGACGTAATCTCGATAATAATGAGATTACAGATATACCTTCTTTCACGGATTGGCTATATAGTCGTTTGCAACGCGCCAACGCAAATAATGAAGAAATCTCAGATGAGCAAAGAGAGTTAATGATAGGTTGTGAACAAGAGGTAATTTTATTAAAATATATATTTTATTTTTTTCATATATGTATGTTAGTTTCTATTTACTAATTGAATTTATTTTGCAGGCTCGAATGTTCACTAATATGTGGGCTTTTGGACAGCATACTAGAATCAAATCCATTGATTATTTACGTAAAACAGAGGATTCTAGTATTGTTGCTTGTTTCAAGCAACTATCACGTGCTAGCTCAAAAGACACGAACCTTATAGATAGCGAACTTGGTTACGTAGGAACTATTGTTGGTATCTACGAAATTTCATTTCGTACATTCAAACAGGTAGAAAAAAGTTTATATATTTTTTTTAGAGTTAGTTATTTTTTTAAGCACCTAATAATGGGACGTTTTTGTTGTTATATATTGTGATAGGTCATTTTGAAGGTTGACTGGTATGGAGCGGAGTATAAAGGTAGTAATTCTACAATAAGAAAGGAATTATCTGGGTTTTGGGCAATTGATTCTTCCAAGGCAATGCGATCTACTAAAGAACCATATATTCTTCCTAGGCATATTGAACAAGCATTTTTTTTATAAAAACCCAGATGCTCATCCTTGGTGGCAAGTCATTCATGTGCAACCTAGAGGTAGGTCATTGTTTGAACAGTTTATTGTTAGAGAGATTGAAGAAAGTCCTCTTGATGATTCAGCATCAGATACTGATACATCAACGTCTGGAATAGAAATTAGACTCATTATACGTGATAATGATACTAATCTTTTTGATGAAGAGGATAATTCTCTACATGCTGATTCTATTGATGAGGAAGAGGAATTACCAGAAATAGATATTAATCCACCAATAGATGATGTGATTCATGAGAACATAGATTTAACAATAGAAGAAATAAATGAAATCAATAAGGATAATGAAGATGAGACTATATTGATGTCTTACCAAAATGATGGCAATAATGAAAACATATGAGTAGATTATATAGTAACTTGAAGCTTCTGAATGGATATCAGATAATAGGTTTTTTTTATTAACTTGAATAACGATGAATCCTACTAGAGAGATGAAATCATGTTCTTCTAAGTTAGAACATGAAGCTCGGGGGTATGCCTAATTATTTTTTATATAGCTTTATCTTCGAGGAGTAAATTTTTATCATGTATGTATGCATATGTGTGTGTATTCATGTGTATTATATGTATACATATATTAGTATGCATATATCTGTATTTCATGTATATGTATGTGTTTGCATGTGTGTGATATATGTATACATGTATTCATGTACGTAATATATGCAAGTGTTTATAATTGTGTACATGTATATATGTATATGTGTCTATGTGTAAATATGTACATGTAAATATGTATGCATGTATATATATGTTTATGTGTGCATGTAGGCATGTACATGTATGTGTAAATATGTACATGTAAATATGTTAATATGTATATATATATTTATGTGTGCATTTAGGCATGTATGTGTGAAGCATAATATATCTACTCCATTTTATATTTATGTATCATCCTATCTACATGATGTGTATATATCTTTACATATATTATGAATCATGATCCTCGTTGATTCGAGTAGCTATATATAGAGGCATAAGGTTGGGAGGAGAGACATCTCTCTAGTAGGACGTCGGAGGTGTACATATACTTCAAACATATGGCTAAAAGGTTGAATTAGAGTTTTTAAATTAGGGATTTCAAAACCCTAATATCGAGATTAGTGCTCTCTGTCTCTCTCATAGTGGTTAGCAACGGGATGGCAACGTCGTAGGCAACGGGTTGCTAACGCGTTAGCAACGGGTTCAAGTTGCGAACCCCAAGTAACGATAAAGTTGCGTACAAATCAATTTTTATTTTAGATTTTTTTATATGTATATGTGTGTGTATATATATATATATATATATATATATATATATATATATATATATATATATATATATATATATATATATATATATATATATATATATATATATATATATATATATAGATATATATATATATATATATATAGATACATAGATACATAGATACATACATACATATATACACACACACATACATACATACATGGATTATATTATATTACATACATAGCAGTAAATATATACTACATACATACGTGTAATGTAATACACACATTTTTATGTATATATACACATAGTATATACATATTACATTTATACACAACACATAGATGTATACATACATGATACACATGCATACATACATACTACAAAAATAGAAACATGTATATTAGATACATATATAAGTTAATATACATGCCTTTCAGTAAACATAGAGTAATAGATTTTAGGAATGACATCATACATACATAGATGCATATATAGATACATACATACGTACATACATACATAGCTCTCTCTCTCTCTCTCTCTCTCATATACATACATACCGTGAATTGTCGCGACGATGAGCCATAAGTGTCTGCATCTCTTTTAAACACCACTTAAGGGACCATCCTGTCCCAAACTCTGTCTCAAGTGAACTAAGCACGTACTTTTTATCCCTCTCATCATGCTCACTACAAAAATAAAAAACATAATGTAAATAAAACATAAGATATACATTTCAATTTATATGTAAAACTTTTACTTACTTCCATGGTAAGTGGATAAAGCGCAGGTAAGAGTCGCATAGTGCCCGCATTCTTCTCTTGAACTCCAATCCATTCCCTATGTACACAATGTTCCCCTCCGGCTCTATGTCGCACTCTAGTCCTAAGGTGCCTATGCATGTCCTCATAGGCAACTCTGCTCTGCTATCACGTGCTGGAGGTGGTATAGGTGTCCTAAAAATAGATAGATAGAAATAAATAAAAATATGTGCTATAATATCATTAAAAAATTTATGAAAAAAAACATACCTATGAGCAGATAGCTCTCTTCTTGCATGTGGATCCGCAGAAGAGCCCTCGTCTGATCGCGTAAGCATCTGGATCGTATAATCCAGCTCCTCATCGGACATGTCTGCGTAGTCCCGCATTATGGCCCCTAGAGTATCTAACGGAACTCTTGCTCTCATAAGACTTTTTATGAGAGTGAGTTTCGCCTTTCTCTCTTTACTGGGATCCATAATACCTAACATATAAAACAAAATGGTTAGAAATCAATATATATATATATATATATATATATATATATATATATATATATATATATATATATATATATATATATATATATATATATATATATATATATATATACGTGTATGTGTGTGTATGCATGTGTATGTGTGTGCATGCATGTGTATGTGTGTGTATGCATCTGTGTGTATGTGTGTAGGTATATGTGTGTGTTGTCTATGTGTATGTGTGTGTGTCTATGAGTGTGTATGTGTTTATGTATATGTATGTATCTACGTGTGTGTATGTATCTATGTGTGTATGTGTATGCATGTATGTATGCATGTGTGTGTATGCATATGTATGTGTGTGTATGCATCATTATGTGTGTCTATGTATGCATTTGTACGTGTGTATGCATCATTGCATGTGCATGTGTCTATGTGTGTATGTGTGTGTATATGTGTGTGTGTCTATGTGTATGTGTGTGTGTTTATGAGTGTGTATGTGTTTATGTGTATGTATGTATCTATGTGTGTCTATGTGTCTAAGTGTGTATGTGTATGCATGTATGTATGCATATGTATGTGTATGCATATGTATGTGTGTGTATGCATTATTATGTGTGTCTATGTATGCATGTGTATGTGTGTATGCAACATTACGTGTGTATGTATCTATGTGTGTATGTGTGTGTATATGTGTTTGTGTGTATGTATGTGTGTGTGTATGCATGTGTATGTGTATATGTGTGTGTATATGTGTGTATGCATGTGTGTGTGTATATGTGTGTATATGTTTGTATGCATATGTATGTGTGTGTATGCATTATTATGTGTGTCTATGTATGCATGTGTATGTGTGTATGCATCATTACGTGTGCATGTGTCTATGTGTGTATGTGTGTGTATATGTGTGTGTGTCTATGTGTATGTGTGTGTGTCTATGAGTGTGTATGTATTTATGTGTATGTATGTATCTATGTGTGTGTATGTGTATGCATGTATGCAAGTATGTATGCATATGTGTGTGTATGCATATGTATGTGTGTGTATGCATAATTATGTGTGTATGTGTCTATGTGTGTATGTGTGTGTATACATTATGACAGTGTATGTAAGCATGTGCATTATGTATGCATATAAGTATGTATGTATGCATATGCATATGCATTATGTATGCATATGCATATGCATTATGTATGCATATGCATTATGTATGCATATGCATATGTATTATGTATGCATATGCATTATGTATGCATATGCATATGCATTATGTATGCATATGCATATGCATTATGTATGCATATGCATATGCATTATGTATGCATATGCATATGCATTATGTATGCATATGCATATGCATTATGTATGCATATGCATATGCATGTGTATGCATATGCATGTAAGTATGTATGTATGCATATGTGTGTGTATGCATATGCATGTAAGTATGTATGTATGCATATGCATATGCAATATGTATGCATGTATGTATATGTGTGTGAATGTGTGTGAATGTGTGTGTGAATGTGTGTGTGAATGTGTGTGTACATGTGTCTGTATGTGTGTATGCATGTGTATGTGTGTGTATGCATCATTATGTGTGTATGTGTGTGTACATGTGTCTGTATGTGTGTATGCATGTGTATGTGTTTGTATGCATCATTATGTGTGTATGTGTGTGTATGTGTGTGTGTCTATGTGTATGTGTGTGTATCTATGAGTATGTATGTGTTCATGTGTGTGTATGTGTCTATGTGTGTATGTATCTGTGTGTGTGTATGTATCTATGCATGTGCATTATGTATGCATGTAAGTATGTATGTACATTATATGCATATGCATATGCATTATGTATGCAAATGTATGCATGTATGTGTTTATGTGTGTATGTCTCTCTATGTGTGTGTATGCATATATGTGTGTGTATGTGTGTGTATATGTGTCTGTATGTGTGTATGCATGTGTATGTGTGTGTATGCATGTGTATGTGTGTATGTGTCTATGTGTGCATGTGTGTGTATATACTATATGTGTGTGTGTCTATGTGTATGTGTGTGTACCTATGAGTGTGTATGTGTTTATGTGTGTATGTGTCTATGTGTGTGTATGTGTTTATGTGTGTATGTGTATGCATGTATGTGTATGTGTGTGTATGTCTCTCTATGTGTGTGTGTATGCATATGTGTGTGTGTATATGTGTGTCTATGTGTGTATGCATGTGTATGTGTGTGGATGCATCATTATGTGTGTATGTGTCTGTGTGTATATGTGTGTGTATGTGTGTGAGCGTCTATGTGTGTGTGTGTGTGTGCGCGTCTATGTGTATGTGTGTCTGTGTGTGTATGTGTGTGTATCTATGAGTATGTATGTGTTCATGTGTGTGTATGTGTCTATGTGTGTATGTATCTGTGTGTGTGTATGTATCTATGCATGTGCATTATGTATGCATGTAAGTATGTATGTACATTATATGCATATGCATATGCATTATGTATGCAAATGTATGCATGTATGTGTTTATGTGTGTATGTCTCTCTATGTGTGTGTATGCATATATGTGTGTGTATGTGTGTGTATATGTGTCTGTATGTGTGTATGCATGTGTATGTGTGTGTATGCATGTGTATGTGTGTATGTGTCTATGTGTGCATGTGTGTGTATATACTATATGTGTGTGTGTCTATGTGTATGTGTGTGTACCTATGAGTGTGTATGTGTTTATGTGTGTATGTGTCTATGTGTGTGTATGTGTTTATGTGTGTATGTGTATGCATGTATGTGTATGTGTGTGTATGTCTCTCTATGTGTGTGTGTATGCATATGTGTGTGTGTGTATATGTGTGTCTATGTGTGTATGCATGTGTATGTGTGTGGATGCATCATTATGTGTGTATGTGTCTGTGAGTGTATATGTGTGTGTATGTGTGTGAGCGTCTATGTGTGTGTATGTGTGTGCGCGTCTTGTGTATGTGTGTCTATGTGTGTATTTGTGTGTATGTGTGTCTGCGTATGTGTGTGTGTGTCTATGCGTGTATATGTGTGTGTGTGAGTGTGTGTGTGCGCATACCTTGTGTATGTCTCGCTTCTCTCTCTCCCTCTCGCGCACTGTATGTCTCTCTCTCTCTCTCGGTCTGTGTTCTTCCTCGCGTTCAAGGCCCGGCACAAATGTGCCGGGAGAATTGAATTTTTTTTTTTACATTCCAGAGCGTCGCATATGCGACGCTCTGCAGTTTGCCATCGTCGTTAAGTGCGTCGCTAACCTGCGACGCTACTAGCGACGCTTCCGGTTTAGCGTCGCTTATGCGACGAAGCTCGGCCAAAAAAAAAAAAACGAAATTTTTACCGTCGCTTATGCGACGGTTTCGTCGCATAAGCGACGGTTTTCGTTTTTTTCCCGATTCGGGGGCGTCGCCACGCCCCCCTTTTTCTTGTAGTGCATGTGGTGGCCACTCCACTCCACTTAGTGTGGCAAGAGGCATTGTCATTTGGTGCACTGCCTGAATTTCTAAACAAAGGCATCATCAAGCTTATTTACAAAAAAGGAAACAAAAATATGATTGAGAATCGGTGCCCAATAATGATGCTATCAACGGGATATAAGATCCTCGCTAAAGTGATTGCCAATAGAATTTCTTGCCACTTACAAAGTTGGTTAAGTGAGGACTAGAAAGGCTTCATCAAGGGTAGGTCCATCGTGGAACCTATTATTGATATTTGGGAAGGTATTGAATTTGTTGAAGAGTTTGGTCAAGATGTTATCTTCCTTTAGATTGACTTCCACAAAGCATATGATAGGCTTGAATGGGACTTCATTCTCCAATCTCTTAAAGACCTCAGTTCTAGTAAAAGATTCACTAAGATGATCTCTACCCTATTGGGGAATGCAATGGTGCAGATTAATATCAATGGCTAGTTGTCGAAGACTATACGACTAAAACACTCTATCAGACAAGGATGCCCTTTGCCCCCTATGCTTTTTGCTATTGCTATGGAGGGGCTCAGTTGCCCATTGAAGCATCATATGGACTTAGGCCATATTCAGGGTCTCTCGCTCCCTCTCAATCATGGCTAGATGATCATGAGGCTTTTTGCAGATGACACAAATGCATTTGTGCATAGTGATAAGACCAGCATTGATACCTTTGGTGATGCCTAGACACTTTTTGTGTGGCTTCAGGGTCCAAAATAAACCACTCTAAAACTGCTTTCAGAGCCATTACTAGAATTTAATCCCATTTTCTAATTGACCAAGGTTGTCAAATGCTCTCTAGGAGACAAATCTTCTGCCTATTAGGTATTCGGATGGGTTTTGGCATTTTGATGGACCAACATTGGAATTGGGTCCTCTCTAAGCTCGATAACAAGCTGTCCTACTTGAAAGATATGTTGATCGTGAGGTGTGTCATGGTAATTAATACATTCCTTATTGCATCGAGTATTTACTTTCTCTCCTGTTGGAGACCAAAGAATCAAGACATTACCGAATTGGAAAGAATTTGCTAAAATTTTCTTTGACGGGTGACCCCAATAGAAGCAGTGTCCCCAAAATTAAATGGTCTACTTGTATTTGCCAAAATGATTGCGAGGGACTCGGCATTTTGGACATTTAGGGCATGGCAAACAAGTTGGCTGGTAAATTGCTTATCAAAGCTTGGTGTAACAATGAGGCCTCTTGGGCCATGATTATCTTCAGGAACAAGAGAGCTCTTATGCTCGTGGGTCACTCTGGTTGGAAGGACCTGGGCCTTCTCACCCTTCTTTTCTCCCCACTCCGAATGTCTCCTTAAGCCCCAAGTCTGGTTTGCTCTCTATGGAAGAGCTAGAACAAGGTCAAACAGTTCATCAGAATCAATGAAGATTGGAAATGGGCAACAGGTATTAGACACAATGATTTGATTTGGTTCCCCATAAAGGGCATCAGAGGTGTGGAGTCCTCGAACCATCAAAAAGCTAAAAAGCTTTAAAACAAGGGTTTTCGATATTGGAAACACCTATGGAATCAAGAAGCTGGACAATGGATTAGATTTGACTGTATCGATCCAGATACTAGAGTGAACTTTGAAGAATGGAGACTCTTGCAGAGTAGAAGCATTGCTTAGGAACACTCAAAAACCCCCATCTTCATTTGTAAAGACCCTCTCCACCATGAAGGTCTCAAATGGCACAACGGTATTATCCTGAACAAAATCCCTAGAATTAAGGAGTTTTGGAATCTCATATCATTCTAAATAAGAAGTGGTTCCTTACTTGGATGGGTTTGCATTGGGATCTGAAGTTCATGTCTCTCTAGCACCCCCTCATTGAGATAAAAAAATGGGTGCTTATGTGGAAAATCCTTTACCGAGGAATCTGGACCAATATAAAGGCTAACAAAATTTGTGGCGCTCCACCCTAGTGTAAGAGGTGCCGTTGTAGCATTGAGGACTTCAGACACATTTTCTTCTCGTACCCCAAATCTGCTTCGATCTGGCAGACTCTTGGAAAAATCTTGTTGCTACAGGAACAGATCAATTGGAAGCAAGCACTTCTGGGCAAGGCGATTGGTTGCTCCTTATCACTATGGAATGCTATAAGAGGGTAGACCTCTGGAAGATCTGGAGGGAGAGATGCGCTTTGAATTTTGGAAACCCTCCTAAAGAATGTTCTATCAAGAAATCTCTTTTCCTTTTAGGCAAACGAATTTCCAATTGTAAGAAGTCCCCACCTTGTAGGCACCATAGAGTGTTTTTACTCGAGAACGACAAGATTAAAGCCAAGTGGGCCCTGCATGAGGGGGACGAAGGGGTAATCAACCTTCTTTGTAGAACCCTCTAGCTTTGTATGTTCTTCCCCTACTTTGTGGGATTTGGGAGGTCCCATGGGTGCTAGACCCATTCATGTGTACTTCTGTTTTCTTTTATTTCAATTAAAATGCGGGAGAATAGGCTAACGCCAAAATTCCTTTTATTAAAAAAACAAAGGGAAACAAAGAAAAAGAAAAACAAAGGCATTAAGCCCAAATCACCCGATTAAAAAGGCAAAACGATCGCCAACCTCAACAGATGGACTTGAAAGCTCAATGAAGGCCAAGTCGCACTGTAATTAAGCGCAAATTCTTGCAATTAAGTCCAAATCGCGCACCATCGCGAACATTGAAACACAAATCTGCTTCACTTGTTATTTGATCCTCGTCAACGATTCAAGGGGATGAAGCCTGGATTCCTTCAAAGAATATGTCAACGTACTACAGGAAACATCAAAGGTAAGTGGAATGGAGAATTGTGAGTCCACTACAAACGAAGAATATCGCAAACTTTCGCCTACTACATTCGCACAATTAGTCGACGCAAAATAGCTTTTACTTGACACGATTGCTTAAAGGCCATAAGCTCACGTCTTTGATGACAAAATGCGACATTCGAGTCATTTGTGATGTAGCTGATTCAGGAGAACGCAGAAGATAATCTCATGCTCGCACATATTCTCTCTCTCTCCAAAGACACATCCGTGAGTTCACTATCACACGTTGAGTGGGATTGAATGATAAGAAAGAAGATTTGCAGAATATCGTTGATAGTTCTCTCTTTGTCGCCTAAGACATCTGCCGCATCCATAAGCTCATTGTCACAGGCTAAGCGGAGTTGAATAAATAGACAGGAGATTGGCAAAAAGTCGTTGAAAACTCTCTCTCTCTCTCTCTCTCTCTCTCTCTCTCCGCCATACGCCGACTATACTTTCTCAAGTATCATGATTCATGAATCATGACGCTACTGGATAAACAGACGCTAGGAATTCCAATGCCATCGATAGGGAACTGGAGACGTGGTGTTAGATGTAAGCCACGTCGAGAACAGCAAGTGCAAAATACAGATTGTGCGCACCTCACAAACGAAGAGAATACGTCTTCCACGTGATGAACGAACGATGGAATGTGTACACTCTGTTGACGTTGCTTGCACAACTAGAAACGTTATAAGCGTCTCAATATAATCAATCACAGAATATGTGGCTCATGATAGAATATAATCAATCACAGAATATTCTATGGCCAAGGACCATTATATCCTATGACCAAGGACCATTATATCTCGACCATAAATTCTTGATTTACTTATCCTATGGCCAAGGACCATTATATCTCGACCATAAAATCTTGCTTTACTTATCATATGACCCAGAACCATTCTCTCTTGCTGGTAATTAATTTGTAGCAGACT
This sequence comes from Ceratopteris richardii, assembly GCA_020310875.1. Lineage (NCBI taxonomy): Eukaryota > Viridiplantae > Streptophyta > Polypodiopsida > Polypodiales > Pteridaceae > Ceratopteris > Ceratopteris richardii. The sequence continues at coordinate 97,777,954 of CM035416.1, forward strand.
ATTGTTGTTTTCCATACATCTACGTACTACTCCGTTTTGGATTACATACAATTTCGAAATGCTCATGCCAAATAGTCAAAGATGTGCAAGGAGAGAAAGCGATTGTACATGACATAATAGATAAGACATTCAAATACCTGCACATAACCTTTCAAACGGTGATGATCAAAGCATCATGAAGGGCCGTAACATTATAGAATCATGGAGATAGAATAGGAAAGGAGCATAGCTATGGTGAAAGAGAGTGATGCATGTCATGTCCAGATAGAAATAGAAATGGTGTGCCTTATTTTCATTCTTTGCATTTTTAGAGGTGTGGGAAAGTTATTTCACTACGAGACATAGTTCCTGCAGTGGATCTGAGCCATCAAAGGCTATCGTTAGGTTCTTGTGAGGCTCCATGCTCTCATTGAGGGATCGAGTCTTCCCAAAGGTTTGTTTGCATACCCTAGTATAGCACGATTTTTCTCACTATCGTGTGGATCGAGGCCTGCACACAGGGTGCTCGTAGTGTACATGAATACAGCTACAAGTTCATGCCTAGTATTGCCCTTACTTTTTCAAAGACACGAGATGGTGTGCAACTCGAGATTATAATTAATCATTGAATAATTAATTTTCCATAAGAATTAAGAAAAAACGTTTAAATTGTCTCTTTAGAAGCTAGGGATAAGATACTAATGACAATGAACCTTATAGAAAGAAATCAATTTAGTTATCAAATTATGTGATCATGCAAAAGTAAATGTGCATTCTGGTGAGAGCATGAATGAACACACTTAATTGTCGCACTTTAGATTTGAGAAAGAATGACGGTCTTCAATACCGATAAGCATTGCTTAATAACACATAACAGCGCAAAAACTACATTCTGTCAATAAATTCCCCTCCAAATTTGTTAGCGCAAATTCTTGGCAATCTTGGTATGCAAATTTACCACTATCTGTGGTGAAATTCCGTATCGACCATTTGTATTTTATGTGCAGAGTAGAATAAACTTACACTAATAGAAAGAAAAAAAATCAGACATCTGGAGACGCATGCATGCTCTGATTTCATAAAATAAGTCTACCGTCTATCATTCCCCATCTCAGAAAAGAGATTTTTATTCAATTATCGAAGATTTGCTGAAGATTACGTAAAGAAAATTTATTCAATCCAATGCACAATTGTCCGAATCAGCGCATTGTGATGATGATGCACTGATACTTATAAAACATTCATTCAGAAGTGTTGCGCAGCTCATTGAACTCAATAATTCAGCAAGACAAAACTCAAAACCAGATATAAAAAAAATTGCTTACCTGAAATAATATCGAGCTTCAATAAGTCATATGTTCATGCTTAACAGTTAATCTTCGAAACTCGCAAGGTCAACATCGACGAAAGCAAAACACTATAAATGACTGAGAGTTCACAAAGAACGTCTAAATATTAATCTATCAGCAACCTCTAGCTTTTCTCTCTCTGACAAGCTTCAATGTTCATACGTATACTCTTGCGGATGATAGGGATTAGTGTCAACCATTACGCTACAAGCGCTCCATGTTCAAACATGAACAGGTGAACATCATTCATAGTGAGGAAAACCTTCATGTCATCTAATCTTTTGTGACACTTTATCTGTCTCCAAACAAACTTGACGAGGGAAAAGAATCTTCCAAATCCAATAACTTCAATTCGCGAGTCCTCATTAACTTTGAGAGTTTGAATTTATATGTGTTGATAAAGCACATGTTTTTGCATTTTTTTTTCAAATTGTTTTTGCATTTTTTTTTCTTTCCCTTCATAGTTACACGTAAGAATTTGGATTGTTACCAAACCTAAAGCATTCTTCAACCTGTCAAGTGGTACATCCTATGTAGATCAAATGTAAAGGATTGATAGAGGTATGCTTGCACTATTAACAATATCAAATTGATAAGTAGATGGAGCACTTGTAACTTCATAAATAAAACCTTCAACTCTTCTCATCCAAGAACTAATTGGAATAATAAAGCCATCTAGTCTCAATATGTATAGAACCAAATAGCATATTATTGCACTCTTCCTTGGGAATATTTGGCTCCACAACAATTAGAGATGAATATCTCTATAACATTCACCCCCTTCAAACCTACAGATCCTGTGGATAGGCCAACAAGAACTTCTTCTTCATCACATCAAATTCCATATTTAAAACAACGTCAAGTTCATGGGAAACCAAGAAAAGTGCATCTACAAGACTATATAATGTAGCCCTATCAATTACATACTCTTAATTATGCATGGTCAAAATCATGATGCAAAAGACAAGGTAGGTGGCATTTATTGAAGACACTTGTGCGCTAACTCACATACATATCCTGTGGATATGCAAAATTCCTTTCCATTGCTCATAGTGCATTATTAAAGCTCAAAACATGTCTTAATGCAAGGTCAATTAGTAAGACCCTACCATGCACACTTTATGTGGATTCATAAAATCATGGTGCATACGAAGGCATATAATTTTCATCACTACGGTTTATGAATGTCAAAAAGGAGGTACCAAATTTGAACACGCAATGTACAAGTGCAATTTGGTGTGCAACTATGGGAAACAACGCAATATGTATGTACATATTTTCATGCATAATAGCTCAAAATGCTCATCATGGTGTAAAGCATGAAGTAAAAGTTTAAGATGAACCAATCCCATGCATAAAGATGAACATATTTATAGTTGATTTTTGTTGGCATAAAGATGATGTGTTCAAAATTTCTTTAAATTTGTTTGATGAAGGTATCCTAGTTAAGGATAATATTTCATCACTACAAGTTTTTTTTTTCAAATGCATGAATTAACCTTGGACTAATGACAAAGAATCTTGGGTCAAGCTTATGTCAAGTGTAATAGCATTTTGCTCGCCAGGATCCCTAGATGGAAAGGCATCAATTGGATGATCCTCCTATTCTGTTTGCTTTCAATCATCCCTAAGGGATTGAATCCAATCCTCTCATTATAAAAAGGCTTATATGCTTCGATTTAGTCCCCAACTTTGGCATATGGATTGTTGAAAAAGAGAGCATATAGGATAGAAGAGACATGGATGAAAGGTTTTTGTAAGTGGACACATACTTTGAACCAAGATAGAAAACATTGGATCATATATTGAGGTTATTGATCCTATTCATAGAATAGACTATGAAGACTATTGAATTCAAGCTGAATCTTTAGTACCTCTAGGAACTTTGTATGGATGCCACTTGAACCAATGCAAAGCAAGCAATCAACCATGAAACCTCGTATTCAAATTTGAATTTGAATGCTTCTTCTTAATAGTGAGTTATCATGTATCATACTTAGTTTTCATAAAGCGAGTAATTTAGCAAAAAGGCTCCCTACACTACAACATATCCGCCGTATACCGAGGCTTCTATCGAAGAAATTGAATGGTGGCTTTTTCCCCCGACATCAGTGTAAGTGCCGGTATAGGCATCGGAACCAAAACGACGGTATAGGCATCATCATGAGCATTAGTATAGGCATTGATATGAGCATCGATATTAGCATTGGTATTTCTAACACTCATACGGATGCTCATACCGATGCCTATACCGAGGACTGTTGGGTGTACCATCATGCATACCGATGACCATCTTGGGAGTACCGTCATGCATACTAATGATCATATCTGCAAATTTTTTTTTTGGGTAGAGTGCGTTGTCTTTTGCTACAGCAACATTAGCATGATGTTGCTTAGCAAAAGACAATACACTCTGCCCAAAAAAAAATCGAGTACATGTGATGTGTACTCTAATGGCAACGGAGATATGATTTCATAAATTTAAATACTATCGGATACAAAAGAGATGCTCAGAATGTACCACGAACCAAGCACCATGTACAAAAAAAAGTTATATATTTCATAAATGAAGCATGTACAAGAGTGTGGCAAACCACTGTCATATATGAGGCAAATAAAAAATGTGGAAAATCATTGCCATATAAGAATCAAATACAAAATTTTGGTGCACCATTGCCATATATGAGCCAAATACAAAATTGTGGCACACCACTTTCATACACATGCACAACACGATTGAAACATCCATAGGAGCAGTCCTGCAACAAAGAACATTCATGAAATGAGATAAATTCACATGAGATTTACAAACAACAAGTAAAAAAGTTTCTAAATTCATTACCTCATTGGAGATGCTCCCAAGAAATGACCGCATTGTGTCCCTCCAAGTCCTCCAATAGTGCAATCAATCTATGACGATATCCATAAGCCTCCTCTGTTCGTGTTGGAGGATGATCCATGGCTAGTTCTTGAAAAAAATATACAAAACATTAGATGAGCATACATGACATGCTTAACACAAACAAAATTAAACCAAATGATACTTACAAATTTATGATGCATAATGTCATATCCGCCGCTGCCCAAATATGATGGTCCAACCGTATCTAAATGTGTGGCTGTAGCATCTTGCTGTTGGCGATATTGGTCAAGAGTCTACTGCTGCTCATCATGAATCATATCCCACTCCTCAGCATCTAACTATACAGGCTTTAGTAAGCCTGCTTTGAAAGCATCACAAGCCTCAGATCGTCAATGAGACATAACTTCACGTGTGGTGTGATGAATCCACTTTGAACTGACAAAGGATGCCCATGTGCTAGCCAAAACTCTTGATAAATGGTCTCTGTGATATAATTTTCATGATCTTTATCTTGTTCACTCCATTTCAACATGATAGAGTGTCCAATCTATATGGATCAAAGTTGTCGTATACGTTGATGCATGGCCTTTCCGGCCGCATCCATCACCCGAGCTCCATCACGGATACTATACAACTTGGAGTCATCATGGTGTTCTTCTCGATTGCATCCATTTCTACTTTCATAGCTTCTTCCCACTTAGGTTATCGTTGAGCTTCTTTGTAATTGATGGTTTTGGGATTTTTTGAATCTGATGCATTAAGGCGTAATTGACATAATGACTTTGTTCTCGCTGTCTCTTGTCAATAAGTCTCTTAGATCTTCTCGGATGACTTGAAGTACTTGCTTCTGAGTTGGAGTTTGGAAATACTGAGTCCCCCTCTGAAGTGTAGATAGGTGGACTAAGACTTGTACTTGATTCTTTTGTTGAGTATGAGGAAGCTTCATTGAAGATCACATCCTTCGAAATGGTGATGGAGTGGTTTTCCATATCATATAGAAGGTATGCCTTTGATTGGTCACTATACCCTATGAATATGTGTTTCTTGGACTTTGATTGTAACTTGTTTCTATCTTCTTTTAGTACATGGACAAAAGCTTCACTGCCAAAGACTCAAAAGTAGTTCACATTTGGTTTTCTTTCATAGTAGGCTTGAAAGGATGTTTTGTTGTGTAATGCACTTGTAAATCCTCGATTAAGAATGTGAATGGCAGTATGCATGGCTTCTGCCCAGAACCTGTATGGTAGATCCTTGTGATGAAGCATAGTTCTTACCATTTCCATCATAGTGCGTATCTTTCTTTCAGCTACTCCATTCGAGGATGGAGTATGAGGCTGAGTGACTTGTCTTTTGATCCATTTCTGGTTGAGAAAATTATCAAAGTCATGATTGATAAACTCACCACCTCCATCTGATCTGATGGTTTTAACTTTAGTTGAAGCTTCATTCTCAACTTCCTTGATCCAAGTTTGAAACTTAGAGAATGTGTCTGCCTTTGACTTCAAAAAGTACATCCAAATATAACGAGAGTGATCATCTACTAGAAGATAAAAGTAGAGGGATCCACTCAGGGATGGGGTGTTCATAGGTCCACATAAGTCCATGTGGATGAGGGGTTCCTCGCTCGTGTTGAAGCTTCCTTGGGAACTAGGGCCCTATGTTGCTTGCCTTGGGTGCAAGCATGGCAGACATCAGTAAGTTGCCCTATCTTTGGCAATCCCTTCACAATTTGGGATGAAGAGATTTTTGATAAGTATGAAGTGTGGCTGAATCTTTGGTGACAAACTTGAGGTTGATTCTTTGGATATAAAGTAAGATAGCTTGTAGAGGCCCTTTTCTTCAATACCTTGAGCAATGACATCCTTTGTATGGGGATTAGCTACCTTAATTGAGGTGTTATCCAACCATACTTGTTTGTCTTGATCTATAATGGCCTTGACAAAAAGTAGATTCATACATAAATTTGGAACAAAAAGAAAATTGGATAAAGACTTGCATTCCCCCGATGGTTGGTAATTTGAACTTTCCCTATTCCTTCGATGGGTAAACTTTTGTTGTTGCCAAAAAAGACTTCTCCCATGTGTTCTTTGATTTCTTGAAAGGAGTCCTTGTCTTTGCACATATGGGAGGTAGCTCCGCTATCAAAGATCACTCATGCAGGGAGCCAAAGTAACTAGGGCATTGGCTTCTGTGGAGATGAAAAGTTCCTCACTAGAGTAGGGGGATCTATGTTGGGATCCTTTGGATGCTTGCCTAGACGTAGAGCCTTCGATGATTGTTTCTTTTTATAGCAAAACTTTTCTAAGTGTGCTAATTTTCTGGACAAATTACAAGTGAAATTCTTTGATGAATTATGGGATCCTTGCTTAGATCCATTGCTGGCATGATGACTTGTTGTTTTGCCCTTATTGAATGGGCCTTTGGCCTTGATGGCAGACTCTTGGGAGGAAGTCGATTTGGCTCCCGAGTCCTGAAGGAGCAATAGTCGACGAACCTCTTCCCAAGATAAGAATTGGCCATGATTATACAAAGTTGTGACAAATGTCTCGTACGACTTAGGTAACTTGTTAAGAAGCCTAATGGCCATGTCTTCACTAGAGATCTGCCTACTACATAGTGCTAATTTAAACTACTAGTCCTCAAATTGGGCTATGACCTTGGTAATTGTGTCGTGTGGCCGGATGGTCAAATTATGAAACTCGGCCTCTAATGCATATACCTTCGAAGGCGTTTTGTCTTCATACAAAGTGGCTAATGTATCGCAAGCATCCTTGGACGTCTTACATGCCGTAATATGACCTTTGATCAGTTCATCGCAAGGAAGTAACAGCTGACCTAAAGCTATTTTGTCCTTGACATTCTACACATGCCAATTGCCTAAGTTGGTATCCCTATCAGGTTCAGGGTCTGACCCATCTACTACCTCATGAAGGAGATTTGTGTAGAGATAGGTGCACATGATATCTTTCCATAGAGTGTAATTTTGTCCATTGAGGCGTTCATCCTTAGGCATAAAAATAGGGGTGAAAGAGGGTAAGACGTTAGCCATAGATGATGAGCTACCTTCACTTTTGGTCATTACAAGGCTTTGAGGATAAAGTGTTTAGAAACACTATCAAAGACACTACTTCAAAATAATTGCAAAGCTTGAAATGAACAACTCGACACCAAACTTAAAATTCTTGGTGAGGGGGGGGCTTAGAGTAGCCCTGCACTTGTACAACACCAAGAGAAGTTGACGTGAGAGGAGGGGGCTTAGATTAGCCTGTTGCACACCAATGGAGCCTTAGAGTATGCTTAGACACTTGGAGAGATCTTGTGGGTGGGCTTAGAGTAGCCTTCAACCCACACCTGCACACACAAACGAGTCTTCTTCTTATATTCTTGATGTACAAAAGGAGGGGGGGCACTTAGTGCCAAATGATATCCTTGATGGAGAGGGTTAAAACTCTTTTGAAAGGTAACAAAATCCCATGATGAGTGAGAGGACAACAGAAGGCATTAGTATGTGCCTATAGATCCTTGGAAACTACAACATACATAGTAGAACTTATTGCTAAAGGGATGCCAAAATGTATCCCAAATGCAAAATAAGGGTTGGAACTTTTGCGTGTTACACTAGAACCCCTTGGGATTACAAAAGTGAGATTAGCTTAGTATCATGGGCTGTCGAATGGCAAAGACATTTGGTGTAATAGAGGAACCATATCTAACTTTTACGTGATGTTACTACGAAATGATCCAAAAACTTTTGAAGTCAACATAGAGATAATGAGTAAGTGAGTTGCCCTCCTTTTTCCCAAACTGCCTGGAATGGACTGACTAGATTGTCTTTTTCCCAGTTGACTTCCATAAGGATAGATCCCTGCTGAAAATGGTTATCGTTTTTTGGAGCTCTCTAAATGCCAAAATTAGACGCTTCTGGAGCTCTCTGAACTCTACACAACACCAAAAATAGTGTTTTTTGGAGTGGAAACTGGAGTGTGGCTGGTGCAAAGAACCTGGTTCCTCAGCGTTCGGGGTGTCAGGCTCAACCACATGATAATCACTCAGCGTTTGGGGTGTCAGGCTCAACCACGTGTATCAGAGGAGTGATGGATGCATTATTCGACACCTTTTCTGATGCCGCTTCTTCCATATCTGCACACCTTGCTCCTGGCTTTTGTTTTTGGTGCCTGCAAGGATTTACCATATTGACGTGGTAGCGCAATGCCTTCTATTTTAGCTCTATGTCTTTGTCACAGAGGAGTGATGGATGCAGTATTTGACATCTTCTCTGATGCCGCTTCTTCCATAGCTATGCACCTTGCTCCTAGCTTTTGTTTTTAGCATCTGTAAGGATTCAAAAATAAGTCACACTATAATCGCGTTGTACTTCATTCTACTTGAACAAAGGAGTTTTCCGTCTACTGGGCAGAGAGAAATACGATACATCATATGTCTACGGCAAAAGGAACACGAGAGACACTAGGCGATCGTCATAATGAAGGCCTTCTACAGATAGTGAGCTATTTTAGGGAGTGTGTATGAGAACGAGGATGTGAGTGCAGTCGATTCTTGAACACAGCATCTGTTCTCTCTCTCTCTCTTTCTCTCTCTCTAACTCGGAGATGGCGCATAGGCCAGGTTCGCTTACTGCGTGACTCAGACGACAACAAGGAGTAAGGAAAAAATGAGAATGCTTGTTGCCCATCCCATGGTAGCATGCAGATACACACCACTGTGTGTGCGTTTTCAAAATGCTGATTGCTATAGAAAATAGATATACTAAATCTGAGAGATGTTGGTTTGTTCTCTTCTTCGAGTGAGAATGGCCAACGATATCCTTCCCTTCCTTCTCCTCTGATGATGGTTAACGGCAGAGGGAGGGATGGTTGGCTGCTATTGGAGCGCTGTAGTACAGTGCTACAGAGACAAGAATTGGCTGAAGCAGTATTGCTAAAGGTTGAAGAGAGTTGCCTTCACCTCCTATAATGCAATAGAAGGTTTTGCTTGCTGTTGTATGGCATAGCATGTAAAATTAGTCAGGATTGGTGTGCTGAAAAAGGATGACTCCCGAAGTTACGATGGAGTACAACAATGTATTAGCCACCACCAAGTCGCAAAGGATTGCACAACAGTGTTTATAAACACTTTAAAATTTGACATAAAGCATCAACTCTATGCACATTACCGAAACAAAACAAGGACATAAAATAATGCCGAATTGGTGATAAGAACTTTAAAATGTAGTGGTTGCAAAGTAATAGACCACAATGAGGGTGGGAGGGAGGGAAAATGGGGATAAAAGGTGTACGAAATGATGAAAATGGGTGGGAGGGTGGGCAAATGGGCAGAATGAATCCCAAAAACTGATGGCAAAAGGCCTCTCTCAATGAGGTTGAAGCACGCCACCAAAATGAAGCACCAACACCACTAAAATGAGCACCAAGTGCACCACCAAGACCTCCAACTAGTGCTCTGATACGATGTAAAGAGTACGCATGCGGAAGCAAAATGAAAATAAAGTACTCTCACAAAACAAAGAATGTGTGAGACACAAAATGAGTAGACCATGAAATGGGTAAACTCATGTGGATTAGAAATGAGCTTGCCAAGAGCATGGAGTAGGCTCCTCAAGCTTCTAACCAAGTACAAATGAGGGGAGAGGCCCTTCTTATACAGATTTGGGAGGGGCTCTCAAAAGTACATCATATGTGGGATAAGTCTCTTGAAAGGAGAATGAATACAACTAGTAGAAGCACATGGCAAGGAACCCAAACACAAAGGAAATACAATATAAAATGGAAATAGAATAGAAATGGAGTGCCTCTTGGATACAAAATAGAGATGCACTCATGCAGATACAAATGTAGATGAAGTAGGAGCAATCATGTCGTCAACACCATGTGGTGTAACACGTGGTGTACCTACATCTGAGGTACTTGCTCTAGGAGTAGAAGTGGGCGACACAACATCCATCACATTGCCTCCATAATAGCTGCCTCCTCTGGAGCTACCTGTAGATTCACTCCTAGAACCTCCTGCTTCAGAGCGTGACCTCAACCTACGAGACGGGCTAGCACCTGTATTGCACTTAGGTGTCAAATGCACACGTCTACTACTAGAGCCACTAGGGGATGGCCGAAAAGATGGTTGTGGTGGAGCACCACCCACAAGAGTGATGCTGACAAGAGTGACATCGGTGGTAGTGAGGTCGACAGGAGTGAGGCTGGTAGGAGTGAGGCCGGGGGGAGTGCTACCAAGAGCGATCTCGTATTATGATGCAACGGCCATATATGCGGGAGGTACCTAAGATATAAACTCTAAAAACTACTCCTTTGTCATGGAATGTGAAGTGACTCGACGATTATCTCCCATCGTGCTCTATAACAAAAGGTCTCAAATAATTAGCATATGATAATAAAGGTAATATAGAGAAATAGTAGTGTACAAAAGAACATAGCAAAAAAAAAATAGTACGTACAAGTGTTTAATTCAAAAATCCTCTATTATAGCATCCTCTTGGAGATCCCATGCACAGAGAATATCTATCTCTATATTGGTGACTTCTAAATCTCTTGGTATGCTAGCTTCTTGTTGATCATCATTTATTGCTTCATCGTGTATCTCGTCTTCTTCAAGGACCTCTTCATCTCAGACAATGATCTCTTCCTCCTCAACTATCGAATGAATCTCAGAGTCCACTACAGATGGACTTTCTTCCACATCTATGTTCTCACAAATTTGTTTACTACGTGGGAAGACTTGTAAAACAAATAGCCACTCCGGTTCTTTCGAATCTCATATAAAAACAACTTGCTCACAGTGTTCGAGAAGTAAAAATGTATCTCTTTCATCCATCCATAATTTTGTGGAGTCGACTTGAAGCAAACCACTTTCATCCCGCCTCACTATTGTGTTTCTTCCAAAGGTGACTACTTTGAACCACTTCACATCAAAAACAAAGTAATCAAACTTCCTAAAGGATATCTTGAATTAGTCCATAATAATCTAGCTGGCCTTCTTGAGCATTATCATCTCTTGTACTATCTCTACTTTTTTGCAAAAAGTTCACCATCACCCCACTATCAAAAGTAGACCTATTTTTATTGATTTGTGTGATCCAAAAGTGTCGTCCATGAGACCATAGTGCACTATATTTAGAATACTCCCAATCAGATCCCTTTGCGATTTCTTCTTCTTCTTCAGAGATATCTTCACCCACTACCTTTGCTTGTGAGACCTTTGTATCTAGCCATCTACTCATTGGAAAGGGTGGAAGAGGTCGAAGACTTTCTGGAAGGGGCAAAACTCAAGAGGAATGATTCTTTTGAAGCCGAGCTCTTTCCTTTGTGTTTGTCTCCTTGGCAAGCTCATACTTTTCTAACCACCTCTAGATAGGCTCAGAGTTAACGATGCAAAACTTCATTGCCTTCTCTCTCAATGTTGTATCCATTTTTCTTTGCATCCCTTTACCTTGTGATTCATCGGCTATGAGAGGAACATCTTCATCATTGCTCCATAAGTGAGGCATTTCTAGGTCTGAGATACCTAGAAACTCAATTATGAATACAAGAGACTCTTGTACGAGCCATCCCTCTCCCTTGCTACCCTCTGGACGTGCTCTCTGTCAAAAAAACCCTTTTAATGTCTTCATAAAGCGCTCTAAGAAGAACATCCATCGACTATGGACAGTTCTTGCTATTGCAACTTCATCTACCACATGAACCAGTAAATGAATCTAAATAGTGAGAATACTTGTGGGAAAGTATTTCTCTACCATACAAACAACCTCGATAGCATTGACTTTTGCACTCTCTATGAATTCTCTATTTATCTCTTTAGAAGAGATCCACAATACCAAGAAACTAATTTTATAAATGGTTGTTCGCACATCCTTCGAAAGACAATCTTTTAAAGCTACAGGGACACCTCATAATAAGAATAAATGACCCTTCTATGTGGCCAACCATGGTGGGATGTTATAATTGACCAAACATACAAGCCATGTCCTCCATGAAGAGCTACGTAAACCAAATGGATTTACTCCATCCATAGCTAGGCCTAGATGTATGTTTCAAGGCTTACTAGCAAACTCTGGCCACTTACTATCTATGAGTTTCCAAGCATCAGAGTTAGCAGGCACTTGCATTACACCATCTGTAGACCTGCTCTTTGCATGCCATGACATTGACTCAGCTATGGATTTTCATCTAAAAGATGCTCTTAATTCGTGGAATGATAGGAAAGTGGCAAAGAACCTTTGCCGGGATTCCTTCGCCCACAAGGTCTTCTCTAAATCTATTTGTTCCACACTTTGGACATATATGGAGATGCTCAAATCATTTGGAAAGAGGATGCAATCATTTGGACAAGCATGAATCTTAGTGTAGTCCAATCCAATGGATTGTAAAAGTCTTTTTGCATCTCCACATGTTCGAGGCATGTCATTGCCCTCTAGCAAAAAATGATCTTTAAGAAGCTTGTAATAAGAAATTAGAAAAATATTAGTAAATAAAGTTATTTTGATAAAGTAATGAAAGTTTATTTCAGATCCACTTACCCGAACAATTCAAAGACACTACTATCTGACCATCCATAAATGGATTGCATATTGAGCATCGCTAGTGATGCACGTAGTACAAATCTTTGCTCAATTGTACAATGGTAAACGAGCTAGTCTTTGCATGTTTTTGTATTCTTCGTCAGCTTCTGATCGTGGAAATTCCGTTGTGTCCATGAAAGTCATGACATCTTCTCCACCATTGTGATCTTCATCCATCTCATAAAATTCTTCGAATATTTCTTCCATGTGTTCATTCCGTGTAATGTTATTCGTACCTTGTACTTCTAACTCCTTATTTGTTCTCTTCTATCCATGAGAGGTTATTGGTGCAATGTTGTTTGGGTCCACGTGCTCACTAGGGGGACCATGCGAATGGTAGGGTAGGTTTTGTAGTCAACTTTTATTAAAGGATCCATATTCTCTAACATATGCAGTACAAATCTGTCGTTCTCTATAAATATGATACTTGCACTGAGTGCAAGGACATGCCATTCTCTCCTCTGGATCCAAACTAGCCATCTGATACAATATGGACATTTTAGAACATTTGGTTTTTCTTATAAAACCGAAAAACCATAATCCAAAAGACTTAAACCTGAAATATATACAAATTTAATTATATATTTGAATTTTTTTATTTTCTTTTTCTTATTCGTACTAGAACCTAAAGACCTAAAGACCTAAAAAAACTTAAAAACATAATCCTTAGTACCTAGACCAAAAAACCCTAATCCTATTTTTATGTATTTAATGTGATAAAAACCCTAAAATCATATATATATATATATATATATATATATATATATATATATATATATATATATATATATATATATTGCTCTGATACCACTGTTGGGAATGATGAATGGATACTCCAAGAGACTGAGTAGGTACTGCTAAACCTGCTTTGTACCAACCCTCTTTTGCTTTAGAGTTGATAACTAAACCTCCTTAGCTTTCCAAGGACACCATAAAATGTCTTATGTCCTTTGGAAATTATGTGTGCAATGATTGAATCAAAACACATAACTTTGGAAGTCACAAACTCAAGAAAACCTTCTATTTATGGCTTGACGCCTGCTGTGTATTTTGCTCAGTATCACCAGCACAGTAGGAATTGGAAAAATTCCTTTTAGGAATATCTAATTAGCTTAGTAAGCTACCTATTCCAAGTGGAATGATGTAAAATGATAAACTATGCTAAGAGAAATCAATTTAGCAAGTTAAGCTATACCCCCGACTTTTTAGGACTGTAGCAAAAAATGACCAGAGTTCACCTTGATGCATATTTCTCCAAAATGGCTGAATAGAATGTCTTGAAAATTTGCCAGCATGTAGATTACTTCAAGTGGAATCCAAAAAGCTTTGAATCACTGAATGTGGTGAAGAATTGACCGAGATATGCCCTTGACAAGTTGACAGACTTTTGAGTAGACTAATAGAGATCTCAGAGATGGATAATATGAATGTATGTATTAATGAACATTTGTATACAACTCCATTTGCATGAACATCAATGCCAAATGGTATAGAGAGGTGTGGGCTTGAGTATAGACCTCACACACACACTCAAAAATCAGTAATGCTAGGCTCGGGAATGCTCTCTCTATCCCGCGACTTTTCATGACCATTTCTATAAGAGATGGGTAAAAGTTTGAATTCAAATTCAAACTTTTGGCTCCCTATGATCAATCTCCTAAATTCTTGGAGATATTCTTTCAATCAAACAGCTACTTTTATCCACAAATCCTTTTGGCAGGTGGTTACAAAAGATTCCAAGTCAATCTGACTTTTATAATGAGGTAAAGTGGTAATTATCCACTAGCATATGTTCCTATGCTTCTTCATGTATGTATAAACTTCAATGCATCCTTTGAGACAAATGTGTAGGCTTGCAATTTACACCAACAATAGCTATATGTTGAAACTCCACTGCTTCACCTCCATACTCTTTCCACCAAATAGGAGGTGGATGCTTTTGAATTGCTTCAATATGCCATAGATCTCCAAAAGATCCTTCTCGATTTACATATGCTACTCTTTGGTGGAATGCATCTCGACCATCTATATGTGGAAGTAATAATTGACATGTGGTTTTGAAGTTTGCCATGAATTTTTTGTTTGATGCTTGACCATTGAGTTGAAATGTTGGATCCAAAATGAATGTTGTTCCATGCAAATGAGTATGCATTTGTGTCCATCTCTTCTCTGCCAATGATACAATCTGTGTTTTCTCTCATAATGAAAATTGATTAAAGTCTTTTACTTTTTTAATAGCTTTTGACATAATCCAATAAAATTTTCCAATCACAAATTTATCAGTATCAACCATTCGTAAAAGTTGCACAAAAGGTTTAGTGATACCAACATTTTTTTCAAGATTATGCCAAAAACTTTGTGATTGTATTAGACATGTACATTTGGATGCTGCAACTCGATAAGAAGAATACTTCTCTAGCCATGCCTCCCATCTTCGATCAGCAATCATTTCTACAAGAGCTGGCATAACTTCTAATAATCCACTGAGTACAATGTAAGCAGTTGCAAATCATGTGGCACAAAAAATCTAAAGTGCTTTATTGGGAGATTTTGACCGGAAGAGCGAATATGAAAATTGATGCTCTCTAATAAATTTGACCACATGATTTGCATCTAATAAGCTTTTTTTAATGAAAGATAATCTACCTATATCTTTTAATAATAAATTTAATGTATGAGCTACACATGGAACCCAAGGAATGCCTTCATACTTATTTTGAATTGTACTTCTAGCACTTCAAAAATTAGAGGCATTATCTATCACTATCGCACTCACATTCTTCAGACCACCCATGCACGATATAGCATGTTCATATACCTTTACAAGAAAAGGAAAATTTTTCTCTTTACGAGAAGTATCAACAGCTTCTAAAAACATGTTTCCTTTTGGACATATAACCATGACATTAATAAATGGTTTCTTTTGACAACTTTTCCATCCATCCAATGCTATTGTGCATCCATTCATGGGTACATAATCAAGTATTGTTCGCTTTAAAATAGCTTCATTACTTTTTTTCACTTTATCTACATACTCTGTTCACATTTTATTATAATCTAGCATGGTGAAACCTTTTCGTGCAGTTGACATCAAAGCATCTTTGAAAATGGGATTACGAATAGCATTGAAAGGAATCCCACATGCTAAGAATGCTTGAGTCCATTTAAGATGAAGCTCAAGACAATCTTGCTTTTCAAAAGCTACATGTATAGTGTTTTGTGATTTATTGCGGAGAAAACATGATGACAAAGTATTAGATCCACCATTTTTAATACATTCACCAACTCCATTTTTTTGGATGCAGTTCGAGAAAATGGAGTACATGTATCTTGGTTATTCTCAAAAACAGTTTGGGAGACTTGAGTAGAAATATCCTGATGATCCTCTACTATCATCGATGCATCTACTCGTTCTTGCTCTACAGTTGGGCTACTTTGAAAGTGTTGTGAACTACTCATGCTTTTGAATCTTTTTGATGTGATACCTTGAGAGTTAAATTTGTTTGCATAACTTGCAAAATGTACCCATATATCTGTTGGTGCAAACAAGCCTACACACATTGGCTTGAACCCTTGGACTTATGGAAGACTAGCATGGATAAAGGTTTATCAAGGCTTCAATCAAAAGCAAGGCTCATGTGAACATATGCTTATATGTTCTTACTTGTTTACCCCTTGTAAAAGTCTAAGTGACTTGACATTTGTTTGTAACCACTTAAAGTCATCCACCTACCTCATTAGTCGTGGAAATCTGATTGTTGAGATGGAGAGAATATCTCCCTACTTTTAGAGGAGAGATTCAAGGGAGCCTAACTTTGAATTTCAAATTCAAATGAAGACCAAACTCCTATAAAGGATGTACTGAAAAAGTCGCAAAAAAAACACTCTCACTCTAGCTCACTTCCCGAGGCTAAATCTCTTTGTAATTCATTGTGTGTGAAGGTTACTCCATAGCCAACACCACAATACCTCATCTAGCTCTGCTTGCCAAGCTAATGAGATTGTACAAACACATATATCAATAGAAGTATACATTCATCATCTCTGTTTTGTCTGAGTCACCTACTTCAAGTCTGTCAACTTCAAAGAGGCATTGCTCTGGATCTACTGAACCAAATCAAGAGTTCTATAGCTCATTGGAACCAGCTCAAAGGCTACTACAAGCATACAAAATTTCAAAGGATTCCATTCAGCCATTTGGGAGAAAATCAAGTCGAGGTGCACACTGGTATTTGTCTGCAGAGTTCCTGAAAAGTCGGGGGTGATTATAATTTTGCTAAACTTATTTCTCAGTGCATAGTTAGTCAATTGAAGTGATTCCACGTGTGATTGGTAGCTTACTAAGGTACATTGTTACTCCCAAAAGGAATTGTGCCAATTTTAAGTGTGCTGGACACACTCAGTAAAAGTCTGAGCAGGTATCACTACAGGAATAGAAGGTTTTGCTTGATTTGTGAAGTACCAAGTTATCTGTTTTGATTTGGTCATTACCCAAATCATTTCCAAAGCACATATATGGTTTCTTTATGTCATTAGGAAGCTAAACTTGTGTACTAAGCATATCTGAAAAGAAAAGAGGGCAGGTGTGAAGCAGGATTTGCAGCACCAACTGATTTCCTGAGTGCATCCATCCATCACTCTCAACAGTGGTATCAGAGCAAAAGAAGGTAATCATGGGTGATGGTTTCCCTTCATTCATTGACAAATTGGACAGAAACAACTATCAAGCTTGGTCACTGAGAATGAAGACCTATCTACAAGGGAGAAGTCTATTTGGATACATATCAGGAGATGAGGAGTTGCCCTCATTCAAGACTAGAGGACTACCTACAAAGGATGAACATGAAAGACTTAACCAATGGTGTGCAAAGGATGCTTTGGCAAGGTCTTATCTCTTAAACTCTATATCTGACTTTCTTTTACCTCATGTAAGGAACTGTAAGACTTCCCAAGAGACATGGGAAACCCTGTCAAATTACTTTTCTTCCAACACAAGGGCCAGGAAGAATCAATTATGGATAGAGTTCACAACACTTAGGAAGCAGCCCAAGCAATCAGTCTCAGATTATGTGACAAAGATCAAAGATGTGGCAGACCAACTAGCAAGCATTGGAGAGGAAATTGAAGAGGAGCAAATAGTCAGGCAAGTGACAAATGGACTCAAGGCAGATGATAAGTGGGAAAGTTTCACCACTGCAATGGACCTCTACATGGACATGCATACCCCTGATCTCACAACACTCATGGGCCAACTATTTACACATGAAGCAAAGTTCACCAAGGCTGGAGATCAATCAAAAGGTAATAACCCCTCTGCTCTCTTTACTGATAAGAAAGTTAAAGATAAAGGCAAGAAGAAACAGGATGAAGAAGGCTCTACCTCTCAAGCCAATTATGCAGGGAGAGGTAGGTCATCTAGAGGAAGAGGCAGAGGAGGTAAGTCAGGTAGGGGGAGACCCTACAACTCATCACCTTGCAACATCTATGGGTTGTCCAATCATACCACAGATGAATGCTACAAGAACTATAAAAACCAGAGAGGAAGAGGCTACTCAAGAGGTGGATACTCTCAAGGAAGAGGCAGATTCAACCACAATCAAAGCTACAATGGGTACAACAACCAATACAACAACAATTACAACAACAACCACAATGGAAGCTACCAAGGTGGATTCAGAAATAGAAGAGACTACAACAACTACACAGAGGAGCAAGATGACTCCTTATTGATCATGAATATGACCTCAAAGATAGGTACAAATGATGATCATTTATTTTACATTGACTCAGGATGTTCTAACCATGTAGCTGGCAATGTGGCATTGCTTTCTGATTTGGAAGAGCCCAAGGGCAAACATCAGGTACAAACAGGTGATGACACTAAACACTCTGTGGTCAAAATTGGAAATGTGAAGACATGTGATGGTAATCAGAACC
Source organism: Ceratopteris richardii (assembly GCA_020310875.1). Lineage (NCBI taxonomy): Eukaryota > Viridiplantae > Streptophyta > Polypodiopsida > Polypodiales > Pteridaceae > Ceratopteris > Ceratopteris richardii. Next base: position 97,796,669 of record CM035416.1, read on the forward strand.
TATTAAGCAGGGTACTCTATGTACCAACAATAACTAAGAATCTGATGAGTGTTGGTCAGATTGTGGAGAAAGGTTTGCAGGTCAGATTCACACAACATGGAGCATATGTGGAGGACCCAAAACAAGGATTCAGGAGGATAGCCAAAGGGGAGAAATCAGGTAGATTATTTACATTTGAGCTAGAAGATACAAAAAATATTGCTTTGTATAATTATAAGGATCAGACACTCTCAGAGTTAGAGATATGGCATAAAAGACTAGGGCACATAGGTGAAAGGACTATCAAGCAAATGTGCAGGGATCAGTGTGTGCTTGGGATACCTAATGTATCCAAGCAACACATGATTTACAAATGTGGATCATGTCAATTTGGTAAGTCTCACAGATTACCCTACTCAAGAAAAGGTTTCATGCATGAAGACTACCTAGACTTGGTACACACAGATGTTTGGGGACCTAGCAAGGACCCTTCCATTTCTGGTTCAAGGTATTATGTGTCCTTCATTGATGACTATAGCAGATGGACCATTTTGTACTTTATGAAGCATAAAGATGAAGTGTTTAATTGTTTCAAAAGGTATCTTGCACTTGTTGAGAATCAAACAGGTAGAAGCTTGAAGAGGCTAAGGTCAGATGGTGGAGGAGAATACTTCTCCAATGAGTTTGAAGATTTCTTGCAGGAAAGAGGCATCAAGAGAGAGATCACTACAAGGTACTCACCAGAACAAAATGGGGTAGCAGAAAGAAGGAATAGACTTATAGTGGAAACAGCTAGGTCTATGCTCAATGAGAAAAAGTTGCCAAATTACCTATGGGCAGAGAGTGTGTCCACTGCCACCTATCTCATCAATAGGTTGCCATCCAAATCACTTGATGGCATGACACCATATGAGGCATGGCATGGTAAGAGACCCTCTCTAGATCATTGCAAGATCTTTGGATGTGTAGCATATGTGCATATTCCTTCACAGGTAAGAGGAAAGCTAGACCCAAAGGCAGAGAAATGTATCTTCATTGGTTATGATTTGAACCAAAAGGGATACAGATTCTACAACCCCACAAACAAAGGGTTTAAGGTAAGCAGAGATGTCATATTTGATGAGAATGACTCATGGTATGAGAATGAATGCAGGAAAGTGAGTCTACCCTATGACATGGAGGAAGACTTTCCAAAGCTTACCAAGGAAGAGCCAACTCAGCAAGAAGATTCAAGCTCAGATGATGATACCATCAACCTTGAAGAGTTCAAGGCTTGGAAATCCAAAGGAAAGATGAAGATGAAGCAATTGGAGGACAAGGCAGAAACTTCTACTCAAGCTATGAGAAGATCTCAGAGAGAGAAGAAAAAACCTATCAGATTTGGGTATGACACATCACTTGTAACTAAACATTCTATATACCTTGCAAAAGATTTGTTGAATGAAGAACCAGGTACCTATGAAGAAGCAATTACAAAGCCAGAATGGAGAGAAGCCATGGATGAGGAGATAGAAGCCCTCCAAGAGAGTGATACTTGGGACTTGGTACCCAAGAAGGATACTATGAAGGTAATAGGATCCAGATGGATCTACAAATTGAAGAGGAATTCAGATGGAACTATTAACAGGTACAAAGCTAGGTTGGTAGCCAAGGGTTTTGCACAAACCCAAGGCATTGATTATGAGGAGACATTTTCTCCTGTGGCCAAGATGCCAACTATCAGAGTATTGGTGAGTGTAGCTGCATCCAAGAATTGGAACATGTACCAATTGGATGTGAAGAATGCATTCCTAAATGGATGGATATCTGAAGAAGTCTACATGTCACAACCACCTGGCTATGAAGATCCAAGAAAGGTACATTATGTTTGTAAATTGAAGAAGGCTCTGTATGGTTTGAAGCAGGCACCTAGAGCATGGAACTACAGATTGACCACCTACCTCCAAGACCAAGGATTTGTAATGAGCAAAGCAGACACTTCTCTATTCATAAAGAGAAGTAGTACAGAGGTAATCTACTTATGTGTCTATGTTGATGACATCATCATTACAGGTAATGATGTCAATGGGATTAGACACATCAAGGGTCAGATGATGAAAGAATTCAAGATTAGTGATCTTGGATTACTAAAATTCTTTCTAGGTCTTGAAGTAATCTACACAAACTCAGGTATCTACATTACTCAAAAGAAGTATGTACAGGATATGGTCAAGAAGTTTGGTTTGCAGGATGCTAAGGTATCTACTACTCCAATGGAGGTTAATCAAAAGCTAAGTGCTCATGAAGGAGAAGAAATCAAAGACATTACAGGATATCAAAGTATGGTGGGTAGCTTGAACTATGCTACCTTGACAAGAATTGACATAGCATATGGAGTAAGTGTGCTTAGTCAATTCATGCACAAACCTAGAGTACCTCACCTAGAGGCAGCCAAGAAGATCTTGAAGTACCTCAAGGGAACTCAAAGTCATGGTTTGTATTTTCCTTACACATCAGACATTGATATTAAAGTCTATTCAGATGCAGATTGGGCAGGATGCAAGGATGATAGGAAGAGCACCTCAGGATACATTTGCTTTGCAGGAGATAAGCCTATCTCTTGGTCAGCTAAGAAGCAACCTACAGTGGCATTGTCATCCACTGAAGCAGAATATAGAGGACTTGCAAATGCTACTCAAGAAGCTATCTGGTTGAAGCTTCTATATACAGAGTTAGGTCTATTCACAAGACCACCTATTATATTTGGAGATAACACTAGCTCTCTTCACCTTGCAGCAAATCCAATTTATCATGCCAGAACCAAACACATAGAGGTTCATTACCACTATGTGAGAGAGAAATTGTTAAGTAAAGAGATTCAATTGACATATGTTTCTACTAATATGCAATGTGCAGATTTACTTACCAAGGCATTGGATGGAAACAAGCTAGGAAGATTCAAATCTATGATTGGATTGCAGGAAGTAATTGAAGAATGAAGAAGAAGACTTAAGCCAAAGTGTTTGGCTTGAGGGGGAGCTGTTGGTGCAAACAAGCCTACACACATTGGCTTGAACCCTTGGACTTATGGAAGACTAGCATGGATAAAGGTTTATCAAGGCTTCAATCAAAAGCAAGGCTCATGTGAACATATGCTTATATGTTCTTACTTGTTTACCCCTTGTAAAAGTCTAAGTGACTTGACATTTGTTTGTAACCACTTAAAGTCATCCACCTACCTCATTAGTCGTGGAAATCTGATTGTTGAGATGGAGAGAATATCTCCCTACTTTTAGAGGAGAGATTCAAGGGAGCCTAACTTTGAATTTCAAATTCAAATGAAGACCAAACTCCTATAAAGGATGTACTGAAAAAGTCGCGAAAAAAACACTCTCACTCTAGCTCACTTCCCGAGGCTAAATCTCTTTGTAATTCATTGTGTGTGAAGGTTACTCCATAGCCAACACCACAATACCTCATCTAGCTCTGCTTGCCAAGCTAATGAGATTGTACAAACACATATATCAATAGAAGTATACATTCATCATCTCTGTTTTGTCTGAGTCACCTACTTCAAGTCTGTCAACTTCAAAGAGGCATTGCTCTGGATCTACTGAACCAAATCAAGAGTTCTATAGCTCATTGGAACCAGCTCAAAGGCTACTACAAGCATACAAAATTTCAAAGGATTCCATTCAGCCATTTGGGAGAAAATCAAGTCGAGGTGCACACTGGTATTTGTCTGCAGAGTTCCTGAAAAGTCGGGGGTGATTATAATTTTGCTAAACTTATTTCTCAGTGCATAGTTAGTCAATTGAAGTGATTCCACGTGTGATTGGTAGCTTACTAAGGTACATTGTTACTCCCAAAAGGAATTGTGCCAATTTTAAGTGTGCTGGACACACTCAGTAAAAGTCTGAGCAGGTATCACTACAGGAATAGAAGGTTTTGCTTGATTTGTGAAGTACCAAGTTATCTGTTTTGATTTGGTCATTACCCAAATCATTTCCAAAGCACATATATGGTTTCTTTATGTCATTAGGAAGCTAAACTTGTGTACTAAGCATATCTGAAAAGAAAAGAGGGCAGGTGTGAAGCAGGATTTGCAGCACTAACTGATTTCCTGAGTGCATCCATCCATCACTCTCAACAATATCACTATCTGGATTAGAGCATCCTGCCACATTATTACCTGTACTAAAGAGATGCTCTTTTATTCGAGTTGCATTTCCTACATAACGATGCCCACAACATTTGCATTGTATTGTGGATATTGATTTACCCTCTTGATGAACAATCACATATGAACATTCTTTTCCCTTTCCCATAGTGCTTGCAAATTGCTTTATGAAGACTATACCTACAAAAAAAAACAATATAAATCAATATCAAACAAGATATTTCGATCAACGTTGAGTCAAACAATTAGAACAGACTTTAATTCTCAATCATACATCCATATACAAATTATAATTACACATACTATTGTGAAGTAAAAATCATTGTTGAGTTAAACAATCACAATAGATTTTAACTTTCATTCATACACACATATAAATCTACACATACATATACTTACACATACTATTGTGAAATACGAATCAATATTAATTCAAGCAATCACAATATATTCTAAATTCCTAATCATATGCACATACACTTACACATACTATTGTGAAGTAAGAATCAATATTGAGTCAGACAATCACAATAGATTTTTCATTCACACTTATACACTCATATGCATACACATACTCATACACACACATACATATACTATTATGAAGTGTTTCTCAATGCTGAATCAAACATAATCTACCTATATCTTTCAATAATAATTTTCATAAACCACAATAGATTTTAAATTCTTAATCATATGCACATACACGTACACATACTACTGTGAAATAAGAATCAATGTTGTATCAAACAATGACAATAGATTTTAAATTCCTTATCATATGCACAAATATTTACACAAACTATTATGAAGTAAGAATCAATAGATTCAAACAATCACAATAGATTTTTCATTTTCAATTATACACTCATATGCATACACATACTCATACACACACATACATATACTATTATGAAGTAAAAATCATTATTGAGTCAAACATAGTCTACCTACATCTTTCAATAATAAATTTCTGTATCACAATAGATTTTAAATTCTTAATCATATGCACATACACTTACACATATCTTGATGAAGTAAGAATCAATGATGTATCAGACAATCACAATAGATTTTGAATTCCTAATCATATGCACATACATTTACACATACTATTGTGAAGTAAGAATCAATATTGAGTCAAATAATCACAATAGTTGAAATTATTTAATATTTATAGCAAAAAATTATACCTTGTTCTCTCTATGACACTTTAAGCTTGTAAAGAACAAAGTAGCTTTTATGAAAAATGATAAAGAATCAATCATAATAGATTTTAAATTCACCTATATATATTATTGTGAAGTAAGAATCAATGAGTCAAACAATCACAATAGTTTCAATTATTTAATATGGCAAAAATTTATATCGTGTTCTCTCTATGACACTTTAAGTTCGTAAAGAACAAAGTAGCTTTTATGAAAAAATGAGTCTAGTTCAACTATTTTATAAAATAATATTCGATCGAATATTTTTCGAGCGAAAATTTTTTCGATCGAAAGCTTTTGGATCGAAAATGCTTTCAATTGAAAAAATATCGATCGAAAATGTTTTCGATCGAAAAGGGTCAAATTTCCATGCAAAAACTATTCAGGCATGTCTGAATAAGCTGATGTGTCACCGAATAATTAGGTTGAATAATAAGAGCTTGTCGTAAAATTCTGTAATTATTCATGAATAAACGAATTGTCGAATATCGAATAATGCAACCTAGGTTTGGGTTCCTACAAAGACCACATCTATGGGTGGTTGCAAGTTTTATGTTACATTCATTGATGACCATACATGGAAAGTGTGGGTATATTTCATGAAAGAGAAGAGTGAGGGATTCACTCACTTTCAGAATTTTAAAGCTATGGTGGAAAAGTAGACATGGAACTATATTCACACATTAAGATCTGATGGAGGATGTGAATATATCAAATGAGTTCAGAATTTCTTTAAAAAGTCATGGAATTCCACGTCAGTTTTCATGCAGCTACACACCACAACAGAATGGTGTTGCTGAATGCAAAAATAGACATATCTCAGAAATAGCAAGAGCCTTGATGGCTAAGAAGAATATGTGTCATTGTTATTGGGAAAAAGTTGTGCATACAAATGTATACATCATGAACATAACTCCAACTGTTGTTGTACATCAAGTTACACTTGAAGAGAAGTTCATAGGTAAAAAGCCAAACTTATCACATATAAAAGTTTTTGGTTGTATTGAATATGTACATGTTCCAGATGAGTTTAGGACGAAGCTTGATCCAAAAGCAGAAAAATGTGTCTTCATTGGATACTCCCATAAGAAAAAGGGATATAAATGTTATAACCCACTCACACGACTGTTGGAGCAAACAATCTTCGAATCCACCACCCTTAGCAATTATCATTTTCATAGAAACAATATCTCTAGAAGGTCATAAATATTTTCCTTGAGATGTTAGTCGTAAAAACTTTTCTATATAGAATCTAGATGACCCGCCGTTTATGAAAAAGAAGAGTAAAAAAGTAGTTACGTAAAAACTCTAGATCAAAGCAAACTTGCAAAAGTCACTCCTTGAATCAAGGAAATTTAGCCTGCATTTTGTTTAGAAAGTAAAGGATGTGCGGTGATACTTTGCCGCTTCATATCACTTGTATATAAGAACATACAGTTAATGGAAAAGATTGTAGCGATGTTTTTACGTATGATCATATACTTGTGTCAACCTCCTGCTCCTCTATCTCTTCTCTCTATAGCGTTCGTACGAAGTGAGTCTACTATCTCTATTCATCGCATTCTGCAGCTCATCCTATTCGATGGAGAGTGTGTTCAACAATTGAATCGCAAACCTGCGCATATGTACAAGATCATAAGTTCAGTGTACGCATTGTCAATACTCATGCAGTAGATCACAAGTGTGCGCATAAAGTGCATGATCATAAGTTCGGTGTATTCATCTCAGCCAATATATCAAAAGCCTGCACATATACACATGATCAAACATTGATTGTATTCAGCATCAGTGATTTTATAGTCAATCATAGGCAGTGCATAAGTATACGATGGACGTTTGTTGCTGCCTTCAGAGTCAGTGATGATTGATCTGCGTGTTATAGAAATATAAGAGCAAAAATCATTTATGTCATAACTGCTCTATATGCTACTCTACTTCATATCCCAAATGTTCACTTTGGTCATCACGTGACATATTTTGCGAGAATGTAATGGTAGTACATAATAGTCTATTTGTATTGTACACTCATAAGCACCAAAACTGTTATAATCTGTACGTGTAATCATTTACAAAAGTATATCATATATGTCCATATCTTCAATATTCAGATATCACAACGTTGTTTATACTTCATGCATTGCATACATAAAGGGTCATCCTCATCAAGGCTCATAATAATCATCTCAATAATATATGATCTCGATAACTGTTATGTATAGTTCATATGCAGAGAATATCGGTCGTCCCAACATTATGGTTAACATCTTCAGATATCAGTCACGGGCTGAGAAGTTAATTACTCGATATGCAGATGAAGTGATACTCGATATGCAGATGAAGTGATGTACAGATCTAGCGACATCAAGTGCTTATGACCTCTACATGTTTTATGCATGTTATACAGGAAGTTAATTACTCGATATGCAGATGAAGTGATGTACAGATCTACCAAAGTCAACTCCTTATGACCTGCGCATGTTTTATGCATGTTACACATGGTTCTACTCAAGTTTATAAGTCGGTCATAATGAGACATCATTGTCTATTGTACAAAATGTATTTATGAGAACTCTCTCAACTACACTTCTTAGTTGAAGATGAATTTGTCTACAGAAGTTCTCTACAAAAAGGGTATCACGTACATGAAGGTTCATGTGCTGCTATGTTAGCAATTATATGTTTTAGAATGCTCCCTTGTATTCATAAGCACATTATATCTCATGCTACTTAATGATCCCATTGTTACGGGACCTCACTTTGGTTTATATGTAACTCTTGGAGTCATTCTTTACTCCACACCTCAACACACGTTTCCGCATTAGAGTGTATATCCTCACTCACTCACAATGGTATCAGAGCCATAGAGAGCCTTCGAGAGCTATTCCAAGTCTTCAACAACCCTTGTCGATAACTCATTATTTGGCATTTGTCTATGGAGCAAGTGGTTCAACACTCATTGAAGGAAGGTATTTCAAATCAACTTATGAAGAGGAGGATTTGAAGAAACGGTTCCAACAACATCAACAACCTATGCTATGTGTGCTACATGGTACACATACCTTAGATGAATTCATCTCAAGTGGACATACAAATGGACTCAACTTGGTGGTTTCTATTGGAAGATACTTATGTGAAAGATTATATGATCATGCTTATGATCATCATCCAAAGTCAAGTCTCTTGATTTATTCATACTTATGCATTATTTGATTTCGTGATTACTCAATGTAATCTTGTTATGTTATGGTTACATGATTTGTAACTTGGAGGGTATTTTAGGCCTCAACCAAGCACCTCATTGCATACTACACTTGTTGTACTTGAGGCATGTGAAAGCTTATGTTCATGAAGTTTGTAGTAAACACATTTGATTACATAACTCACCCATATTGGCAACCAAGGGGAGTGTGAAGCAATTTGTTTGTTTGTGTTCCATGATATTAAAAGCAATATACTTTTAGATGGAAGACAATACATGATGCAGGTTTACTTTCTTGCAACATCAACCATGCAAGAGGATGAAGAAGTTTCAAGACCCCCAGCTATACTTGCAGTTCAAATTGCTACATGGAATCATCAAGGAGAATGAAGACTACTCTTCCACCAAGCGACCTTGGAGCATGTGTCCAAACTTACTTATGTTGGAATCTTTAATGAGACCTCATTTTTTGGAAAGTTCTTTATTGTATCTTTTGTATCAAGTAATTGAGATATCATATGTATGATATACTCAATTCAACAATTCAAGGAAGAGCAAGGATTAGACTATCCTTCATATACAGTATGTTGTTAGAATGCATTTCTATGATGATTGAAGCTTGGAAGGTGATTCAAGCTAAGTCAAAGGCCATGAAGCAATGCATTGAAGAATCGGCATCAATGAAGATACCATCATCAAACTATGAAGAAAGCACGAGATGAAGATGAAAGCTCAAAGGACTCAACACTAGAAGATCATTTTCAAGAAGACAAAGAAGGGTTGGAAGTCAAATCTCAAGGCGAGGCTCGTCATCAATGACAAATGATTTCAAAATGAAGATATCAAGAAGATCTGGACAACCTACAAAAGCCCAAGGATCGAGAATTGGAATTCAAAAGCTAGTAAGGATCAAAAGCTATCATCTCAAAGGACTCCATTTCAGCAATCGAGAAGGCATCCTTCATTAGAAGCATTCATTTGGTAATGTTTATCAATCTGATTTCTTCCTTGATAGTATCCATCTTCTAAAGATCTGAGTGCACTTAAAATCGATAAGGATCAATGCTGATACATGTTCTATCTTGGAGAAACATATCCTCTAGCATCAAAACACTTCTAAGCCTTCTCATAGAAATCTATATCATATCATAGATTATTTCCATTGTATGTTGAATCTCTATCACATACTAGTGTTTCAAAAGAAGATCACATATACCTCTTGTTCATTGATATGTACCTCTCAAAGCTCCATATTGAATATGTGCATAAAGCAACAAGCTTGTATTTGTAGTGCTATTCAAGCACGTATCCATCAAAGAAGATTGAAACTCCAGCCAAGTGCTATCTAAGCACTCTTCCTCCATTGAACAAGGTTAAAAGAAGAAGATTCAAGTGATCAAGGCAAAGGCCATGGACGTCACTACTCAAAGAGCTCACTCACTTCTCCATATCAATTGGAAGAAGTAAAGTAAAGAAAAAGGAAAGTGCATCCAACGCACTCTTGAAGATTTTCTTACCATATGAAGATAAAGGAAGTGCATTCAACGCGCTTAAAGATAAAGAAGAAGACTTACTCAAAAGGAAGAAAAGGTATATTCATCACATTCAATCAAAGGTAAAATGTTACTTTACTCCACTTGGAGAGATATAGGCACCTTAGATGTGCTATCATAAGTCATTTTGACTTGCATTCATAGCAAGGTTATATAGACTCTCACTTATAAAGAGTCATTCAAAGGCTGCATATTATCACACACATTGGATCTTATGTAAAAGCAAGTAAAGCACTCAAATCCCCTTCATTACCAACCATTGTAAATTAAAAGGTTGATCACATATACAAGTGGTGTGAGCACTTGTTTCTACACATAGAAGGTGTAAACAAAATGAAGTTTGATCAAGAAGCTGGGATCTTGATTGACTTCATTTCTTTATGTAAAAAGAAGTTTTCAAATAGTTGAAGGAATAGAATCACTCTAGAGCTAGAGCAATGCTCGCTCCAAGATGAGTGAAGGAAAACCACAACCTCTGAACTTTGCACTGGACAAAGTTAAGTTGTTATACATGAATGGATAAAGCCATAGATAAAGCCCTTTGTAGCTTTGTAACTTGTTTGAATCTTCCATTATGATCAAATGATCATCATTATGAAATAAAGATCTTATGTATCAAGCTCTTTAAATTTTATATTTCAAAGGAAGCTATCCAAAAGGATTTTCAAATTGAAGGGGAGAAAAAAAGGTTCATCATCAACATACAATAACACAACATCCTCGGAAGAAGGTACAACCACGGAGGAAAGAAAGGAAGTAATTCTCGAAGCAAAGATCAACTACATGGAGCAGAGGACTACATCAATGGACACCATCAAAGACAAAGACAACAAGGAGAACAAGAAAGCTATTACATGGAGATAAAAAAAGATTCAATAACAAATCCACATCAATCGAAAAAGATCAAAGGGGAGTTATGCCTGGAGATCAACCATATCAACCGCATGAAGCAAAGATTACTCTTGGAGATCAACCACTCATTTGAAGGAAAGGTCAACCACATCAAGGATTACATGATGGACAACATCGACTCAAAAGGGTAGCAACAAAAAGAGGAAGCTACTTCTTGAAGATTTCAAGAAGTCGATCAACAAGGACTAAGGAGATCTCTACATCAAATGATCAAAGCCATCAAAGTCAAGAAGGAATTCATCATCAACATATGGAAGAACTATTACTTCAATCAAAGAACTACAACATGAACTATTACTTCAACAATCAAATGACTACATCAAAAGAAGCGCATGAAGAGGAATCACACAATGGAGCAAAGAAGAAGGAAGCAGAACCAAAGAAAGACTCACACGCAAATGAAAAATTAGATCAGAAAGGACATATCAAAAGGAAAAGCAAGGCAAGAGAGAGAGGAGACAACTTCAAATATGATCTTGTGAATTTGAAAATTGAAGGGGAGCTATTGGAGCAAACAATCTTCAAATCCACTGTTATGAGGGGAGTCCTAAAGAAGAGAAGGTGTGAACCATCTCTTAGGCTCCATTAGAAGAGCACACACATGAGTGCCATGTGGCACTCATGTGAGATGCCACATGGTTACTCCAATTAAGGAGTATGATATCGAGGGAGGTACGCGGCTGGGCGGATGGACAGGACCTCGGTCTCCGTGTGCGAGTACACACAGAAGATTCCCCAAAAATGGAGAGCATTATTGAGAGTATCGGAAGGCGGCGATCTTGACACTAGTATCGGAGCCAACAGAGGCATGCAATCACGGACTAGCGTGCACGTGTGGAACAAGATACAAGATTCCAAGAAGTGCGCACGCAGAGGGCAGCGGGGAGCTTCTCTCTCTCTCCACTCTCCCTCTTGGATGAAAGAGGAATGTAGATCTTCTCCTATTTATCCTTGCTGCTGGCGCCCGAAAAAGTTTATGTGGGATAAAAGCGTTTGCCACAGCTCCTCGACAGTGGTTTCAAGCTCTTCGAATGGACAGTAACCTCAAAATCAAGTAGGAAATAAAATTAAAAAATTTATGAGAATTTGGGAATAAGAAGACGATGCTATGGATCAAGAAATTGGGCAAAATATTGATGAATACATGTAATATGGGCTGTGGTTATGGGGTAATTTCAGAAAAGCTTTGCTTCCTCAGTTTTGAGCTTCACCAAGTCATCCATCCATGAAGAGGAGCTTTTTTACTTCACATTGGTGACATACCCGGCTTCTCCATACCATAGCTTCTTAATACGATATCGGATTTCAAAAATCTTGGTCACGTTTCGAAGCTACACTCCTAAGCTTTGCTAGAAAACCATCGTTGTTGGATTTGGATGAGATTTGCCCTACCAAAATCTCTCTGCAGTGCTTCAATAGGAACTAGGCAACCACTCTCGGGCCTAGTTTTTCATCATCTGGACTCCAAATCCACTTTTTTCACTTGGGATAGTCTCAAATTCTTGAAGTACAGGTGCTGGGTAGCAATTTATGGACTGGCGAGGATTGTTACATCTCTGAAATTGCTCAGTTTCACTCAGTTTGCCCGATTGGGGCTTTTCCCACGTGTTTTTGGCATTGTTTTGGATGGTTTATTGTGTTTAGAACCTCCCAAGACCAACCGGACATTTCCAATTTTTGTTTGTGCCTGGCGAGGATTCAAAATCCATGACTTGAAGCTTCAAGGATTACGTGGATTTTGCTTTCGTAGCTCTACTTTGTAACAGGGAAGTGCTCGTGTGATATATTTCTCTTCTTCTTGCATATTTGAACTTTACTTCCATTCATTTTCATACACTCTAGTTAGCAAACGGGGGAAGGGAACTTAAACATGGAAACTAATGGCAAACAAGTAGTTGAAACCACTTCTCCATCTAAGGAGCAACTAGAGGATCCTCATTCTAGAATGGAAGAAGTAGAATTAGGGCAAGGAATAGAAGAGAACTTAGAAGAGAAAGATCTGTCACAGGAACAATACACTTATGAAGAACTTATAGATGAATTTGTCACTCGTGACCAATTCATAGACTTGAAAGAGCAGACCCTTAAATTAGAGAAAGATCTTGGTAGCATCATATCTCTTATACAAAAGCTTAAGTCTCAAATGAGCTCACTTGAGACTTGTGTCACTTCTTTCCTAGCCAGGAAGGAAAGAGAGACCCCTCCTATTCCTTTGGAGCTCAATAGGAAAGATACTTCTCTTCCTAGTAAGCATAAAGGAGAGACCTCTAGGGAAGCTCCCCTCCTGAAAGACTTAAAGCCACCTACCTTTACGACGGATGACCGAGACAGGAACAAGGATGCAATCTACACTTTTTTACAAAAGTGGCATGATTTGCATCAATTGAAGGGCACCCCACCTGAGTATCCTGTGCTAGAGGCGAGCCTTTCCCTTGGCCCACGTGCTTATAAGTGGTGGATGAGTCTTAAGGAGGCAAACTCTATCCCTACTAACTGGACTCAGTTTGAGACTCTTTTTCTTAAAGAGTTTCTTCTTGAGAACGAGGAGGAGAGGAATTGGGATGAGTGCGATAGGATTACTCAGAGAGGTAGGCCTTTTCAGTCTATCTATCTCACTATAGAGAGATCATCTTGAAACTTAAGATCTTAGATGATTTTCAGAAGACCAGAGGGTTTGTTAGGGGCTTAGACAAAGCCATAAAGAGGGAAGTCAAAAGGAATGCGCCTAAGACGTTTGAGGAACCGATGAAATATGCACAGATTTATGAGGACCATAATCGTCCTCAGTATACTCCTATGGAGACGGATCAACCCCTCAAGCCTCTTAGTACAACTAAATAAAAAGAAGGTGCCTTTTGGGAAAAACAAAGTTTTTATTAAAAAACAAAGATCACAAGGGCCTAGATTATCTATAGATCAGTTTGAGAAGGCCAAAAGGGAGAACCTGTGTTTTAGGTGCCTATCTCCTAGCCATTCACAGTGGAACTGTCCACTCAAGAAGGGGGAAGAAAAGAAGAAGGGACAAGAGTCTAGTACGGCCCCCGAAAAGGGAAATAGGGCGGTACACCTAGTGCAAACCCTTCCTATTCATGGAAGCTCTAGCTGCAAGGGAGTGGAGGTGATGCATGAGGATATAGAGCACACTTGTTGTTTGACTCAGTCATTGTGGTCACCGTAGTTTGGACCACATGACCTAGTTAAACTGCACGGTAGTGTATACGGGACCAGGGTGCAGGTCATGATAGATGACTCAGCTACTCATAATTTTATAAAGTATGCTTTGATCAAGAAATTAAAGATTCCCTAGCAACCTAGTGCACATAAATACATTGTATCTATGATGCAAGGGCAAGATAAAAGAATACGGGATACTATGGTATCCAATTTGGAAGTCAAGATGCAGGACTAGACAGATTATATGGACTTCCAAATTATGAATATGGAGAGGACAGATCTAGTTTTAGGACGAGAGTGGCTATGGGGGTTGGGAGATACACTTAAATGCAGTAATCAAAACAACACACTCGAATTTGAAAAGAATGGAAGTAAAGTTTGTATTCAGGGAGAGAGAGAGATGTACCTAGTGCACCTCTCATTTCATCATTAGAGTTGTATAGTTTCTGTTATTCTCAACATGTACATGACATGTTTTTATTGTATAGTCATGATATGGAGCATTGTAGAGACAGCTCATCTGATGTATATTTTCATGCTAGGAATGTTAATATGAACAGGACTTTCTACTATTCTTTTTTGCATGAGTGTGTGGTTAAAAGTTTTAAGGATCTAATGTTTGAGTACAGAGATGTTTTTCCCACTGACTTACCTATAGGGCTACCACCTGAGAGAGGGGACATTGACCATGCCATAGAGGTTGTTACCAACACTAACCCTATTTGTAGACCACCTGATAGGCTTAGTGTTTCTCAGCATGAGGAGGTTGAGAAGCAATTGCAGGATTATTTAGATAAGGGCTTCATCAAACCTAGTAACTCACCATGGGCATCACCAATGCTCCTAGTTAAAAAGAAAGATGGCTCTATGAGATTATGTATAGACTATAGATCACTTAATAAGGTAACTATCAAAAATAGGTTTCCAATGCCTAGATTGGAAGATCTATTTCACCAGTTACATCAAGCTAGGTATTTTACCAAGCTTGACCTTAGATCAGGATATCATCAGATTAGGATTAGGGCAGATTATATCCCTAAGACTGCATTTAGGACTAGATATGGGCACTACGAGTTTTTGGTGATGCCTTTTGGTCTCACCAATGCTCTTGCCACTTTCATGAAACTCATGAATAGTGTTTTACGTCCTTATCTAGGACACTTTGTGGTAAACTTTTTGGATGAAATTCTGATCTATAGTGTATCAGAAGAACAACACTTAGAATCCTTGAGAAAAGTATTTCAAGTGCTAAGGGAAAATTCACTCTTTGCTAAGGAATCAAAGTGTGAATTTTTCAAGATAGAGGTTAGATACCTTGGGCATACAGTCTTCCAGGATGGAATCCAGATGGATCCTGAAAAAGTAAGGGCTATTATGGAATGGCCACATCCACGGAACCTAGAAGAGCTGCAGATCTTCCTAGGTTTATCAGGTTTCTATCGAAGATTCATTAAGAACTATGCCAAGATTGTTGTCCCAATGATGGAACAGCTTAAAGGGAAAGGGAAAGCCTTTCATTGGGGAGACGAACAAAAGCAAAGCATGGAAAAGTTGAAAGTAGCAATTGCTACAGCTCCACTTTTACACATTATAGATCCCAACAAACCATTTG
The DNA here is from genome assembly GCA_020310875.1 of Ceratopteris richardii. Lineage (NCBI taxonomy): Eukaryota > Viridiplantae > Streptophyta > Polypodiopsida > Polypodiales > Pteridaceae > Ceratopteris > Ceratopteris richardii. The sequence continues at coordinate 97,812,465 of CM035416.1, forward strand.
TGGTTGAGACTAACGTGAGTGATTTTGCTATAGGAGTAGTTTTAGTACAGGATGTCGACCAGTAGCTTTTGAGAGCAAGAAGCTAGAACCGGCTCAGAAGAATTACTCCGTCTATGAGAAGGAGTTGTATGCAATAGCCCATGCTTTAAAGAAGTGGCGTCATTATTTATATGGTGCCAAAGTCACGATAGTGTTTAATCAAGAGAGCATTAAGTGGCTTTCTAATCAAACAGACCTTAAAGGACATAAGGCCCGATGGGCTAAGACCCTTCAGGAGTTTGATTATGAGCTTAGGTATAGGAAGGGAAAGTTTAATGTAGTGGCTGATTCACTTAGCCGCATGCCTATGCTCAATGGACTGAGTTTTACTCAGATCACTAGTGAGCTACTTGAGTCCATTATAGGAAAATGTAGGCTTGATCCTGCATATTCCGAGATTTGGGAAGCCATTGAGAATGGGGATCGTAATATATGGGTTTCTAGTGAGGATGGAGTATCGACGGGTACTCAAGAAGGATTCGAGTGGAAGAATTAGAGTGTCCATGATGGATATCTGTTATACAAAGGTAAGGTATGTGTCCCTAGAGATCTTGAGATGAGACGGCATATCTTGTATGAGTGTCATGAGACACCTAGTGCGGGACACCCAAGAGTTAACAAGACTTATGATCTTGTTAAGAGGCAATTTTATTGGCCTAGACTTCATAAGGACGTCCTAAAGTATGTGCTTAAGTGCAATAAATGCCAGGTCAATAAAGCTGCGAGGTTGAGGATTGGAGGACTACTCCACCCATTGGATATTCCTAATGGGAATTGGGAGAGCATCTCCATGGACTTTATAGTCGGATTACCTAAGACATAGAGAGGGCACGACTCAGTCTAGGTAATTGTGGATAGGTTAACCAAAATGGCTAGGTTTATTCCAACACGTACTACAGTGAAGACACCAGAGTTGGCTAGAATTTTTGTAGAGAACCTATACCGATTATATGGTCTTCCTTTAGACATAGTTTCCGATTGGGATAGGAAGTTTACTAGTCACTTTTGGAGAGCAGACTTCAAAAGGTTGGATACGAAACTTAGCATGAGTACGGCCGAGCATCCACAGTCGGATGGGCAAACAGAGAGGGTTAACCAAAACCTAGAGGATATGCTTCGAGCATATGTAAATGAAAGGCAAACTAATTGGGAAGAATACTTACCTATAGTAGAGTTTGCATATAATAGTGCCAAGCACTCTTCCACTCGACATAGTCCATTTATGCTTATGTATGGGTTTCAGCCAAGAGCTCCTTATGCAGTAGGCTTGCAGAATGAAAACGTTCAAGCTGCAAAGGACTTCTTGGAAGAGATGAATGATATGCTTAGACTTGCTAAGGACAACATTAGGAGAGCTCACGATAGAGCTAGAGCCTATGCTGACCCTCAAAGGAGAGATATCAACTTTGAGGTAGGAGAGCACGCCTATCTTAGAGTTCCATCTAGGTCTGAGACCATGAAGACAGGACCTTGTCCAAAATTATCTCCTAGGTATAGTGCACCTTTCCAAATACTTAAGAGAATAGGAAAGATGGCTTACCAGCTCCAACTTCCAGAGAATAGTCAAATCCATCCAGTTTTTCATGTTAGTCGGCTTAAGAAAAGGCTGGGTGAATCTGACAACTTCATTCCAGATAGTGAGGTAGTAGAGCCTATTTCTGTTCAATCTACTCCACATGAGCCTGAGAGCATACTACGCACTCGAGAGAAACGGATCAGAAGTCACTTGTATAAAGAGTGTTTAGTAAAGTGGAAAGATAGTTCAGAAGATAGTGCTACATGGGAGCGGGTTAGCACCCTTTAGAGACGGTTTCCCAGTTTTAGACTACCTTCCCAAGAGTCTTCTTAAGGGGAAGGATACGGGGAAACAAGACGGAGACACGACCATGTATTTTAATACATGGGGATATAGTGGGAGTACCACCCTCTTGATTTCATGACCTTCCAATACCAATTTTGAGGACAAAAATGGAGTTAAGGGGAAGGAAATGTTATGAGGGAAGTCCCTAAAGAAGAGGTGTGAACCATCTCTTCAGCTCCATTAGAAGAGCACACACATGAGTGCCATGTGGCACTCATGTGAGATGCCACATGGTTACTCCAATTAAGGAGTATGATATTGAGGGAGATACGCGGCTGGGTGGATGGATTCAGGACCTCGGTCTCCCTGCGCAAGCAGACACAGAAGATTCCCCAAAAATGGAGAGCATCATTGAGAGTATCGGAAGGCGGCCATCTTGACATCCACCACCCTTAGCACTTATCATTTTCATAGAAACAATATCTCTACAAGATCATAAATATTTTCCTTGAGATGTTAGTCGTAAAACCTTTTTTATATAGAATCTATATGACCCGCCGTTTATGAAAAAGAAGAGTAAAAAAGTAGTTACGTAAAAACTCTAGATCAAAGCAAACTTGCAAAAGTCACTCCTTAAATCAAGGAAATTTAGCCTACATTTTGTTTAGAAAGTAAAGGATGCGCGGTGATACTTTGCCGCTTCATATCACTTGTATATAAGAACATACAGTTAATGGAAAAGATTGGGGCGACATTGTTACGTATGATCATATACTTGTGTCAACCCCCTGCTCCTCTATCTCTTCTCTCTATAGCATTTGTACGAAGTGATTCTACTATCTCTATTCATCGCATTCTGTAGCTCATCCTATTCGATGGAGAGTGTGCTCAACAATTGGATCACAAACCTGCACATATGTACAAGATCATAAGTTTAGTGTACGCATTGTCAATACTCATGCAGTAGATCACAAGTGTGCACATAAGGTGCATGATCATAAGTTCGGTGTATTCATCTCATCCAATATATCACAAGCCTGCACATATACACATGATCGAACATTGATTGTATTCAGCATCAGTGATTTTATAGTCATTCATAGGCAGTGCATAAGTATACGATGAACATTTGTTTCTGCCTTCAGAGTCAGTGATGATTGATCTGCGTGTTATAGAATTATAACAGCGAATATCATTTATGTCATAACTGCTCTATATGCTACTCTAGTTCATATCCCAAATGTTCACTTCGGTCATCACGTGACATATTTTGCAAGAATGTAATGGCATTACATAATAGTCTATTTGTATTGTACACTCATAAGCACCAAAACTGTTATAATATGTGCGTGTAATCATTTACAAAAGTATATCATATATGTCCATATCTTCAGTATTCAAATATCACAACGTTGTTTATACTTCATGCATTGCAAGGACGAGTAAGATGATCAGCCATGCATTCATTGATTGAATATTATACATAAAGGGTCATCCTCATCAAGGCTCATAATAATCATCTCAGTAATACATGACCTTGATAATTGTTATGTATAGTTCATATGCAGAGATTATCGGTCATCCCAACATTATGGTTAACATCTTCAGATATTAGTCACGGGCTAAGAAGTTAATTACTTGATATGCAGATGAAGTGATGTACAGATCTACCGAAGTCAAGTGCTTATGACCTGCGCATGTTTTATGCATGTTATACAGGAAGTTAATTACTCAAAGTGATGTAGAGATCTACCGAAGTCAACTGCTTATGACCTGCACATGTTTTATGCATGTTACACATGGTTCTACTCAAGTTTATAAGTCGGTCATAATGAGACATCATTGTCTATTGTACAAAATGTATTTATGAGAACTCTCTCAACTACACTTCTTAGTTGAAGATGAATTTGTCTACAGAAGTTCTCTACAAAAAGGGTATCACGTACATGAAGGTTCATGTGCTGCTATGTTAGCAATTATATGTTTAAGAATGCTCTCTTGTATTCATAAGCACATTATATCTCATGCTACTTAATGATCCCATTGTTATGGGACCTCACTTTGGTTTATATGTAACTCTTGGAGTCATTCTTTACTGATGGAGAATGTTAATCTCCAAAAGAACAACTTACTCTTGTGATTAGAGCACCTCTATACCAAGAGTAAGTCAAACACTTCACTAATTTAGAGGATCAATTGCTAACTTATCAGAAATTAACAAATCTGTGAAGAAGATGATACACAGAAAAGTCTGCTGCATTGTTCATTCACATTGGCCTATCAAATCTGTAAAGTTTTTGATGAAACTTTGTATGAATCATCTCCTAGAGATTGCGCAACTATTCCAAGTTGAATTACTTCAAAAGATTAAGTATAACTTGAGAAATTGATTTCACAAGTTACCTATGTCAGAAACTGTCATCCAAAACAGTCGACTTTACACCTGTAACTTTTAAGACTTGGTTCTCCTTGAATAGAACCCGTTTTACAAAATGCTTCTAGACATAAGTAGCTTATCTTCCAACTTAAAGATTAAGCCCTCACTCATGCAAAACTTTAAACTGTGCTAGGAGAAATGACCAAAACATTGACTTCGAAATCTGCGCCTGTTTTAGGAACCAGTGAACATACTTCACATATGAATGTTCCTACACTCAATTCACTCAGCCTGATTACAATTGGAAGCTGAAACTTTGCACAGAGGTCAAGCAACTCTCAACTTAGACTTGTACAAAAGCATTCCACAATTGATCTACTGTAGAAGGAGAACACGCAGAAACATCGGGCGCAAAATTTTTCATTAACTCAGAGAAAATACAACTGAGTGATGAGAGCTAACTCAAATTCACTTTCCTCTATCTTATGACTTCTATCTCCCACATTCTTGACTTCTAACTAATGTCACATAAGCTCTCATACATGTCCCGACTTTTCTCAAGGTATTTATAGATAATTTGTACATAATTCTTACTGAACAAAAGATCTAAGTCATCTATGACTATGCTAATGTACATATGTGTACACTTCTCTTGTCCTCTGATTATGATCTTCTTCCACACTTTAGGAATTGATTCTTCCTTCATCATTTGATCTTCCAAGCCTTCAATTGGTGATTGGTATGCACCAACAGCTCCCCCTCAATCATCAATTGAGGTTTTCTCTGTCTTCTTTATACTTGCCATGTCTTTGAACCTTTGTAACTTAGGTCCATCCAAACTCTTTGTCATCATATCTGCCACCTGTTCTTTTGTTGGAGTGTACATCACTTCAATCTCTTTATCAAGTACCTTTTCCCTCAAGAAATGATACTGAATCTCTATATGCTTAGTCCTGGCATGGAAAACAGGGTTAGCTGCCAAATACAAAGAACTCATGTTGTCTCCAAAAATTATTGGAGTACTATGATCAAACTCAAAACTCTTCATCAATGTCTTCAACCATATGACTTCTTTTGCAGCTTCTACCATTCCCTTATACTCAGCTTCTGTGGATGATAAAGCAACTGTATGTTGCTTCTTTGAACACCAAGATACTAACTTGTCTCCAACATAACATAGATATCCATGAGTAGACCTTCTATCATCTGAGTCACCTGCCCAATCTGCATCACTAAACACTTTGATTCTTGTGTCAGAAGTGAAACCATAATACAAACCTTCACTTAGGGTTCCCTTGATATATCTGAGTACCCTTTGGGCTGCAATCCAATGAGTCTTCTTTGGACAATGCATGAATTGTGACAACACTCCTACTGCATATGATAGATCTGGCCTTGTCAAGGTAGCATAGATTAGACTACCTACCAAACTCTGATACTTCTTCATGTCATTGAACTCTTCACCTCCATACCTGCTTAATTTATGATTTACCTCCAATGGTGTAGTTGAGGTCCTGCAATCTTCCATGTTAAACTTGACTAAAAGATTCTTCAAGTATCTCTCTTGTGAAACATATACTCCATGTTGAGTATATACAATCTGCATTCCTAGAAAATAAGATAAGTTTCCCAAGTCACTTATCTTAAACTCCTTCTCTATTTGCTTCTTGAGTTCATTAATTCCTTGAGCATCTGTTCCTGTAACAATAATATCATCAACATAAATGCACATGTAAATATATCCACTTTCACTTGCCTTCACTAGCAAGCTACTATCTGCTTTTGATGCTTGAAATCCACATTCATTCAAGAACTTGACCAATCTGTAATTCCAAGCTCTTGGGGCTTGCTTCAACCCATATAAAGCTCTCTTGAGCTTACACACATAATCTGATCCAATTGATTCCATGAAGCCTTCTGGTTGCTCTATATATACTTCATCTGCAATGTAACCATTAAGAAATGCATTCTTCACATCCAATTGTGATAATTTCCATCCCTTGCAAGTAGCAATAGCAATCAATGTCCTAATTGTAGACATCTTAGCAACAGGACTAAAGGTTTCATCATAATCTACCCCATAAGTTTGAGCATAACCTTTAACCACTAGTCTAGCCTTATATCTAGACACCTTACCATCTGCAAACCTCTTTGTTTTATATACCCACTTGCATCCAATGACTTTCTGATTCTTTGGTCTTGGTACTAGTTCCCAAGTTTCATTCTCAAGTAGAGCATCATACTCTTCTTGCATTGCCTTCTCCCAATTCTGTTTACCTTTGGCTTCTTCAAAAGTAGTTGGGTCTTCTTCTGTTTTCACAATGTAGGCATAATCTTTTGTTGTTAGGAAAGATGTATCATAACTATACCTTATAGGCTCTTTCCTTTCTCTTGTAGATCTCCTGATTTCTGCACTTCTTGAAGTTTCAGCCTCATTTGATTCTGGATCAAATCTTGGCCCTTCTTCTACATGATCCTGCACTCTACATCTAGAGTCAACTTCATCAACAATTTCTTCACATACTTTTACCTTTGCCTTTCCTTTTCTTTGTATTTCTTCAACACCTGCATACTCATTTGGTGATCCTGTATACCACATGTTTTGCTCATCAAATGTTACATCTTTAGTAACAAGAAATTGCTTTGTGGATGGACTCCACAACCTGTAACCCATTTGTCTATCATCATATCCAATAAACACATACTTCTCTGCTTTTGGTTCTAGCTTATGTCTTAATTGTGAAGGAACATAAGCATATGCAATACATCCAAATACTTTACAATGATCAAGACTAGGTTTCTTACCCCACCATGCTTCATAAGGGGTTCCTCCATTCAAGGCTTTGCAAGGCAACCTATTCACAAGGTATGTTGCAGTGTTAATGGCTTCTGCCCATAAGTAATTTGGACAATTCTTTTCCTTCATCATAACTCTTGCAAACTCTACAAGAGTCCTATTCCTCCTTTCTGCTACTCCATTTTGTTGAGGGGAGTACCTGCAAGTTACTTCTCTTTTGATACCTGCATTCCACAAATAATCATCAAACTCTTTTGAGAAATACTCTCCCCCTCCATCTGATCTTAACCTCTTTAGCTTTTGTCCTGTGATCCTTTCTGCATAAGCATGGAAATGTTTGAATGTCTTGAAGACTTCTGACTTGTCCTTGATTACATACAAAGTAATCCACCTGGTTGCATCATCAACAAACAACACATAATATCTGGATCCATTTATGCTATAATCCCTTGAGGGACCCCATACATCTGTATGAACCAATTCAAGCATGTTTGAATACTTGTACCCTGATTTGTTATAAGAACTTTTATGTGCTTTACCTAATTGACAAGCTTCACACTTGTACACCATATGTTGCCCTTCAATGTTTGGCAATCCAAGCACCACCTGATTCTTTGACATCTCCTTTATAGCTCTCTCATTGAAATGACCTAGCCTCTTATGCCATAGGTCTAATTCAGACACCTTTTGACCTCCATAGGTAAACAATGCATGTCCCACATTACCTTGGACTTTGAGAGTAAACAATCTTCCTTCCTTTTTACCTGCAATTATGGTTCTATATCCCTGATTTGGATCTTGTACATAGACACCATCATTTGTAAATCTTACCTCATATCCTTTCTCCACAATTTGCCCTACACTTATCAAATTTTTAGGAATAGTAGGGACATAAAGTACCTTGCTCAGAAGTGTACTTCCACTCTTTGTCTTCACTGATCCAATGCTCTCCACTTTATGTTTGGTATTGTCACCTGTTTGAACTGTATGTCCATTCACCCTTACTTCCATATCAGTCATCAAGGATAGATTCCCACTCAGATGGTTGCTGCACCCTGAGTCAATATAGAATACTCTTTGATCTTCTCCCATTGATTCATGAGTTGCATTCAAGATAAGAGTCATGTCATCCTTCTGATCTGATGCATAATTGTAATAATTATTGTTGTAGGACTGAGATTGGAAGTTTCTTCCACCTCCTCTACCATATGATGTCCTACCACCTCTTCCTCTGAAATTGCCTCTTTGATTTCTGCCTCCTCTACCTCTTTGATTATAACTCTGATTGTTGTATCCTCCACTTTGATTATTATACCAACAATCATTTGCCAAATGATTTGTTCTGCCACAAATCCAACAAGCTTTAGCATTATCTTTGTTCTTACCTCCTCTTCCTTTACCTCTGAAATTTGTCTTCCCTTTTGTGAAGTTGGCTTGATTTGAATTCCCTTCATCCTCATTTGATTGCTTTCCCTTGCCATTCTTTTTCTTATCTTTGGAGTACATGGCTTGACTTGTACTTCTATCATTATCTCCTTTAAGATCCTGCTCAAAGGTTAGCATGTGTCCTAGCAATTGATTAAGGTCAGGAGTAAAGTGATCAAGTGACAATTCTATGGACAATATAAAAGGCTTCCACTTATCATCACCTCTTAGACCTGTAAGTATTTGTCTTACCAACTTTTCTTCTTCAATATCTTCATCCACTGCTCCCAAGCTATCTGCAATATCTTTCATCCTTGCCACATAATCTGAAATTGATTGGGAGCTCTTCTTCTTGAAGGTTGTGAACTCAGCCCATAGTGAGGACTTCCTAGACTTAGTTGTATTTTGGAAATGCTCTTCCAAGGCATTCCAAACATATGTAGCACTTTCCAAACCTCTGATGTGAGGTAGAAGATAATCATTTACAGCCATGTAGATGATGCTCCTTGCTTGAGCATCCTTTCTCATCCAAGTCTTCAACATTGCAAGTTCTTCCCTAGTAGGAATACTTGGATCTGCAAACTCTGGTTTTTCTTCATCTCCTGTAATAAATGATATAAGATCTTTGCTCATGAGGTGTGCTTCCATCCTCATGGACCATGCTGGATAGTTCTCCCTATCTAGCTTATCAATCTGCAAGCTTTCTCCCATCTTGTATCCACCTGTGTATTGAAATCTTCAAGCTTTACAAACAATGTATGTACCTTTACTTCGAATTGAACTCCTTTTGCCTTTCTTGATATCAATTTGTCTTCTCCTCGAGCTTTGACTCCAAGCTTTCACTTCTTGATCCTTCAAATGTTGAATCTCTTGAATCTGCAGCAGTCGGGATCCTCCTTTTCTTCAAATTGATGTCTCCTGCTCTGATACCACTGATGGAGAATGTTAATCTCCAAAAGAACAACTTACTCTTGTGATTAGAGCACCTCTATACCAAGAGTAAGTCAAACACTTCACTAATTTAGAGGATCAATTGCTAACTTATCAGAAATTAACAAATCTGTGAAGAAGATGATACACAGAAAAGTCTGCTGCATTGTTCATTCACATTGGCCTATCAAATCTGTAAAGTTTTTGATGAAACTTTGTACGAATCATCTCCTAGAGATTGCACAACTATTCCAAGTTGAATTACTTCAAAAGATTAAGTATAACTTGAGAAATTGATTTCACAAGTTACCTATGTCAGAAACTGTCATCCAAAACAGTCGACTTTACACCTGTAACTTTTAAGACTTGGTTCTCCTTGAATAGAACCCGTTTTACAAAATGCTTCTAGAAATAAGTAGCTTATCTTCCAACTTAAAGATTAAGCCCTCACTCATGCAAAACTTTAAACTGTGCTAGGAGAAATGACCAAAACATTGACTTCGAAATCTGCGCCTGTTTTAGGAACCAGTGAACATACTTCACATATGAATGTTCCTACACTCAATTCACTCAGCCTGATTACAATTGGAAGCTGAAACTTTGCACAGAGGTCAAGCAACTCTCAACTTAGACTTGTACAAAAGCATTCCACAATTGATCTACTGTAGAAGGAGAACACGCAGAAACATCGGGCGCAAAATTTTTCATTAACTCAGAGAAAATACAACTGAGTGATGAGAGCTAACTCAAATTCACTTTCCTCTATCTTATGACTTCTATCTCCCACATTCTTGACTTCTAACTAATGTCACATAAGCTCTCATACATGTCCCGACTTTTCTCAAGGTATTTATAGATAATTTGTACATAATTCTTACTGAACAAAAGATCTAAGTCATCTATGACTATGCTAATGTACATATGTGTACACTTCTCTTGTCCTCTGATTATGATCTTCTTCCACACTTTAGGAATTGATTCTTCCTTCATCATTTGATCTTCCAAGCCTTCAATTGGTGATTGGTATGCACCAACATTTACTCCACACCTCAACACACGTTTCCGCATTAGAGTGTATATCCTCACTCACTCACAACGACAGGTGAAGGTGAGGAGAGATGTGGTATTTGATGAAATATCAAGCTTCTATGAAGATGCCAAAGAAGGACCGAATCTTGAACCAAATGACAAAGAAAATGGTAAAAAATTAAGTGCAAAATCTCAAGCTTTGAGTGGACCAGATGCATCACCAAGCAATAGTTCCAACTCAAATCCATGGAGTTGAAGATTACGTGGAAAGTTTAGTCCACCAAATTCATCAAATACATCGAAGAAGGTAAAGAAAATCTTTTTGCTGGTCATAAAACATGTGCAGGTTTTGAAGACGTTGATGGAGATTCAAGCGGTTCACAAAAGAGTCTTTATGAGGAACTTGAATTGCCCTCTATGAAGACTCCAAGAGTAAGAAAGGCACATGTAGATGAACTGCACTTTATGCAAACGATACATGGAAGCTGGTTCCATTGCGAGAAGGAAAGAAACCCATAGGCTGCAAGTAGGTTTACAAGGTAAAGCACAATATTGATGGTAGCATAAGCAGGTATAAAGCACGTTTGGTAGCAAAAGGATATGCACAAACTTATGGCATTGATTATGAGGAAACATTCATCCTTGTAGCTAAAATGTCTACTGTTAGAACACTTGTTGCATTAGCTATAGCAAGAGGCTAGATGTTGCATCAGATGGATGTGAAGAATGCTTTCTTACACGGTGAGTTACAGGAAGAAGTATACATGGATCAGCCACAAGGATATGAAGATTCAAAGCATCCAGAATATGTTTGCAGGTTGTAAGAGGCTTTGTATGGGCTAAAGCAAGCTCCTCGTGCATGACATGCAAGGATTGCTGATCACTTAACCACAATTAGGTTTTCTATGTGTGATGCAGATCATTCACTGTATGCAAGGAAGGGTGATGATGGCATCACAATTGTGGCTATTTATGTTGATAACTTGATTGTAGGTGGTGATAATGAAGAAAGCATCAAACAAGGTCAAGCAACTTCTTATGCAGGAATTTGGCATGAAAGATCTTAGTGTGTTGCGCTATTTCTTGGGCATTGAGTTTATACATACAAACACAGATATATGGATGTCGCAAAGGCAATATGCGTTGAATATGCTACAAAAGTATGGTATGGCTGATTGTAAGCCCATTTTTATGCCATTAGATCAAAATTTGAAGTTAGATATTACATCAGGTGAACCATTCGAAAATGCTACTATGTACAAGAAAATTGTGGGAAGTTTGATATATCTCACAATTACAAGGCTGATCTTAGCTACATTGTTGGACTTGAAAATCAATTTATGCAGGTTCCCAAGAAGCCACATTTTGATGCTCTGAGGTGCACTCTACGTTATGTGAGTGCTACTTTGGATTATGCATTGTTTTATGAAGCTGGTGTAGATTTGCATGTTCATGGATACACTGATGCAGATTGGGCTAGTAGTACTCCAGATAGAAGATCTAATAGTGGCTTCCTATTCTCACTTGGGAGTGCAACTATTATGTGAAGCAGTAAGAAGCAACCCACTGTTGCTTTGTCAAATACAGAGGCTGAGTATAGAGGTGTTGCAATGGCAGCATGTGAGGCATCATGGCTGGAGATGCTACTTGTAGATTTAGGTGTGGAAGTGCAAAAGCCTATCACTATCTATTGTTATAATCTTAGCAGTATACAATTCACATGGAACCCTGTTTTTCATGCTAGAACAAAGTATATCGAGGTACATCATCACTTCCTTAGAGAGAGGTATTAGTAGGTGATATTGATCTTGTTTATGTGACAACAAATGAGCAAGTTGCTAATATCTTCACTAAAGCACTTGGAGCAGAGAAGCTGAAGAAGTTTCAGAAGATGCTTGGATTAGAGGACATGAGGTTGAGCTTGAGGGGGAGTGTTGAGATATCAAGCTCAACATGTGATGATCTAGGATGACATGTATCAGTTTTTCATTTCTCTGACATGTATAGTGGTCACAGTGGTATATGTCAGGGTATACTTCATTGAGTATACTAGATTTATCTATCGAGAGTGATGTCACATTTGTTTCTTGCCAGCTCACTCATTCGCGGACATTAGGTTTTTCCTTATGTACTGGTCTTTATATATTGCACTTGTTGTATTCTTGTTTTTAGGTCATTCTTGTACAATCCTTTCTATGTGACATAGAAAGGATTGTACAAGAATGACCTAAAAACAAGAATACAACAAGTGCAATATATAAAGACCAGTACATAAGGAAAAACCTAATGTCCGCGAATGAGTGAGCTGGCATGTTTGTGAGCTCTCTTCCTTATCTTCTTCCTCGTGACGGATAATACTTAAGTCATATTCTCTTTTCAAGTCCTAAGATCATTGTGTTCTTTCACCATCTCAAAAATGTGCTTTGGATGCAGATTCAAATCAGCCAAAAGTGAGAATTATTGAGAGGAACAATCATCTGCTCCACCACTCTTTGGAATGCCATTGAGAGTGAAGTTATGTGGGAAATAAGGAAGGAAAGATGCACACACAACCTTACCAAACCCAGTATATATTTTTCTATATTGAGATCCTTAAGAGTGCATAGGTAAAACAATTTCGATTCATAAAAGCTCTCCCCACCCTCCCCCCCCCCCCCATGAACCATCTTATGTTGATTGTAGAGAAGAATAAGATGACAAGTAAGTGGGTCTCTCACGAAGCAGTTGAGAAGGTTAATAACCTACTTTGTATCTATGCTTAATCCTCCCTTTTTTATCCTTGTTTCTAGTTTAAAGATCTTTTGCCAAAACCTAAAAGAAGAATCCCAACTAGAATACCCAATGGTCAAGAGTGAAATGGGAGATTAAGCGCAAAATGCAACCCAATCATAGAGAGAAAAAGATTTGTTCTCCTACGGACCATCTAAAGAGAAACATGGGATATTTATGGGGTTACGGAGCCCCATAAATATTGACTCTTATCGCGACAGATCTCACATTGCGAAGGAAGAATCGGTGTACATTTTCGACTCTTTTCTAGATAGTGGAAGCATTTGTAAAAATAAAAGAAATAAAAAATTTCCCAAGAAAATTAAAAAAAGTAAAAAAATGCAATCAATTTTAGTGCCTCCGTAAAAGGCCCTTGCCTTTCAAGCTCCGTCCATCTCTTCTATTAAATACGAAAGGAGAGCTAGTGGGTTTCCACTATTTAACATTCACAGACTTTTATGATATGAACAACTGATATTGAAATGCATGAACCGCAATGCATCTCGCTGCACATGGCTGTGCGGTTCTCTCTTTTATGAGGATTTAGACCATTGTAAAAGATAACAGAAAAAAAGGAAGAAAAAAAATTAGTGCTGCAATTAATCCCAAATTGCGCGATTAAAATGGAAAAACGATTGCCAACATCTGCTGATGAACTTGAGTAGCCCAATTAAGAAGAAGTGGCGCTATAATTAAGCGCGAATCGTGCAATTAAGCCCAAATCGCGCAATCTGTTGTGGCCAACCTCAACTGATGGTCTCGAAAAGGTCTTCCCAAAGTCTACGAGGTATTGGAAAGTGCACGGCAACGCCTGTAATTAATCCCAAATCCCGGATTAAAATGGAAAAACGATTGCCAACATCAGCTGATGGACTTGAACGGCCGAATTAAAAAGAAGTCGCGCTATAAATAAGCGCAAATCGTGCAATTCAGCCCAGATCGCGCAATCTGTTGCGGCCAACCTCAACTGATGGACTCGAAAAGGTCTCCCCAAAGACCACGAGGTATTGGAAAGTGCACCGCAATGTCTGCACCATCTCAAACATTGAAACCCGAATCTGTTGCGATTGTTGCTTGATGCTCCTCAACAATTCAAGGGGATGAAGCGTGTATTTCTTAAAAGAATATGTCACTGTACTACAGGCAACATCATAGCAAAGTGGGGTGGAGAACTGTGACCACACTATAACCGATGGATATCGCAAAACTTTCGACTCTACATTGTCACAGCTAGTTGACGCAAAATAGCTTTTACTTGACGTTACTGCTTAAAGGCCATAGCCTCGCTTTTTTTTTTTATGTCCATCAGTTCACTATCATTGAGGGCGATAGAGTGATTAGATAGGAGATTTTCCCATATCATTGCTCTCTTTCTCTCATGCCAAAGACAGATCCATCAGTTCAAACTCCACACGCTGAGCGAAATTGAATGATTAGTCAGGAGATTTGCAAAATATCATTGATAGTCCTCTCTCTCTCTGTGTGCGCCATACGTGGACTATGCTTTCTTGAGCATCATAAATCATTACACTTATGGAAACCGTCAAGTTTTCGTATGCCATTTTTTGCTCACGCGCTCTCATTGTGTACTCGCGTGGTAGGTCACATCGTTGAGTCCCTCTCCTCGTGAGGCAGGGGTAAGGATTCGACCCTCTCCACCCGCACGACACATGTATGTCTGCAGTCAAAGTGAAGAAGCAAGACATCTAGACCATCTATTTTTGTACTTTGAATTACAGAGGTAAAGTTTTTTATTCTCATCACTAGAGCCTAAAAAGAGTAGATTAGAGTACATCATGTCAAAATATAGCCTCTATATTGAAAAGCTAGATAAGAACAACTATCAACCATGCAATTTTATAATTTCTAGATTTTTTATTCCCATCATTAAGAAGTAGAGGAAAGTTTAGAGGAAGAGGAGGAAGGTACAATCAAACTCGAGACAACAATAACTTAGATGGATGCTACATGTGTGGCAAGTATGGCCACTATGCAAGGGAATTTTGTAAGAGAGACAAGAGAAATTTATTATTCAAAGTAAAATGCAATTATGCATCTACTTCAAATGAGAATGGAAGTATGTAGGCTACGATGGATATGCCTGATTAAAAAACATCGAGGTCAAGAAAATGGTACATTGATAGTGGATGTAGCAATCATGTGAGCTCCAACAAAGACTTATTCTCAAATATGTACGTTTTAGCAAACAAAGGACATGTGGAGATAGGTGGTGATTTCACACAAATAGGTGGTTTTATGTTGCATGGTTTTCATAATACTAAGTGTTTGAAGTGTGTTCATCAAGTTCCCATAATCATCGAACCTTGTTTCTACAAGACAAATGATTCAAAGAGGATTGTAGGTCACATTCAATCAGAAGATAAGTTTTGTGAAAAATCCTAAAGAAGGGTACACGTTGGTGGCTAGAGGTAGGAATGAGGAAGGCTATTCACATCCGATGTGAAGCCAAACTTCAACTAGACTAATAGCTTCATGTATGAAAGCAAAAAGGTAGTGCAACTAGATCTTTCTAAGAAAAATTATGGACATATCAGTACTCATAGGTTGAGGATGTAAGAAGAAGAGGTTACTACTTGAATTACCAAATCTTTATAATCAGAATTCCAAGAACATGTGTGAATCTTGGCAATAGGGTAAGCAAACTAGGTTACCTTTTAAGAAGAGCAACTATGTGAGTTATCATCAACTTGACCTAGTTCATACAAATGTTTGGGGGCCAACAAACAAGAACTCAATGAGAGCTAATATATTTTGTAACCTTCATTGATGATTGTGCAAGGATGGCTTGTGTTTAGTTCTTGAAGCAAAAAAAAAGATCTCTTTTACTACTTCAAGAATTTCAAAGCCAATCTAGAAAAGGAATGTCATTGGTGCATCGAATGTCTAAGGTGGAATGGAGGGGAAGAAAACTTCCTCCATCTATTCTTTGATTTATTGGTGTCAAATTGAATCCAAAGCCAAACCATGCAACTATCAAAAGGCCTATCCTTGCATATACAGTGGGCATACTATCTCAGTTTATGCACACACCTAGGGCTCCTCATTTTTTTGTAGCCAAAGCATACTTAGATATCTCCAAGCTACTTTGAATAAAGTTCTTTCCATGGGAAGATGATTCCTAGCTGATAACATATACATATTCTAATTGGTTTGGATCTAAGGAAGATAGGAGAGTACAAGTGGATATGTAGTGATGCTACAGAAGATGAACATTTCATGGATGGCAAAGCAGGAGACTATAGCTGCCCTATCTTCTATAGAAGGTGAATACAGTACTACAAGTCACATGTGAGATCATGTGGCTCAAAAATATTATGAGTTAAATTTCTAGGTCAAACAATTTACAATTTTTGTGACAACATGAGCAGTGTGTACCTATCTACCAATCCTATGTCCCATTCAATGAACAAACATATAAGGATAGATTAACACTACATGAGCAGTGTAGCCTCCCATCACTTTTTTTGGGTGTAAATATGTCCAACATTTAGTTAATTATTTTGCATCTTTGACTCCTATATTGATATGTGTGCACTTCAAATTTATCTCTTCTCCCTAGCATAGGAAAAGACTAGATATTGATGAATGACGTAACCTTCTACCAACATTGAGACATAGAGAACTAGAACTATGTCATGTTCTCTTTGTTAATGTGCTCGTTGAAGAAAATGAATGAAAAATGAATTTTTTTCGAATGTCTTCTACATGAGTAAGAAAGGATTTTCAAATTCCATAATTCACTACTATTGTTTTATAGGAAAAAGCAAGAATTGTGTAGGACAATTTCCCATGGGCATGAGACACCATGATTATATAAAAATGTAACATCAAATTGATATATACAGTTTTGAGTACATTTTTAGACTCAATCATACTAAAAGATGTTATAAATGTAAAGTATTAAGATATACTTTAAATCCCTTTTCAAAATACATAGAGAGAGACCATCTACGTACTTAAATGTACTATAACTTATCACCCATTAAGATGGGGCTTTATCTAGTAATCTAGATATATATGCCTTTGGTGTAGTTCACAAATGCCATATTCATGGAGTATTACAATGAATGATCATATAGATAGGCAAGGGAGTATAGAGCTTTGAAATGGAGACCTTCAATCACACCATGTGTAATAAAGTAAGTTTATGATCTAAGGGTCTGATCGGTTCATACGGATCTCAAAATAGACATCATCTGGTCACGTGTGTGTATGAACAAAGATCTCGAGTTTAGAATTATTAGGAGGTCATGTGCTCTTGTAAACAAGTGATCCAATTAGCTTAGTGGTTAAGTCTCAAGGATGTGAAGGAGGAGATCTTGGGTTCGATTCCCATGGGGTACATGGGGAGAGTATTTTGCCCAAAGAGATCTATAGCCTTCTAGAAGCATCCACAAGTTAACTCAAGCTAACTATGAAACTTGGTGCATATGCGGTTACATGGCTGACACATGGATGGTTAGTATCCACTTGCCCAAGCAGGTAGTCCCCTAGAGAGA